>JAOXNZ010000092.1:10849233-10861845 GCA_028566095.1 Kryptolebias brasiliensis
TAACAGAAAAAAAAATCTAGTCTGAAGAGTTTTGTGCAAAGTAATCATGAATGCATAATTTTTCTTTTAGCAAATATCAATAATGGTTTCTATGGACCCTGCCACCAGTCAACGGTCAACTCAATAAATGCCCTGCTTTAAGAGAGGCCGTGCAGCTATTTCAAAGAGAAGATTGCAGAGCTTGTGATGCCCAAACTCTCATATCTGCATTCACAATTTGTGTGTCATCTCATACTCAAGCTTCAGAAGAGCAATTCATGCTAATGGAAGTAATTATACAGAAATTATAACCTGTCTGATCAAAAGACTACAAATGAGCAGCCATGTGACTGTAATAGCCGCTTCCCGTACAATCAACACATCTATCTGTGTGTGATACACTCGGCACTGCGCTCTCAGTCTTCTTAACCACCGAGTTGAGAAGAAGGCGATGCACTGACATTTCCATAATCTTATATGAACACTTGGTTTGACCTTGTGTTACTTAATACCCAGCACAGCTCAACACTTGAAAGAACTCTTATCTCCATTTTGATGAATTTCAGAGGGGGGGAGTGGATTTATCCCGTCTCCCTGCGGAAATCCCGAAGGTTAAATTCTGCTCACTCGATTTTTAATGTATGATAGTGAATTTCCTGTCATTGATAATAAAGATTTCCTTTTTGTAGTATTACTGAGCACGGTTCATGTTTAAGGTACCAGAATTTAGTCCACCAGGACTGCATTTTGGGGCTTTGCTATTAATCTTCCCTTTAAACGCTTATTTTACCACGGGGCCATTCTTCAGCAGACCCAGCTGTACTTTGTACTGACTGTGTAAGGCCGGACAGGCAGGAAATTGGAAAAGTAAGTGGACAATCATGGTTGTGACTATAAAATAAAGGACTTTACCACAAGAATTGATGACATATTCTGATGTTAAAACTAATGTTATTTTTATTGGAAGATACTAATAAATCTCTGATTACTTTTAAATTACATCATACTGATGATTTTTAGAACTCACTGAAGGACCACATGGTGTTCTCTGAGAGTTAAGACAACATGAGAAGAAATCAAAGAACAAACTAAACAATGTTCTTGCTGCTCTTAGACTCATTTTTGTTTTGTTCTGTGAATGTTTGATAGATTGGCCTCTTATAGGTCGCATGCAGTGTTCATGTATTTAATGAGCACAAAGAACATACGTTTGTGTAGGACTCACCCAAGCATGGAGCTCATTATTACAAAGAGAAACACTTTTAATACAACATATATAATTGGAACTGAGGATATTTTTGCTGTCAGCAGTTTGAACTGTGGCCATGGCATTTTCAGAGAGAAAAATCTCTGCACCAAAAGCTAGAGCCTTTTTTGATAGGGTTACACGCTGCTTTAAAGGGCTTTATGATGAGTGATTGGGTATAAAAAAGCTCAGGGACTGGGGTACTTCCAAACCCCCAACCCTGACTGATATAACACAGTTAAATTATTCATTTGAAGTAATAGTCTCGCAGATGAAATATTCATTATCCTGTAATGAGGGATGTATTGATTTAAATAGCAGCACTTTGTTGAGAGTCCCAGCATCAGCCATTGGAAAGAAAAAAAAACAGCAAAAAAAGCAAAGAATGAAAGGTATTCTGCAGATCATCCTTTTTTTTTCATTGTATCAGCACTGAACACTTACACTGATTACTAATTAGACTCTCTTGTGTGGAAACTATTAGGTGGAAATACCATCTTCATACAGTAGATTGAATATCAGCACTTTCTGATAATGAAAACATTGTTACTCGTTATTGCATCACTTTAGTGTGATCTTCATTTGCCTGTAGCGTGAAATTCTGCTCAGTGACCACTTGTTGAAGCTGAATTTTATTTCCACAAGGGAATAATTCATTAGCTCAGCAACATTTAGGTACAAGAGTATTCAACTTTGGTTAAAAAAAAAAAAAGAAATGTTTTTTCAGAGAAAAGTATGGCTGCATAAAATGCTCTCCCCTGCCTGGACTGATGAATTCAAGCATGTGTTTTCTTTTAGTTATAGAGGCTGGAAAATGTTAATATGACAACAGACATTATTGCTCAATCTGACATGTCATCATGACATTGAGTTAAACCAGGATGCAGCAACAGACATGTTTCACTTGTCTTTTCTTTTTTTTTTGCAGGATGCAACGTTTTGGCACAAGATGACTTGGGAAATGACTATAATTAGCGCAAAACATCAGGGCTATATGTCATTTCTCCAAAGTACATGCCATACAATAAACTAACAAAATGCCTCTTATGACAACATTCAACATGTCTCTGCTTGTTATTTAGGTAACACTTTGTGACCTGTTTGCACCGGCACGCAACAAACCGCACTGACCTTTGTCAAAGTTGAATATATTAGAAATGGAAGAGAACACCCAGTGCATACAGGGTTTCGTCACATTTTTCATTTTGAAAATCAGAACCCTTATTTTGTGTTGTTTTTAACATTTTGAGTAGCATTTGCCATTTCTCCTCACCTCATTGAAATTGCTGCTGTCGTTTAATGTCGCACTGTGTTTCCATCATTTTTTTCAAACTTTTTTCATTGACCTTTTTTGCATAAGACAGCAGTTTTGACATTTCCTCTTGAAGGGTGCAATTTAAATAAATGCCTTAAGTGCCAAGTGACTCTATTTCCCTCCTAAGAGAGGGTCAAGATTAGTAAGTAGTACTTGTGGCCCCAGATTTTACTTTACAGCTCTGTTCGTTTGGAGAAAATGTATAAAAAAATGCCAAAAAGTGACTTGGCACGGTGTTGTAATAGCTCTTATACACAAACTGAACAAAAAAATGAGTTGAAAAATGAGAAAGGCTGTGTTGTGATTTGTTAAATGCCTCTGCAAAATGCCTTCAGAACATATGAGCAGCGCTCAAGATAAACAGAGAAAACGAAACTTTGATGAATCAATGAAAGTTTACACTACCTGAAGCTCTCCCTCAGGAGAAATGTACCTGCTGAAAAATGGAAATAAAGGAAAAACAGTTCATTGATCTCACTTAAACTTACCAGTTTTTCAACTTTTATTAGCATTGCATGTACCTGTACAGTACTGCTGGCCTATTTAAGGCTTCGCTTTTTCCAGGTTGACGGGTTTGTCTGAAGTTGCTGTCTCCGTGAAAGATTTTTCTTTTTCTATTATGATGGAATACCAATAAACAACTCTCAATAAAACACACAACATAAAAAGCTTTTTGTTTCATACTGTGACGAGAGTGTTATTGTGAACTTACATCCTGATAGCAGCTTTGATCTTTATGCAGTATGGCTGTCATTATAAACGAGGCCTGTCAAGAAATTGCTGTTTGTGTGGAACACAATGCCGGACAGATTGTCAGACACTTTATAGCAGGAAAACAATTGCCTCAGGATAACATTGTTTACAGAGCTGGAAAACATGAGGATTGCATGGAATTGCAGCCTTGTGTGCAGAGATTAGAAGTTATGGATGAAACAAGGCTTTGTTTTTTTTCTTAAGGTGGCACCGGCCTACATCTTTTTCCATAGCATGAGTTGCTGATTAAACATGACATGTTGAGGCGGTGAACAGTGCCTTTGAGAATTATGACATGATCGTAGACAAGTAGGAAAATGCGTCCCTGCTGGCGAGCATTAATTAAAATACAATTCTTCTGCATTTTCTTAATCAACTAATTCGCTGTGTGAAAATTTGGACACAAAAAGGTGATTAAACATCTTCTGACTCAAATGCAGAAATATGACGTGGAAGCTTTAATGTTTTCGTGTACTAATTCCTTTTCTTTTTGTACAACAAAAATTATAATTTATGTAAAACAAAATTTAAAAATTGTCCTGACCGCTCATTTACACAGTTTGATGTTCATGCTAAAAGCAGCCTTTAGGTAGCTTTGAATTTATATTAATTAAATCAGTTTTAGTTCAGATATTTCAGCTTACGTGTAAACCTTCTCGTTCACTGCATGTGTGGGAAGCTGTAAAAACTTGCATTTCTCCAAGAGAACAAAGAATATCCCTAAATAGTTGCTCTACTTTACAGGCTGACTGGAAAAGTCAGAACAACCCGCAGAACAACCAAATGTTTCCTGCAACTTCACTCACTGACAGACAGCTTTGACAAATATAGAAAGAAATATGTCCGGTGATAAACTTTTTGTCCCCTTCATTTTCAATAGAAATGTTTTTTTTTGGTTTTTTTTAAGAAAATCTATGTCTCTTCAATAGATCATTATGCCCCATTTAAAAATTCATCAATCCATAAGCTAAATAGCAAAAAGTAATAATAATAACAATCCGGAAACCTTTTGCTTTTGTCTAAAATCTATGGAAATTATAGATTCAATATGCATGCAGGATTTTGATCGATAGTTTCGAAATGATAAACTTTGTCTAATTAGTTTTTAAAATTTTCTAGCTTTGGAAAGAAGACACTATGTTGCAAACACGCACGTAAACATGCTTTGACATGGCAGAACGGTTCTGCTGTTTGAGACGCTCCCTGCTGAGGCTGCGTGGCAGAAAATAACATAAGTAATATGCAGGGAGGGACCTCAAACAATCCTCTGATGGGATTAAAATAGACTGTGAGGGAGGACACTTCATTCCGTTCACTTCACTACAGTGCTGGTGTTTTGTGGACTTTCAGATTTTAGAAATAACATAACATAAAGAATATGCATGAGTCCTTCAAACACTTCCAAAATGAGAATAAAGACGAGACATCAGGATGCACACAGAGGCTGCAGAGAGGGTGCATCAGAACATCAGCACTAGTGGTTTTTTTAGACTCTCAAATCGCAGAACATTTAACTAAAACAGCTTGTCAGGAAATGTTCTTTAAAGCAATTGGTATAGTATAGTAGCTTTTTTTTTCATCTTGCACAGATGTTTGCCACATGTGGTAGCAATATTGCAGCTGAGAATTTTTTTTCTTGCTTTGAAAGGGAGGCTAGCAGGTAGTCTGCTTCTAAATTGGTTGACATTTCAGCTGAAGTCTGCAGAGTGACTTTGGAATGGCTCAGAGGCTGAACAACAATCAGCTGATTGCTTTGGGCTGGGTTGAAGAGTCATAACGTGTGCCACAGAATAGATTGATTGATTTTTGGCAGTGTGCTGTTGAAAGGTGATTTAGGGAGAGGAGCATAAAGAAGTTAGAAAACAAACTTCTGAAAGAAACTGTTATCAAATTAGTAGAAAGAATGATTACACAAACGACAACAATGAATATGAAACCCAGGAACTTTTTCTGGCGAGGTAAAAGTGTAGCTAAAAAGTGACAAAACAAGAATTAAGATCAAATAGTACTTTAACCCACACACCAACTTTATGACGCATAACCCCTGTGTCTTCATTAAAGGACACAAAACCGACAAAAAATAAAATACAGCTAAAACAGCTAGTTAAAAGTAGTAAAAGGTTAGATAAAAGAAGCAAAATGGTAGCTAAAAGCTGAAAGTAGAAAAATGTTGGCCAACATCTGAAAGTAGCAAAACAGGTAAAAGCTAAAATATCAACAAATTAGCATAATGGTAGCTAAAGTCTAAAAGTAGCAAAACGTGAGCTAAGAGCTAAAAATAGCAGAAAGTATAGTGGGTGTGAGTTAGTTAACAGCAGCCAAGTTAAGAGAGGCAGTAGTGTTTAAAGTGCATTAATAATAGAGTCAGAAAATGCTTGTTTACAAGAATTTAATTTGACATTTAACAAAGGCAAGTTTATTTGTTCATATCTGAATTTGGTAATACTTTCGAAAGCTCTCCTAAACTTTATCTCTCTCAATAGGTGAGGGGCGGGGTACACCCTGAACAGCTCCCCAGTCACACTTTCACTGAAGGCTAATTTAATTTAGATTCCCTAATAAACCAAACATGCATGTTTTGGTTTTAAAACTGTGGGACAGAATCGGAGTACCTGAGAAATATCAGCTCAGGTGCTGGGAGAAAATGCAAAGTCCACACTTTTAGACCCCAGTCAAGGTTTGATCCTGAGACCTTTTTGCTGTGAGGAGACACTGCTTCACCAGACCACTGCTACAGCGTGCTAAGCTGTTATGATCTGCAAAATCTGCAAGAGTAGAAAATAAATCCTAGTGCTGATTTCAACAGTCAGAAATAAATTGGTTGTCAGAAGTTTCATGAATTTCTTGGAAGGAGAAAACCAATATAAAGTTTTGCTTTACTATATATAATTTACTATATATATATATATTTTTTTTTTTATTGACTCTAAGGTTGCATGATTTAATACTTTTGCTCCATGATGCATTTTATTTGCATAGGTTTTCTGCCTCAGGGTTTGTTTACCTGTGTATTTAAATATTTGATTAACCTGCATGCATGCAAATACTGAGCAAAACAAATCCTATCAGTGTTACTATATAAAACTATATGCAGTTTCAGTAATAGGAACTGTGCAGCATGATGGACAGAACAGGGTGGTCATAAAAATATATATATATATATATATCTTTTCTTCCTTGTCAAAGTTAACCTACCCTAACAGATTGTCATCAAAAAGTCAGACAGTTCTCCATATTCATCTGTTTGATAATCTGATAATTTATACAGCGTGTGAGAAGGTGCTGCAGACTAACAGTGGCATGTATTCAGTGATACACAGTGGGTGGCTGTGTCACTGCTATGCATCTAGTTTGCCTGGGAGATGTACTGTCAGCTGAAAATGTTAGTGGAGTTGTGTTATATAAATGTTCTTCTTAACATGCATGCAGAATCATGTGTTTGCTGTTTATATATATTTTTTCCCCTGCAAATCCACTGTCTTCGACTTAGCTCGGAGTGGGCAGTGAACACAGCAGAAGTGCAAAATGGCGTTTCATCTTTTAAACCGCTTGTGAAAAGAGAGTGGGGGGATGGGGGGGGGGGGTTCTAATGAAATCTAATGAAAATTAGACACACTTTTGCCCCTGCAGAGTCTGTGCCTGAAAAATGTCAGAACAACTGAGTTCTTGCCCCCACTGACGCCCCTGCCTCTTTCTTTTTATAATGAATTTAACAAGCCTTCATAACGAGGCTATTATGGACTCCAGCCTCCCAGCCGAACAGAGAATTAGATAAGAGGGCACCTGGACACTTCAGCTGCCATCAAAATAGATGCCAATCAAATTAGCCAAGGTCTGTGTTTCCCCCTTGTTTTTCTCCCAGAAGGCTGTAATCATCTCAAGACGGTTTCTTCATCCTGATTTAGTGTTTTCATTTTCCACAGACAATATGCTGTCATCAAACCTGACCTTATACAATATTAACATCTAAATGAAGAGATCCACCTTTACTTAATGGTGCTAAATATATGATGAGGTTTTTCTTGGAGAGCGCAAGCTCAACAACAGCAGCTAATAACAGCCTCTGGAGTTGAAATAAAACGAATGCTTTCAGGATTTACATCAGGAGTTAGCCTTTTCTGTGATGCTGAAAATAAACTCTTAAAAAGCTGCGACGCTGTTGTATTTATACAAACTGCAGCACTTGGAGCTCTTTGTCACATAAGTGATACTTAATGTGTTGCGCAGTCTTGGTGTCAGAAGAAGGTCACAAGGCAGCTTTGTCTTGGCATTAATATGAGCATGTACATTATGTGTATTAGTATGTAGATTAAAGATTAATCAAAGTCCACCCCTCGGTTAGAGAGGATGGTGGTGGTGCTGCACATTTGCACATTTTTACATTTCAGATTTTGGTTAGTCTTTTAAAATTACCTAGTTGTTTTCAAGCAGAATTACCCTTTTAAAACGGTAGGTAGTTTTTATAATGGATTTTTTTTGCACACATTACAACCAAAGTTTAGCCACAACTCCAAAAGATAAGATAAAAAATGATAAGGTTAGCAACAAAACTTAGTGTGTTAGATGCATAAAATGCCCATTCAAACTAAAACAAACCAAAAAAAATGTTGGATCCAAATCAATGTATTGTCGGATTTTTTTTTTTTTTCTTTCAAAAATATATAACAAACAGACAACAGACAAACAACAGGAACAGCATAACAATAGTATGAATCACACTTTCTGTGCAGGAAGCCTACGTATTGACAGATTTTTGCAGCTGTGTGAAAAAAAGTTAAATCACAAGAAAAAAAATGTAAAGTTTCACATATTAAAAAAAGTAAAAAAAAACATCTGCTTCTTAACCAGTCTTAAAATAAGATAACAGCCACATCATCTGAACAATAGCAACACCAGTTATTATTCATGTAACACAAAAAAGTGGAGAATTTAAGTACACCATTGTGGTAGGAATTAGATAAGATATGGACTTACTAAACTAATGAAAAAGTGTGAGCACCTATAGAAAAGCAGAGGTTTACCAACTTTGATCATTCAGGTCTGTGTTGATGCAATGCAAAGAGGACGGAAAATAATCCAGTTAAAAACTTGGAGGACATTGTGGAGCCCATTCCTCTGGGAAGAGTAATAAGGCCTTTTCTAAACAACGTAAAGTCCATCATTTTACAAGACGAAAAAACATTCAAGACAAATGTTCATCTTCAACCCAACCAGCCTAGATGTGGATGTCCCAGGAAGTTAACACTATGCTGAACCCAAGCAATGATCCAACTCAACATGCAAGTCTGTTAGTGTTAGGTGTACTTTTTTACCCTGCTTCTTCTCATGTCTTTATGTTATGTTACATACAGAATCCTAAGAAATTGAAATCAAGTCTATTTATTATTATTATTATTACTATTATTATTATTGCTGTTATTATTTCATCATGACTTTAAATGCAAAATGTGTGGTGTCGTCACGACCACTGCCTGGAGCAGTGTCACCGTGGTAACACTGCTCATTTTGTGCATACATTTCTTTATGTATTACAGAATGATGAGGTGGTGCTTTTCACAGCTTTCTATAAGACCAGGCTTTCAAAACTGAATCAAATTCATTGAAGATTTTCACTGAAAACTTGAAATTCCGAACTTCTGCAGTAATGACTTTCTTACATTGCATCCTTACCCTTTGACCGTTGTGATCATGCTTTTAAGTTTTCTTGCTATATGGCGGTCCTGTTAAGTAAAGCTGTAAATAAGGTTTAGAAAAAAACATGCAGCTTTGAAACTGACTTCGAAAACAGTGGGTACACTTTCTAGACACTTGTGCAGTGTCTTATGTATGTCTAGTATTTGTTTAATAACTATTTTACATGGATGGCAAAAAATCTATTTTAGGTCATACATATCTAAGTCACATTTTTGCCTGTTCGGTTTCATACTGCAAGGTAGGGTGTAGACAGACTTGGACTGAAACTACAGTTTGCTCGATTACATAAAACTGCAAGGCCCTCGTTTTGGTTGTTAGGGAAAATAAAAGTAAAAGACCGAGAGAAGTGGAGAAAAGGTTAATGAGATTGGCGACAGAAATATATCTCTCAACAATGCTTGACACTGCATATTATTAAACACTGCTGTGAATCACTCTGTAATTAAGAGAGGAAATGGACTGCACGGTAGCTCTGTGCTTTGAAATGTCATTGTTAAGCCTTTAACTTGCTCAACAGTATCTTATAGAGAATTCTTCCCAAAGGTTTAAATCTGTATACGGCATCAAATCAGCTCTATCTAAATGTCACTGCCTTAGTGATTGTCGATTATGTTTTTGATCTCGAATCTTACTGCGTCTCCACCGTTTGTCCTCGGCAGCCCTGTACCCTCTGCAGCCACCGCCCACAGCTTAGTCAGAATCTCTGCAGCCTTTTTCTTTTTTATGTGTTCAGGAGGACTTGATTTCCTTTCTTAATGCTTTTATAACCCTGCCACTGTCTCCAGGCAACTCAAAGGCTGTTGAGCTCGTTAAGCCTCTATCCCCTGAAGAGGCTGAGCTCCTTTAAGGTTTTATTCACTTCTAGAACCTGTGAGTGTTTCTGCTGAAGATCAGATCATACTTGCGCACACCAAGCACTTTGAGAATAATTAGAGCAGTTATAGTGTTAGGCAGTCTGAGCCCTCATTAAATCCCTGTTAATGTGGACATTTGAAGCAGTTGGTTCTGGATCTGCTGTGATTTCAAAGATGCAAGAGGCAAGGCAGTCAGTTTTAATGAAGTTATGACTTTAAGAGAAACAAATGGCAATGAGAAAATACTAACCCGACCCTATAGTTTGATTAATTTAATCTGGATCAAGGGCAAATTTAAAGATTAATAGTTTTGCAAAAGGGCTTGAAAATTATTTTTTATATTACAAACAAATTACACAAAAGAGTGTTTAAAGAAGGGCCACAAATTGATGTTTTAAGCTGCTTCAGTTCTGTTGTTTTGGTCACATCACAATGCAGCTGAGCTTACACAACAGCTCAGATGAACCATACGAAAGATACCAATGAACCAGCTGAATCAAACGTGTTTGCTGTAGCAGCCTGAACACCAGGTGCTGCCTGCGCTACTTGACCACTGGTAGGTCACATTAACTTACAAACATGTTAGCACAGGTCATTTCAGAGTTTAGTCTGTTCCTCTGTTTGTGAGTGTTTTTCTCATTAAAATAACCCTGGCACTGTGTGGACGTGCTGCCATCAATTGAAGCTTAATATTTTCAAGTGGGCAGTATAACATCAAAATTACATCCCAATGAAACAAACACTGTGTGTGATTGAGTTATTAGGTATGTGTTTTTTTATAATATAACTGCCTAACAAAACCTCTTTTACAATTGCTGATCTAAACGTGTTAAACATGTAACTCTTCGAGGGTTTGTACAATATACTGTCACCTAATAAAGTTTACTGATTCATTTATTTATTACAAACAAAATTAAACAAAGATCAGCAATAGAAAACAAATTTATCAAATCATAAACACGGTCTAGGTTGACGTAACTATCGTGATATGAAACAGTAATTTCCATAAACTGATGGATCCTCATATCAACCTATTAGTTGTTGAGTCATTTATTGTGTGACTCTTCAAGTCCTAAAAGAACTTTGTGCTTTTTGAAATCAACTACAACATACTCGATTCATTTTTAGCTTTTAGCTATCATTTTGCTAGTTAGCTTTCAGCGACTGTTCTGCTTATTTTAGCTTTTAGACACTGTTTGGTTTTTCATTTTTAGCTACTGTTTTGCTCATTTTGGCTTTTAGGTACTGTTTTGTTGGTTTTAACCAATAACTACTTTTGCTTTTATTTGTTTTGATCATTTTAGCCTTAAGTTTTTGTTTTGCTACTTTTAGTGTTTAACTTTTTTCCCCGAATATTATCTCTTAGCTACTTTAAAAACTTTTTTTTTTTTTTTGTATTTTAGCGTTTAGTCTTTGTTTTGCAAATGTTAGCTTTTGTTCCGATTTAACTTTAACATTTCCATTTCAGCTTCTTCAACAAATTTCAGCGGCCATTCAGCGCTCATCATTCACGCTGCATTTTCACAGTAAATGTGATTTTTCAAGTTTAGCTTTATTTTGCACTTCCCTACCTTGAAGTACTGTGTACTACTTTTTTTTTCTTCAAATGGAAAAAAAAAACACGTTTGTTTTGTACCTTTAGCCGTGACAGTTTTCTTTCACATTGTGTAAGATATTGTCTATTGTTGGAGGTCTTTCTTTTTGTAGTGAACCCGCTTTCATATGATTGAAGTAGCTTCCAGAGGCTAACGTGCTGCTTTAACTCTCACTTGGTCCACTCTTTATCGGTGTGCTGGCACATGACATGACAACAGACAATATTTCGGTCTTGGCACTGAATCACCCTGACAAGGTTGATTCATGTTTGTATCAGCCATATGGTTGAGGCGCCGCTCTCACTACTAAATCTGAGTGGGGAACCCGGTGTACGCACCTGCTGATACTCTGCTTGAAATGGTGCGTAAACTGCACTTTTTCTCTCAGAGGGTCAAGAGGATATTTTCCTGTTACTCAGTGTGGCAAGAATAAATTAGATTGCACAGTACCATCAGCGGGTAGTGCTGTTAGCCAGTTGTGTTGCAAATTCATGAACAATTGATTGCTTTGTAAAAGAAAAACATGAAATAAAAACTGTCTTGTCAGGCAGTGATGCTGAAGGACGCTTTCAGAACTTTTCCACACATATTGCAATAGGAACTGACACTTGTGTCAATAGATTTAGCCATCAACTGTGAGGTACAAAAGCACCTTTTATTTTTATTTGTTTTGCCACCTTTATCTCTTGCCTGGTTCTGCCAAGCAAAACCAGTGAAGTCACAGACTTGATAAAGAAAAGTTTAGCAATATTTTCCAAAATATGGACAGTTCTCTCTGTTGGAAATCACTAAAAAAAAGGAGTATAGACTTTGTTTTTACTGCCCTCAGGATTCAATCATGAAATGCTGTTTTTCACTGATTTTTACTTGAGCACGTAGGGTGCTGAATAGAGATTATCCAAGGGCCAGTTTTGGCCCTGGGGTGTTTTTTTTTTTTTTTAAATCTTCTTTCCTTCTTCTTCTTCTTCTTGCCCATGTATGCCTGGCAACTGCATTATATTTGTGCAATGTAATGGATAGAGAAAGAAATTGCACACCAGGCCCATAAATGTTGGCATTGATTTGTAGCTCAGCTGTGTCGCAGAAGAGTTACTGTTTACTGTTACTGCAGCAGCAGAGTGACACTTCTTCATCTACAAGCTCCTGTAAAGAGGACGGATCTTTATTTAGCTAGTC
>JAOXNZ010000092.1:10884007-10905013 GCA_028566095.1 Kryptolebias brasiliensis
GACTGCTGGAGATAGGCACCGGCTGCCCGCGACCCGGAATGGAGAAGCGGTTAAAGAAAATGGATGGATGGATGGATTTGGTTTGGCCATAACTGTTTAAGGTGGTCTTTTTGGATCAAAAGTAGGGGAATGTGAATGAATTATTTAATGAAATACTTAATTGTCTTAATTGTTGAATTATTTTAATTAAGGTCATGCTTTTTGTCATTATGGCCCGATAATTAGATTGTGGGTTTTTGATTTTAATGATATATCATTTGCTATCAAAGGACATTTGTACATGTGTCATGGCCGGAATGATAGTATGTCTCATTTAGTTTAAGTTATGTAAATATTTGGGACAGTGAGGCTAAAGCTGATTGGGTTATGAGGGTTAGTGTGTACTTATCAATGGCTGTAGAATAATTAAAGATTACTTGTTTTGTTGATAAAGTTGTTAGAACTTCATCAGACTTTTGCACTCTGTATGAACCTGCTGGCAATTTTGTAATAAATCCCAACAAAAAACAGTTTTGACTCGTTTAAATTCTTGAGTCCACCTTGTTATTCTGGAAGTGCCACAAAAGAACCAAATTCTCTAACTCTAAATCATAATTTGAAATGAATCAAAGAAATTGAACAGCGTAAACCCAAAACACCACATACCTTGATACCATGACCATAATTTTGTAAGCTTAAATAGTACACCCTAAAATGACGGCTGAGTTATGGGGAATGTTCTCAAAATATTGACCAAGCATGGTATGATTAGTTTTAACCAATAGCTTTTAAAAATTATGTCAAATGGATACAGTTCCATGGTCTTTTTAGTAACAGTGGCATCATTTTGAGGCACTAACTTATTTTTATTACATATCACATCCAAAACTGATTTTTTTAATTAAAATACTGTTTTACAATTTTGAGATACTAAGTCTATATAGGTTTTTTTTTTTTTTGTTAATGTTTGCAGAAATGAGCTTTTACAACATGCCCTACAAACTACTCCATGAGTGTTTACTCACACTGTTTGCATAACACCAGAAAATTTGTCACGTCCTAATCTGCTCACCTTCTGCTGAACTAAATAAGAGATATGGACAAACCCACTCAACGGTGCACGCTCGCCATGAAAACGAGATATTTACAATGTTTGCTCGTGTTTTGCAGACCACAAACTGATCTGAGAGATCAGAGGAGCGCGCTTGATGAGACTGTTATCTCCTGGCCAGGTGGGACCACAACAGCAGTCAGGACAGTGGCAGGACACGCTGAGTGGGACACGCTGCCCTTCAGTTTGAAAGGATTCTTCAAAGCAAGTCAAAACGAGCAGTTATTCAAACCTTGGGAGACCCCTGTGTTTTATTTGTCTCATCTGATAGGTTTTCCCACACATGGGTGAAACTCGGTGTGGAAATGTTTGCGTTGCGGAGTTCAGTGGCTTGTTTGCCATTTTCCAACTGAGTGCTCATGCTGAAAGGGGAGCTAAATCATAGCTGATTGGTTTTGCATATCTGGAGCTTTATTTGTCTCTACGTAGGCTCCCCCTAACCCCCCTCAGACTCCAGTTTCAGCAGTGGAAAATTATTGTCCAGGTCTATTTGAAGTAAATAAAATTGAATGAGACAGAAAGTTGACAAGGAGGAAGAAGAAACAATCTTAGCACTAACAGTCATTGGCAGGTGATGAAGATGATAAAACTTGCCTGTAAAAAGAAAAATTGGTGTTATCACATGGCCCAAAAGTTCTCCAGGACTAATAATTTACCAGATGAATACATGAAAGAAAACGATAAAATTGATTCTGTTTTCCTCAAGATCTCTTTAAGTGTCTGTTTTTGGAAGTAGGTTTTGCATTTAATCAGTCGAGGACATTTTTCTCTACTTCGAGTATTTCTCCTTGCCTGCTTGGATCAATGTGAAGATTGTAACCTGCAGTTCCCTTCTGTGTGCATGACAAAGAACAATTCGTCAGTTGTTTTTAATGGTTACAGTTCTGCGATTAGACACCGTGGCCCCAAACCTATCAATGGCTGCGCTTGTACATGGAAACTGATTTGTTAGGGCTTTGTTAATTAGACTGAGCAACATGATGGAGCCTGCTACAGCCAAACAGAACAATGGTAGCATTGTCGGCAAACTGCTAAATAAATAATAAAGGGAAAGTTTAGCCCAGATCTAATATTGTACAGTTTGCACCTCACCCACAGAGCTAACCATCCATTGAGGCCGATGTGGTGGAACCAGCTCCAGTTTGGAGACTTGTTTTCTTTTTGAAAATATTGTGACACTCAAATTGTCCAAAAACACTCTAGTAACTTTCATAGGTAATGGGCCTGTGTAGAAATCATGACCCAATTCCTCTAAATAAATAAATAAATGATGATTGTTGCAGAAAGGAAAGCAAGAACCCTGCAAGAGAACATAGGCTACCTCTCAGTAGTCTTAGCTTCAGTACTGACCTGCCAAACTTTCACTGAACATAGACTGAATTTAAGATATAAAATAAAGTCAACAGATTGTGTCTCTCTGTGCAGTGATTCAGCTGACATTTTAAATTAAGAAGTAAAACAGCTGCTACCATAGATGGCATATAAAGGATGGTTGTAGTCATTCCGTATCAGACAAGAAGGCAATGCTTATGAATTTTAAAGGGCAATGCCGATGTAGATCTTTAGACTTCAATGGGATTCCTCCCCCCCAAAAAAAGTATCATAAATTCCCCCAAAAGGCTAAGGGACCACACTGTGACCACAAATTCTTTGAAAGTTATTAGCTAGATTTACTCTTTATATACTGACATCATTCCGTAGTCTAACAGCATAGCCAGTTCTTGCTCAAATGATCACAAACTTCAACAAAATGTGTAAAAAGTAGCTAAGTTTAATGTTTAATTTTAATCTTTCTTTTTCAGAGTGAAGAATGACATTCACTAGAAATGAAAAGGCATTTTGTGTGTTAGAATATCCTCGAACACAGTCAAAGGAGAGTGCATCTGCATTTTTGAGGAAATTCAAGGAAATGCACCAACTGGAATGCAGATTTGGATGCGACACAAAACATTCAAATTCAAGACATGCTGCAGTGTGTTGGCAGGCGCTGGTCTACTAACTGGACGTGTGTCGTGTCACAGGAGGTGCACATATTGAACATTTGGGAAGCTTTATAAAATCCATTATAATATCCACATCCCTCTGAATTTCTTGTTCAGAATTTGATAAATAACTTTGGTATTGTTCAACATGAAGCCTTATTTAATTGTGTTTGTTTTGGACATTTAGTTACTTGGATGTTCACATTTTAAATTATCGATTTTTTGGGACACTCTGTTTGTGCAAAACATCAAAGATATGTATTTTTAACAAATTCTAGTCTTTCCAGCTCCACCCACTTCAAACTGCAGCTCACAAAACAATGTGAGCTGTGGTTCTATGTAAAAAAAAAATAATAATAATGTATTCCTCATGCATTTAGTCAGTTTGTAAATGTTCTTGAATTAATAAATCATATTTCTGAAAGCGAATGCATCACTTGATTACTGCAAGTCTTATTGCACTTTAACAGAGTTATGCTTAATATATTTTTACTGACAAACATGGGTATCTCTCACCCATGTTTCTCAATGATCCATAAATGGCAGTCTAAAGCCCAGGATGGGTGCAGGTGAAAAAAAAAAGATTAAGTAAAAAAAAAATGAAGTCTGGATGCCCTTTGATGTCATTTTGTAGGTTGATATGAGAAAAAAAACTACATGCACTCATTTTCGTCTCCATTGTAAAAAGCACAACTGAATTGCAGACAGATACAGTAAATTTTACTTCTACATTTCTAACCCTTCACTGATGCCTTTGGCTCAAGTTAGCCCAAGTAGAAAATTGAGTATGCTCTCTGAGTGATTGAATAGGAGTAATGAAGCTTACATGGAATGTGCCCTCTCCCCACAGCAGCAAACAGAGGGATCTTTTCAAGTCGGCTTTTGTTTGACAGCGCCATAATCTCAAGGTCCTCCGAGGGCCTCTGAGATACAGACAAGAAAACAGAGTCAAATAAAACTAAAATATATATTGTCGACTTTTGTGTCCAATTTACAGCCATAAAATCAAATGTAGGTAGCTGTCTCGCAGACAAAAACGGAAGATAATTTTTTGTAAACTGAGAGCATAAAGTTTGTCATTTATGTTAGAATGATAACCTCCAAGGAAAAGCAGAGACAGTGCTGACTGAATGATTTACTGTAGCAATTATACAAAGCGGGACGTAGCTAAAAAATCACAGTCAAGGCAAACTCTTAACAAGCCGAATATATTTTATTCGAAAGACATAAGTTATTGTTTAAAACAATAAAAAGAGATGAAAGTCAATTTTTATACTTGAACTGGTTTATGACATTTCTTCAGTCCCATTCACGTAATGTTTTTTGGGTATAGATAAATGTGTGATATTATAGCTTCATTAAAGTTTCTGTTTTGACTGATAAATGTTGCAAAGAACTTTTGGATCCACATGGATGGAGTAACAGAGCCACTGATGTGGTCGTCTGAATGCAGTTCATGGCATGCAGAAAACAACAACAAAATTAAACAATTACTTTTAAAGATTATTTTGTGACTTCTTACACTTTTCTGTAGAATCTGACACATGTTAGATTAAAGCTTGAAGGAATTTCCCCAGCTGTCATTTGGGCTTTTATACAATATATTAAGAAGAAATTATGTAAGAAGTTATGTAATTGTGTTTCATCATCGTTTTTTAGGCTTTTATGCTTGCTGACATGTATGAATGATCTATTTAGCTCAGTAGTTTTTCTCCATTTCTTAGAAAAGGACACTAAGTACCTGTGAGTGTTTTGTCAGTACTTCTACCAACACAGATACAGCTCAAAATGTCACGGGTCTTTGAATTAAAAAAAAGTCTTTACAGTGATCTTTACAGTCATTTTGACTTGAAACAGTGAGGGGAGCACCGACATATTAATGTCTCCGTTCCCCTTAGTTCTGCTTTTGTGCATCTTCTGTAACCACTAAGCTGCAGAAATAGAACACATCCTTCATTAATAAACTTGCTTTCCTTACTCCTTCATGTGAAAATGTCTGCTGTGAAATAGGGCTGTAATGCTGCCTCTATTTTTATTTTTTATTTTTTTAAATAATCTATGAACAAGAAGGAAAAATAGATCTAAAAACAAAGTTTCCCAGCCCACATAACAGGCGTAAAGGAGGACACATCTGAACTGAAAATTTAACCTTTTTTAGACATTGAGTAACACACTTGTATCAACTTTCATCAGAAACACAACATGTACACTTACAATATATATTTAAATATTGATTAACATCAAAATAATTTAGTAACTTGTGATAAAAGCTGAAGGTCTGACCTCTTAAAAAGGTTTTTAGTGCATGGTTTCAGATTTTTCAGAGGGTGAGATTTATATGGTTATAAATCAGTACCACAAAGAAACTCTTAAGAATTTAAGAGTTTGTTAACAAAAAGCTCAAGACGTATTTGAGTTCATTTATTTATTGACAAACAGATTCAGACAGTGGATGCCCCATTGCTGTTTGATTATTCCTCTTTTTATTGTTCAGTTCAGTAGGAAACAAACAAACAGTATAATGTTAATATTAACAATACTCATATTAATCCAAGTGAACCCACTCTAAATGAATGGATGTACTTGAGCCATCTTTTTTGTCTGTGAGTACAATTATCATATTTGGCCCTTGCCAGTTTTATTTTTCTTTTTTTTCTGCCTGTCAAAGGTTAAATGAGCTTTTAAGCAGATTGTTCCAGTTTGCCTCATTTACCTTCAACAAGAGATAAACCTTTTCACCAGTCCTATTGTTCAAGAGGCCACCACTAAATTGGCTGCTTGTCAAGCTTATAGATTATATAACAGTATTGGGATCCTCTTCTGTGTGCCACGTAGGAAACTTGGCATGGTGAAGGGATAACAAAGGCAGAAACTTGTGTCTAACAAAGCACTGCTGGTTTAATCTACAGGGAAAGAGTCAGTCGGGCTTTGACGTGTCCCTGTGGTTTCAGTTGGTGCCTAACATGTGGGGCTGTCTATAAAGTATTTATACGGATTACTACTGCACGTTTGCCTTGGTCGTTTGTTTTGATTCATTTCATGACATCATATTTTTGTTTCGCGTGCATGTGTGTGTAGTTAGCAGATATAAAGGACAAAGCAGTGCAGCAAAGCGAACACACCTGTGACCGCTGCGGGAAACAAGATTAGACGTACATTTTTCCAATTACAGCCGAGCATATTTAGGTTTAATGTGGTTATAAAACCATCTATGATCACCGCAGAGTGACTGATCGTGACAACAATGTCAAATGAGAATCTGACACATGAAAAAAAGACTGAAATGTGGAAATAATAATTATTGATGTCAAGAAGAGTTTGATCCCATGCTTGTTGCTGTTCTTAGATATGACTAAACACATTAAATATTTCTGACTTGTACTATTTAACATTATTTTTTAGTAATACTGACAGAGCGGGAACTCTTTTTATGACAAGTGCTTAAATTTCCTTTCTACTAAATTCCAAACTCACACCTACCTTTCTTTTCTCACTCACACCTTGTGAATGTGCTGCTTGATAACTGGAAGTCTAAAAGTGTAAGCAGCCTCAGATACTTTTTAAAAAAAAAAAACACTTTTAAAGTTTCACTAAAAACCAAAGTTTGCCATCCAGGGAGCAGATCGCTAATAAAACAGAACACATACTGTATCAACAAACATTTATCGTCTCAACTGTAATTTAAACACATGCAAATCTGAAGAAATAAGGCAAGATTTTAATTAGTAAAAGAAAGGACTCCTCTGATGTGTCTGATGCCTAAAGGAACAACTGAAAAAGGATCCAGGAAAAAAAAAAAAATCCTCATGATACTGAAAAAAAAAGGCTTTAAACGATTTATGTAGCTCATCAATATTCAAGTGTGTATGATGTGCACATTTACATTTCGATGCATAATGAGCCAGCCTAGTGGCCATATTTACTATTGTAAACAAAACTGAGCACGGGCATAATAGTCGAGCAAAGGGTGAGCTTTTGCTTTGATTAATTAAGAAAATAAAGACAACTTTCAAACAATTCTTGTGGACTTTTAAAGACAAGCAAAAGGAAACTTGTCGGCGTGAATAAAGGGAGATTATCGGTGTATTTCAAAAATATTCCAGTTGTTAAAAGAGTTCATGGGGTATATTGTTTTGGCCATAACAAACTTTAATAAAATTAAGTGAATTAAAACCAAAAAACAACTTTAAAGTGTCAAACTGAGAATTATGATCATTATTATTGAGTGAAAAACCACATAAATGAGCCTTTAAATGTATTTTGTTTTCTATGCAAAGAGCTAGTTGGGCATCCGTTTTCAAAACAATAACTTCTTCAAGTCATTTTGAATCTGATTTACCCTTTTAGTTTCAAATGAACCATAATCAAACCATCTAAATGGGTTCTAATGCATAAAGATGTGTGTGCCCTGAATTTCATGGGTTTACGTTGTTTTAACACAAAAAACATTTTTGAAACAAAGTTCTTCTTTGGAAATTGTGTAAACATGAAAATAAACCCTATTTTTTATGGTTATATCCTCAAGTACCTCTGATCCATGTGTTTACTCAGTTTCACCTTCACTATCTTCTTGACATTTTGCTTGGCTGGTGGGGAAAAGAAATCCTTTGTTTTCACTCAGTCTGAAGGAATGTTCTGTCAAATATTAACACACGACACATGTAGACACATTAAAAACCTCAGCAGTGTCCTTTCAGAGCAAGGTCACTTCCATGTTCACTGAACGCATCAATAATTTAGGTCACACAATTGTCATAGGTAATTGATTTAGTGGTCATACTGTAAATCATTCTTCATTCAAACCTTACTCAGTCCTTCCATCCTCTAATATAAAATAACACCAAAATCATTCTGAAAATGTTTTGGAAGAAATTCGAAATTTACATCAGACTTTTATTTTTTATGTGTTTTCAATCCATTAAGGCTTGATACCTCAAGTATTTTTTTCACACACATGCACATATGTTTCATCAGGTTTTACATCAGTTAGTAATCAGTAACTAGAATTCTGTTGATTTTAAATCCACCCCTACATCACATAAAACCCTTTGAGACTAACGGAGCTGCGTTCACTGTTTGATATGTTTTTAGAGTTTAGTTTGATGTTCCCTTTTGAAAATTCAGGTTTAATGTGCTTGTTGTTTTAAACCAGACAAACTTTCCCCAAATGTCGACTTTTCTAATGGTTTTAGACATGTTTCCTGGGTAAAAGGTAGTCTATGTAAATCTCTACTGGTGTATCAGAAATAATTTACCAAAAAAAAAAACCTAACCCTTAGTAATGAGGAAACAATTAAGAACTTGGATCTAAATAAAATGAAAATGCTTTTCTGTTGTTGTTTTTTTCCTTTTTTGCCTCAGTTTTGCTGTGTTCTGTCTCTCTAAAAGTGATTTAGAATGAACATACTGTCTTGTTTCATGTATTTTTTTTTTTGACTGACACTATTTCAAGTGAATTACCCCTGCATGTGTGTAAAGCTCAGATATGATAAAGATGCTGAGGCTAACTGACTAACTGTGCAGTCGTACTTGCATGACAAGCATTTTCCTAACTCCTCCCCCCCTCCCCCCCAAGCAGGCTGTTTAATTCCTGTGAGGGGATGCTTGGGTAGTGGCCCAGTGAAGCTGCTGGTTGCAGTCTCAGTGTGGAAAGTTTGGCTCGTGCTCATCTGACAGACGTGATCTCAGCCCCACTTGTGCACTGAAACAACCTGCTGGCTCTTCTGCAGCTCACGGTCCTTGCAACTTTGATTGTAGCTGTGATGAAGGACAATCAGACAGTTTGACAAATCAACAGGACGAATGAGTAAGAACTCACCACCCACACTGGGGACAGAGAGAGACAGAACACTCCATTGCATTCGGTAAGTTTAAGTTTTGATGGCTGGAGTTATTGTAAATAAAGTTTGCAATTTTTATGTTTTGGTTTCAAGCTTTTTTAACCCATTGTGTTATTTACATCATATGCTGCACTTCAAAAACATTGCTCTAAAATTCTGCAGCACATATTACTTGTTTAGACCAAAATACTTGAGAGTATGCAATGCTCAAAGAGTGCTCTGTGTGACATTTTGTCATATAAAGTCACTGGTTTCAATCCCCAGTGACTTTATAAATGTTTTGCCCAGAGGCAGCTGTTCTGATGGAGTTCAGCACATTCTCAGCCACATGCACACACCAGGAATACATAAGTAGGCTAATCACTTTTCTCATTGTTCTTTTTGCCAGGAGGTTCCTGTCCTGTTCTAAGCGTCAGAACATAATGGCTGCTTTTAAAGGAATCTGGACCAAGAAGTTCTGGAGGGCTGTGTCAGGAGAATACCTGTCCACTGTTATCTTTGTCCTCCTGAGTCTGGGCTCTACCATCAACTGGGCTGCGGAGGAGGAGAAGCCTCCCCCGGCTGATGTGGTCCTCATCTCCCTCTGCTTTGGCCTCAGCATCGCCACCATGGTGCAATGTTTCGGCCACATCAGCGGGGGCCACATCAACCCGGCCGTCACCGCAGCGATGGTCGTAACTAGAAAGCTGAGCCTGGCGAAAGCTGTGTTCTATGTGACCGCTCAGTGCCTGGGTGCGATTACTGGAGCTGGGATTCTCTGCTTAGTCACACCTGCTGCTGTTCGGGGATCTCTGGGTGTGACAATGGTATCTTTTTCTTATCTGTGTGCACAGTAAATCTTTAACAAGTTTTCCTATTAATCCTAAAGAAAATATTCTGTTTCTAAGGTGAACTCCAAGATCTCATTGGGCCACGCCCTTCTTATTGAGCTCCTCATCACATTTGAACTGGTCTTCACTGTCTTTGCAACCTGTGATCCCAAACGCACAGACCTGGGCGGCTCTGCAAGCCTGGCCATTGGCTTTGCTGTAGCCATAGGTCACTTATTTGCAGTAAGTAGCCTCTAGAGCATTAACTTTGAAGAACGATGCACTCAAATGACAATTTGAGCACTTGCGCAAGACCATTTACATATCACCTAACTCCTCCAGCAGCAAAACACAGATTTAAAAGTTGATCAGAAGAGTATATACTAGTACATTCACCTTTAAAGAACTGGAGACAAAGGCTGGCTCTGAAATCAAACGAGCACATTTTAATCTGTGATAGTGTACATTTCTCTGTGATTCACACACCCATGTGTGCAGGTCTGTACTGGAGGCTGTCATCTCATGGCAACCAACCTCCAGGGGCTCCCTGAACCCTGCAGAACAAACAATTAAATGCACAGAGAAAAAAATTATATGTCGCCTAGTTCTTCGAATTCTGCTTCAGCCTGTTTAAAACATACTGAATATAGACAACAATACATCTTTAAAAAAGCCATATTGTACCAGAACATTATGAGTCAATTAAGATAAAACATATCTAACATATCTTGTGTAAATATGTACAAATGTAACATTTAATCCCTAAAACTACAGTAATGCAAACGTTTTGCCTTTCAGATTCCTTACACCGGAGCCAGCATGAATCCAGCTCGTTCCTTTGGGCCAGCAATGGTCACACTCAACTTTGAGAACCACTGGGTAAGAGATCCCTCCCACAGAGCATCCTCTAACTTACAGGAGTTTCTAGGATAAAAAGGTTCACGCTAATGGTGCTTTTAACATTTCAGTATGAATATTTAGGCCCCTGTATAACACACAAGCCAAACCAAACAGCTATGAATTAGAGCAAAATCAATGAGTAATTGGTCATTACACAGGTCAAATAGTCATTTAAAACTTTATATGATGCTTAAATGTATCAGTTCAACAAATCAAATTTAACAAGAAAGTGCTACATTTTTATAATGAAAATAATCATCTCAAGTTTCATAATGAGATGTCACAAAGGAAGTTGTAAGAGAACATCAACTCTGATCTTTAATTGACCGTGTGGGTGAGTGTGTGTGCTGCAGATTTAAAAGTATAAATGAACTTAACTTTGGTGGAAAGATTAGTTTAAAGATGTCTTAAAAACTTAAAATTGAGTCCATAAAAAGGAAACTGTTCAGTCACAATAACATCCTTATTCAGTGATTAGGTTTTGAAAGTTTCATTAAGATCCATCCAGTGGTTGAATAGATATTTTGCTAACAGACAAACAGGGTTGACTTCTGACAGTTTATGCTAAAAGTAAAAATCTTACAAAATTAGTAGCTCTGGGAGTGTGTTGTAAATGACTTTTAGCTACTATCACATCCAATTTTAGCTCAATATATTTTAAAACTGACTAAATTAAAGACATTTTTGTGGTTTCTAAGGTCAGTTCACTGTAGCAGCCATCTTGATCGGGGTTGACTCTAAAAGTTAATCAGTTGTACTGGTACATCCAAGAATCATTTATGTAAAGTTTCATTAAAATCTGTCCAGTGCTTCTTGAGTTATTTTGCTAACGGACAGACACAGTTGACTTCAAATAGTTAATGGCAACATTTTAAACAAAGACCATGCGCAATCTGTCAGCGCACAAAACATTTGTTAGGTATTAGTCTCAGCTACTAGCGCACCAAACTTTAAGACAATATCTGAACAACTGACTGAGTTATAGCATTTTTTTTTTGTGATTGTGAAGTCAGTTGGCTGTGGCAGCCATCTTGAATCAGGTTGCCTCTATAAGTTAATCAGTTGTAGATGTATATCCAGTGATTAATTTTTGCGAGTTTTGTGAAGATTTGTCCAGTGGTTCATGAGATGTTTTGCTAACAGACACACAAATGAACACACACACACAAACACGGGGAAAACCATTGCCAGCCTCCTTTGCCTTTTGTTGGCAGGTGATAATAAAGTAAAGATTAACCAGCTTAATAATGAACTTGTTTTTTTTCCTTCACCGGTTATGGTAGGTTTATTGGCTGGGTCCCACTCTGGGAGGAATCCTGGCCGCAGCTCTGTATGAATACCTGTACTGTCCTGACCCTGAGATAAAGAAGAGGCTGAAACAAGTCTTTAAGAAGGACTCGTCAGCGAGATACAAAGAGGTGGAACCTGAGGAGCCTGTCATCAAACCGGGCTCCATTCATCACACTGATCTGGAGAAAACGGAGAAAAAAGATCCTTTCCAGGAGTCGTCGGGGGAAGTACTGTCCTCTGTATGACTATCACGCGCACTGGAAATGGAGACCAATTTGTAAAGAAGAATGGCAATCAAAGTTTGGAGTATCCATCTTGAGCCTGTCCCCTCCACACCAGAATATGATTTCTGTCAAAGACACAGCGAGGCTGTATTACTTTCATGAAAGCAACTGTGGTTTTACAGCTAAATCCAACAAATGTCTGCAGCCTGTTCAATACTCGTCACGAAGACCCCTCTAAATGATTTCATGGCTGTGTTGTCGTGCGGCACACATTTCACCCTGCAGAATGACAGCCAGCAATACACTGAGTTAAGCAAATATGTGTATGGGAGGGGGTCAACCAATTATGTGGGGTCATCCCGCTGTGTTGGAGAAGTGAAGAAGAAAACGGAGCCTTGTTATTTCTGGATTAGTGTCACATTGGGTCTGCTTTCTGTATGTGTAATAAAAGAGGAGATTGTCCTCGCGATCATTAAACACATTACAGATCCTGAGCAACATAAGACAGCTCTGACTAACTGCATTAAATGACTTATTTCACAGACGTCTCAATTTTCAGTGCATTAATCGGTAAAACAACGTGTTTTCTGCAGAGATTCATCTCCACTCTGCTGTTCATTGCTGCGACTACTTCTTTTCTCTTAAACTAGTCAAAAAATAATTTTTCTACATCTTTACTTTTTTATAATGTATCCAGATATTTGTGTCACACATTTCATTTTCCCGCATGCTCTGCTGCATAAATGTATAATTAATTTATCGAAGGGTGTTTGGCTGAACATTTATTTTTTTTTTTTTTAAACCGATTTGTGTTGTAACATTTCTTAAATAATGTACACAAACATGAGAAGATGTAAGTAAAAATATTTGTTGGTGTAATTCTAAAAAGAAAAAAAAATGTGGTGTTTGTTTGTCTTCCATTTTGGCATCTCTTCATTAATAAACAAGCTAGCTGCAGAAGTCCAGCACAGCACTCACATATTTATAGGAAAACAAGTAACCACATGAATTTTTATTTGCTTCACTTGCAGTAGGAACTCGGGGAAAGAACAGATTCAGACCAGTGATAGAGTGGATCATCTGTCTCTGGATTATTCCTCTGTGTTGCCAGATAAAAGTCCATTTTCTGTGCAGCACTGCTGAGAACAGCTCTATGTAATCTCAGTCCATCAAAGGAGGGCAAATAGAAACGGTATCATCCCGTGATGTGGTGTTCACTTTATATCTGTTTGTTAAACGTACAGGAGCATTTGAACCTCAGGGCCCCGCTGCATGTCGTCTGCACGGTGCAAATACACTGTATTCTGTAACTCCAGACTATAAGTATTCCTGGCATTCCTTGAAAGACACCTTTCACGCCAGAGTTTTAAAATAAGACTGTCTTATGATGGGCAGGGATAGGAGTAACAGCCATTTTGGCCAAACCTTGTAAATGACATTTTTTTGCAGTTTCATGTGATAATGCCAGATTTTGTAAGATCACTCAGAGTTTGTGTTGGGGATGACTATCAGCTGCTACCACATCAAACTTTAGTTCAGCATGGGTAAATCTGACTAAGCTATAGCCATTTTTGTGTTAGCTAAGGTTGATTAGCTGTGGTGGCCATCTTGAATTTGGTTGACTCCAAAAGTTAATCAGTTGTAGATGTACATCCAGTGATTACTTACTGAGGGTTTCATAAAAATCTATCCCCTGGTGTGTGGGGTGATTTGCTAACAGTCAAACAGGGTTGACTCCAACAGATGATGCCAAAATTTAAAGCAACAATGTCATGCATGTAGTATGCAACTACCACATTACATTTTAGCTAAATATCTGTAAAACTGACTGGGTTATAGCCATTTTTGTGTTTCCTAAAACTAATTAGTTGCGGCAGCTATTTTGAACTGAAGTGACCCAAAAAAGTGTAGATATTTTGCTGACACAACAGACAAATAAACACACACACACAGGCAAAATCATCACTCATTCACCTTTGGCAGCGAGTGATAAATATAATTCTGAACCTCACTCAAAATGACTGAACTGCCACACAGATCAGCCTCCCATCAGCCAGCACTTCCACGCTGTACATGATTATAGCCCCGCCCACTGGTCACAGAGTGAACTGGCCCTTCAATGCATCAAACCTTTGGAAGGATTTTGTCCAGACGAGGGCAGCCACGAGCCTTAAATGTTGCAGGTTGCGCTACTTCAACTTGGGCAGACACATGTCAGTTTTATTCATTATTCTGAGCTGCATTCCGTTTGATATTTGTCCAGGCCATTAATTCAGAACCGCACGAGAGGATTAAATGTTGCATCCCCCCCAGAAGATCCAGCAGTCAAACAGGAGCATAAGCAAGTTAATAATTAAGAACATTTTCTCTTTTTTTATTTTTTTTGGTCAGCCTTCATGTTTTTGGCACTTCTACATTTTTGCAAGAGTTGTTAATAATAATAAAAAAGGGCTGAAATTTCCAACAGGCCTTCAGTAACTTTCTGTCCTTGAGATTACTTTGCTTGCATGCAAGTAAGGCATGATGATGCCCTTTTTTTCTTTTTGGCATGTTAAGCAAGATTGTCTGGATACTTTAAAAGGACATCTCAAGTTTGCATCAGACCCGTGTAGTCAGACTGATTTCCAAAAGGCTACTTCTGTTATTAAAATCAAACATAAATAATGGAAAAGCTGTTTTGTTTCAGCTGCCTGATTATCCTGAATGGCTTATCAGCAAAACGCTGGACATAAAACTGATCTTTTTTTTTTCTCCATTTCTCATTTATGTGGCCTCCCCGACGTCCACATTCATCACTAAAACCAACAATAGCTCCAGTGTGTGATCGCATTATTGATTCCAGCAACAAATACTTTGTGCTTATCTAATTGAGAGCAGGCAGACTTTATGTGAGCTGAAACCTCAGATTCTTCTTCTTTTTTTTTTAGCTCCCATCTGAAAGGCAAAAAGATAAAACACACACCTTAAAAGATCATTAGCAATTAATATTTGGGGATTTGTGGAGAAAAACAGCGTTAAACACTTGCTTAATAATTCATACTATAAACAAGAAAGTCTCCCACTTCCTTAATAATTTAGACGTAAGCTAATGTTGATTTATTCAGGAAGGTCTCTGCCACCAGCACCGCCTGGAGTGCCCAAATTTGAATTAAAGTAGGACAGTAGCAGGCGAGTCTGTAATAACATTTGTATAATTTTATTATTGCTCTGGGCTCAGTTCATTTCCTCCTCCAGTAGCTGCGTGAAATTGTTTGATTCTTGAAACTGCCTTGAGTCTGCGGCTCTGGGGTTGGAGGGTGGTACAGGAACAGGAAGGCATGCGACACTCTCCCGTCTGATGCTGTCAGACACATAAACACACACGCAAAGCGAGAGAAAAAGAGAGAGAGAAAGAGAGAGCGAAGGAGATAAATAACTTTGTTATTCTGAGTTTTGTAATACTGTTACACTGGCTCACTTAATAACTCCAGCTGTCTCGAGAAAATGATTGATACTCTCACTTTGTCACTTATGATAAATATTTCACTGCATTCATGTGAGATAGAGGAATAACTCCTTTATTGTGATTCCACACTGTAAAAATATGAGAATCTGTAATCCAGAACAAGATTGTCTTTTTTTCTTTTTTTTTTAAGTTTTGGAAAATATTTCACCCAGAGGAAGTTTAAAAATGCTCCCACATAAGGAGTCAGTTTGTAAAGAAGCTGCTCTGGTGACCTTCCAGCATTTTTCTGACTTTACCACAAACAAATGTTGCATTTTGTTTGGTTCATGAGGAAAAATGAAACTCCATAATCATTTTCTTTGGGTTTTGTTTGTTTGTTTGTTTGTTTTCGTTTTTGGCTACAAAACTATCAAGTCTTATCATGAGATTTCCAGTTTGTGGCGTACCACATTGGGATTTTTTCTACTGGTGATAGAACTATCATTTCCAAAATGGTAATTTACAGAACTCTGATTACTCTAACACAAACAATCAAGTTTGGGAGGTATTAGCTCATGCAACACACACCTGAGACCCTGGTGGCTTTGACGCAGGAAGGGAGGGAGGAGAAGTTCTGATTGGTTTCCTCCAGGCTCTGCTTCCAACTTCCCACCCGCACACATTCCCTCACTCCTCCTCATCGTCCTCCCCGCTTCAATTCCTTTATGCAGAGCAGCCCAAACTGCAGTTTGATGAAACACATTTGTTTGACTTAACTCTTGCCTCGCCATCGCATGGCTAAATCTCAGAGGCCTGTCGGTGTAATGTGGCCCAACAGCAATTGGGTTAATGAGAGGATATATGTACAAGTGTGGGACTTGACCTGAGGAGCTGTTTTCCATTTGGGCTTGGTCTGCTCATGTTATTAGGGAAACCTTTATTATTGTTGCCCTCTAGTGGGAACCATATAATAGGATTACATTTTATTAGAGCCTCCCAGCATTATCCAAACCCCCCACCACCCTCCCCGCCCATCCTTCCCCATTCTCTTGTCTCTGCTTCCCCCGTAGTCGTGTCACTGACGCCTCCGTCCACTGTGGGTGGGATGGCTGCATTTGGGGGTGAAGGAGAAGCCAACAAGTGGGGAAACAACTCAAACAACGGGGGTGCTTGTTGCTGAGGAGATGTGTCGATGCTAAACTTAGATTTTTAGCCAAACTGCACACTGAAATTATTTCATCAGCAGAGCAGATTCGGTAATAAGTGCAGCGTAATTACAAGACAGTGGCACACGGAGGAAAACTCAAAATTTAGAGTTCCTGTTGTGGACTTTTTAAGTGACGACACGACTACAGAGCAGCTTCTCATGTCAGAGAATGGCTATCTTTACTGTTATGTCCTCCAAGGCCCCTGTGGCATGACTCGCATCATGCTACAGCAACAGAAATGTTCTCTAGAGCTAAATTTCATTGTGCCAAAGATAATATTTGATGAACAGTGCTGGCCTAAAACTGTGCAGGCCTGCAGGGCAGACTGAGTCAGGATCTGGAACCGCTTCAGCCCTTTCCCTTATCCATCCCACTCCCTTATATAACCACAGGCCATAGGAGGGGTGTGGAGAGTATAGCAGCAGTTAACGCGGTATGAGGCTAAACCAACATCGCTCTCAGTCTACACTGACTAGCAAAGAGTTGAAGTTCTTAGGTGGACAGGTTATTCACATCATCGCATGAATACTACAGGGATAAAACTTCATAAAGGGTTTTTGAGCAAAGCAGTGTTTATTAAAATTATTTGCACATATAAGGACTATTAGAGATGGTTTTATGTCCTTAGAAATATATATTTTCTATATACTATGAACCATTATACCCACTGTGAAGATAAATTCAGGCTTTGTGACCGAAAGGCCTCAAACTCCAGCTGTAAATAAACAGCATTTACTTTGGCCACAAGTGGAATTTAATGACTAATAATGAATGACGTTTACAAACTAACGTTCAGATGTGGACATACAGTACAATGCTAAAGGTTTAAACCACTCCTAAATTCTGTCCAGTGAGACAGAATCGTTTAGTGTTCTTGATCAACACTTCTCTAGGCTTTCTTTGGACTTTGGCTGCTTTTTCACTGATTTCCTTGACTGGACCATGACAGCAAATTTTGCAGTGTGTGCTGGAATAAAGAGGAAAGTGGACATGTGGCATACAGAAAAAGATGTAGCAGGTGTAAAACTGTATCTACAACAGATACAAGTCTATTAGAAGTAGGGGGGGAAATGGCAAAGCCCTCAGACAGGATGCCCTGACATTCAATAAGCCAGGTAGAAAGATCTAACACGGTTGAGTCAGGTCCTCTGGATGGTTACTTCTTAGATGATACGTTTTGTCTTTTATCCAAAAGACTTCTTCAGTCTGAGGAACTGCAACCAAACTCAGCCTTATAAGCAGCACCTTCACATAGTGAATCAACCAGTTGGGTGTGACCCCAAAACTAGATAGATTGGAACTTGACAGAGAGGAACGTTGATTTGAGAGTGGAGTAAAGGAAGCCTACTTTGTGAAGAGAACCCGTCCATCATTAAACAGGGGCAGAGGCCTCCGTGTCCGACTGTCCCCCTCCTACAATGCTGTTATTGCGAGTATCACTCAGCCCTCTGAACAGCAAGCGGCCATCAGGTCCCTAACGATCGGTCGTTAGGCTGATGGTCCTCTTTTGCATGTGAACAACTAGTTTTGGGGTCACACCCAACTGGTTGATTCACTATCCGAAGGTGCTGCTTATAAGGCTGAATTTGCTTGCAGTCCCTCAGACTGAAGAAGTCTTTTGGATAAAACGTATCATCTAAGAAGTAACCGTCCAGACAACCTGACTCAACCTTACTGGATCTGAAAGGTGACCTGAGTCTACTATATGATAAGGTTCAGCTAACAGCCCTTTGAGAACCACTTTGGTGGTGCTAAAATACTATTTTGTTTGTTACCTTTTGCATGTTTTATAAATTCAACTCATAAAGAAAGGAACAAATTGTGGCTTTGGGACTTGCTGCTGGGAACAAAGTGCCTAAAATGCAACTTTAAAATGGTTCTTTGCTAAATTATGTGTAGCTCTGGTTCATCTTTTGAATTTAGGAGCTGTATGTCCTAATGATTCATAAATCAAAGATAAATGGATTGACAAACAAACAAAAAATAAGAAATGTTCATCAGAAAATCATCAGGACACTGGTTTGAAAATGAGTGGAAAAAAAACAGCCAAAGTCCAAAGAAAATCTAAAACAAACATTCAAAAAGCCTTGGGAACCATTGATCAAGATCATTTAAAAAAAAAAGAAGTTTTGGGCTCTTTACACAGTACTGTAAGTCATTGGTGAACAGAAGTTCACTGGTCACATCAAATCAATTAACCTGTGACTGAAAACTTAACTTCAGCAAAACAAGAAGTGCAGTTTTTACAGTTCATTTAAAGAAAGGAATTTGTTACTTCCTCTTCAAATGTTAAGTCTCACTGTGAAATGTGACACAAAGGGGAAATAAACAGATTTAGTTTTTGAGACGTTGCTGAAGTAATTTTTTCAGAATTTCAGCAGGCAGAGCTTGTTTTCTTCTTCTTTTCTTCCCTCGATGTGAGTGTTTATAACGCCATGATGTCATTCAGGTCAGACAACCGCTGTTTAAGGAAAACTTACATCTGCAATGAATCTGGATAATATGCCCACCAAAATACCATTCAGTCGCTCTGCTGTGTGTGTTTTGTAGCTGCTGTAAGTTAGATCTTATCCATGGTAAACGCTTTGCTCCCCTATTGTAACAATGGATTTTTAGCATCAAACAGCACACTGCATTCAGTAACCCCCCCGGCCCCCCACCCACTTGTTAGTTCAGCAACATCTGATGCATATTTTGAATACCCAAGTCAGTGAATTGCATTAAAGCAATGAGTTCTATTTGTGTAGAAAATGGATAACTTATGGGATTTAATGGCCTCAGGTGTTTTCCATTCTCCAGAGTTAGGCATAATGGCATAAAAATGTGCATGGATCTTCAAAAGTTGAGGCTTGGTGTTTAGTGCGGCAGCCAACAACCTCTAGGGTAAATAACTCCATTGAAACCCCTGAAACCTGTGTTTATTTTCCTCACCGGTTTAAAAAAAAAAGGAGGCAGGGGGGTTTAATGTCTGGATCAGATGTGATAACTGGTCTGTTGTCAGAATTAATTGTGTTTGTCATCTGGATGAAACACACTGAGAGGGAAGTTTTTATTCAGAGAGTAAGGAAATGTTTTTATCCCCTGGTTCCAAAAGCAAAATGGCGATATTGAGTTACCCTGTGTGTGTGTTGGGAGGGGGGGGTCAGTTGTTAGCATTATAAAATATTGATCTGGTGTCCAACTACAACTGATTGACATTTGGAGTCAAACAAATTCAAGACGGAAGCCCCAGCCAACTGCCTTTAAGAAATACAAAAATGGCTCTAGCTTAGCCAGTTTTACAGATATTGAGCTAAAATCTAGTGTAGAAGTAGCTGAGCATGATCTGCAACACATGAGCGCTACTACACATGATGCAGAGTTTTTGCCCAAAACTTTGGCAATAATTGTTGGAGTCAACCATGTCTGTTTGCAAAATATCTCATGAACCAGAGGGCAGACTTTAATGAAACCCTCCGAAAGTAATCATGTGATGCACTTCTACAACTGATTAATATTTAGAGTCAACACAAATCAAGATAGCTGCCATAGTTGAACAATCATATCCAACACAAAAATGGCCTTGACTCAGGTGATTTTACAGATGTTGACCTAAAATGTAAAGTGGTGGAAGATAAGCATCGTTCAAAACGCATACTCTGAGCTCTAAAACTTCTCAAAAGATCTCACATTATCACATGAGATGATCACATCACATCCTTTACAAGGTTTGACTAAGATGGCTACAGCTCTGTCCTTTCTCATCATAAGATGATCTGAGTCTAACACTCTGGTATGAAAGGTAGAGGGCGATATCCATTCCTTTTGAGAATGCAAGTCCTTTAATTTAATGCATGTACTGGTCACTGATTTTCACGTCGTGGCCTTCTTTCGCCTCCTTGAACTCGAAAGCAAACACGTATTAGCCGTCCGCTTGTGGTGAACATAATAATGAGCGTTATGTTCATAAATGTTTGCTCTAAATGGCTCCCGTGTTTTCATAAGATGTCAGAAATATATAGCTGCTGTTAAACAGAAGAAGAAAAAAAACCAGAAAGAAAACCAAAGTGGATTTTTGAAACAGTAGGGGGCGTCAGAGGTATTTCAGCTCACTGTATCAAACACGAGAGTAACTGTGTAAAACTGACCAGTCTATGTCCAGATGTGCACAGCACAGAGCTCATAAGTCAGACAGAATATTCATGCATGTTGACTTTAAACATGTGATTCCTTTACAGTGCCCCCCCCACCCCCACCCCC
>JAOXNZ010000092.1:10912366-10922749 GCA_028566095.1 Kryptolebias brasiliensis
ATTGGTCGCCTCTTTGATGGCACAGAGCCTATAGTTCTGGACAGCCTGAAGCAGCACTACTTCATTGATAGGGATGGACACATGTTCCGCTACATTCTCAACTTCCTCAGGACGTCCAAGCTCCTCATTCCAGACGACTTCAAAGTGAGTGGATGTCCATCGTGTAACTGTATAAAATGCCATCAGCCAGTCAGCAGTCCTGCAACTTAGCACACACAGTAAATGCTAGGGCTGTAGAACGCCTTTGGTCAAAGGTACAACTTAATGTGCTGAAAATGACTGCCGGAGGAGGCAAAACATTAGGAATCTGTCGGAAAAAAAAAGCTCAATTGTGATGTCTTCCCACATCAACAGATGCAATTTGATCTCCTGTTAATTTGTTCAGATGCTTAATCAAATCAGTGAGCTTTTCCGCAGGTAAATAAGACAGACTTGTGGCCACATTGTAAGCTACATATCAGTTTGTATTCAAGTGTCCATAGATGGTGGCGTTCACAGCATGTGACACATTAGCGTTCCATCTTTTTACTCATATGTGTCATTTAGTCAGTAATTACTAAACTTGCCCTGGGAGAAAACAAATAAGCACATTATCTGATGGACTGTCCACAGTGCAAGTCAATCAGTGGAAAGTCTGCCAGTTAAAATAAGCAAAGGCTCAAGTTCAGCCAAAGGCCATTTTCACATTTGGAGGATTTTGAGAGAAGCATGGGAAAACGCGAGTGCTCTGCAGCCTAAACTTTACCGTCCAGATGGAAAAAGATGTGCTCCTCTACACAATGCAGCCACTTGCTATATGCCACATAATAATTTTTGTAATCATTTTGCAGAATATATTCTTATATAGCATTTATTGCTTGTTTGTGGATGGCATTACTCTCAGAACTTCTTTTTTACTTTTACTTTTCCAGAAACAAATCTTGATTTTGAAATAATTGGCTTATTATTTTGTTCTGTATCTTGCTCTACAGTTTTGATAGCAGTTATTTAGATGTAAAAAAAAAACACAGCCAAGACTACTTTTCTTTCTCTTGGATCCTAAGATGTGAAACCCCCTCTGACCTGTTTTCCTCAGGACTACAGTCTGCTGTACGAGGAGGCTCGATACTTCCAGCTACAGCCCATGTTGGCTGAGCTGGAGCGCTGGCGCCAGGACCAGGAGCTGGGCCGGGTCTCCCGCCCCTGTGAGTGCTTAGTTGTGCGTGTTGCACCCGACCTGGGCGAGAGGATCACGCTTAGTGGTGACAAGGCCCTGATTGAAGATGTCTTTCCTGAAATCGGCGATGTCATGTGCAACTCTGTGAACGCCGGATGGAACCATGACTCCACACATGTCATCCGCTTCCCACTGAACGGCTACTGTCACCTCAACTCTGTCCAGGTAATGGGCTCCTCATGTCATGATGTTGTTTCAGTGTCTTTGATTAGGAGCATTTTAGTTTGGATAAAAAAGTGAACTCAATCAAAATAAATAACACTGACAGTTTTTGATTTAGAACATAAGCCTTAAAAGACTGAGGCAATCTGTTCATTTAGCATCTTTTTTAATCTGACCAGGTCATTAAAAAAACCCTTGCAGAAAAATGGGTTCTGTAATGAAGTAATCAAGACATTAACTTAGCAAGTTATCATTGCTTCTCTGTGTTCTGACTGGAATAATGATCCTTATTTTGGCTCCTCAGCTGGTAGGCGCTCAGGTTCAGTTCCCTATTTCTTAATAATCCATTGCAACATGAGTTTTATAAAACCTTTGCTATGACTTGGGGATCAGTACCACCTGTTCACACAAATAGATGATAGAGAAACTGACATCAATGTCCAAATAAAACACAACTGACTGACAGGAAGTAGAAGAATGCAGCTTATTTAGAATGCAGTGAAACACTCAGACAGCCTTAAAATGATGTCTTTATCAGGTGTAGGCCCATTTCATCTCTTCTGTTTGGGACTTTACAGGTGAATTTAGTACATTTTGATGGAATCCACATAATACTGGCATATTCCAAACATCTGTATTAGTCAGAGAAATGCTTCTTTCTTGAAGAAGTCAGAAAAGGAAAATAAAGTCATGTTGAGTACTGTAAACATAGACTTTTAACAATTATTAAAAAACAAAATAGTGTAGATAACGCCTAATCTATTTTGCACCTCTTTGCAAAACACGCCATTCAATTACAAAAAGTAAATACAATTTTATCCACAGCTACTGTTTCATTTAAAATATGTGTTTGCATGCTTGCAGTGCACACAGCCTGTACAGACACTTATGCAGAGATTATCACATTTTCTTCACTCAGACCCACAAAAACCTTAATTCAAACGGCATGTATTGATTCTTAAATGATTATTGGATCAGTTTCGAGTGAAATCAAACCTTTTAGTGTCTTTTATTCACCTTTTGATAAAGATGTATCAGGGAGAATAATTATTACAATAATTATTGTTGTACAAGCAAACTAGAAGTATAGAGTATTTACCATGGATGATTAGATATTTGTATAAATAGTCTTTTTAATAATAAGCATCATCATACATTTGACACTTGCTTTTACTTGTTTATGATAAAGCTAAACAAAAACATGCATATTGCATCAAAATCTTCCCCCATTCTTTAACTCCATTGTTATAATCAGCTTGAATTTGGCAATAATTCATGTTTTGTGATTACATATTGATATTCCACTGACTTATTAATGGTAATATCCTCAAATGGGCATCAATAACTCATGAAGAGGAGGCAAATTAGAGACGATTTCACAAAGATTTGGATTGCGTCTCCATCCGAGGAAGTCAAATCTTCCAAAAACACACAAACAAAAACCCGTCTCTGAAGTGTGCGTAGTGGGGAGCAGGCAAGAGAGTGAGCATGCTCCCTGGCAGGTTGTCCCCAGGCAGGGCCCATGATCCTGTTTGGTTATTAAAGCACGCCGGCGGTGAATGCTGTATCTGCGGCTAATGGAGGCAGAGAAGGGAGGGGGGTGGGAGAAGGAAGGGGAGCAGAGAGAGCTGCCAGCAGTAGGGGGACCTTTGTAGTTTTGGCGGGGGCTTGGGCCTGGGGGGAAGAACAAGGGAGGGGGGAGGTTTTGCTGAGCAGCCCGTACTAAGCCAAGTGGCAGAGAGAAAGCCTCACTGCTCCCTGGGGCCTCTTCGATGGAATGTGATCCTACAGACCCCCCAGACACGTCTGTAGATGTCTGCAAGGCTGCAAGATCAGAAACAGCTACACACATATACACGTACACACAAAAAAAAAACAATGAAAGGGAGACATGAGGCAATATGAGAAGCTCTTTGTTTTGTGAAAGTCTTGTGAAAGTCTCATCCAAATTCCCATCACAAGCCGTATGTTGCCGCAGCTTAGACCTAAAGCTATTTTCAGTGCCACAGTTAGCACTAAGGCAGGAGCAGATTATTGCAGTTTTGTTTTCCAACCTCACTGTGGAAAAACAAAAGGTTAGAGGTTACATTTAAGTTTTAGCATTATACTTTATAATGAGTTAAAAAAGAAGGTACTGTTTGTCACAAGAAAACAGATACTGTATTTTATTACAAGAGAAATTACATTTTCTGTGAAAACGCAGTGTGAATACTGAGTGCTGAATGACAGCTAAAAAAGGTAGCAAAACACTAGCTAAAGGTAACACAATAGTAGCAAAAGGCTAGCTAGAAGCTAAAAAAAGCAAAAGGCTAGCCAAAAGCTAAAGTAGCAAAAACTTGCTACTAGCTAAAAGTAGAAAACACAAGCTAAAAGCAGGAAAGTAGCGAAAATGCTAGCTAAAAGCTAAAATAGCAAAAGTAAACAAAAATAGAACAAGTATGCTAAAGCAAATTTCAAAGAGAACCCATTTTTTAGGCACTTGAGGAGATTTAAATGTATTTCTATTGAGAAAATATTTATAACTAAAGTTAGATATTCTGAAAAGTATAAAAGATACAAAACTAAAAGTTGTAGCATTCATCTCCTGAATGAGCTGAACGGTTTGATATATGAATGTCTAAAATATCGCAACATATACAAAAGTAGTTTGATTGTCAAATATGTACAGGAAAAACAAACAAACAAAAAATAGCCAAGAAAACAATAGTGTGAATGCTGAATCAACATTCACACAATTACCTTCAACATCCTGTTCCTTCCATCTTCTCCTCAGGTTCTAGAGCGTCTCCAACAGCGAGGCTTCGAGATTGCTGGCTCTTGTGGAGGAGGCGTGGACTCATCCCAATTCAGCGAGTACGTCCTGAGGCGGGAACTGAGGAGGACGAGTCAGCGAGGACCCAATTCAAACAGGATAAAGCAGGAGCAGCTGGACTAGAAACCTCCAGAACAGTAGGAGGCGCTAGACTTATCTGTAGCAGCCAAAGGCTCGACGCTGCAGAACTCTGTGGACTCTGGTTTTTCTTCATTTCCTTATTGATGTTTCTCTTTTCTTAAACTCCACAACCGCCTAGAGAATAAAAATGAAGTGCAGCAGGAGATTTTTCTTTTCTTTTTCTTTTTCTTTTTTTGCCATAAGAAGATACAAGACATTTGATAAGTTTGAGATTGCAAAGACATTTGTGATTGTCTCGTCCCCATAAACCAATTTAAAAAAAATATTTATATATGCTGGATCCCCGAACAAAGTTTGTTTTAAAACTTGGAACCTACATTAGGTTAAAAATGATTTCTAACTTACCAGTATAAATTAAGTCTTTTATTGCTGATTTAGTGTGTCACATAGTTTGTCATCAGTGATTTTGTTGTCTCACTAGCTCATTGGCTTTTCCTTCCTTTTGAAAAGAAAAAAAAATTGTGTTGCTTAAGGTTCAGAATGTTTCAGATATATAAACTTAAGTTCAACAGAAGCATTTTTTTTACACTCAATATGATGTTTATTATTATGAAATCAATGAAGTGGATTTACGTTGACTGAGGTCATTTTAGCAGTTCATGTCATAAAATGAAAATGACTTTAGAATCATCAAAATGACATTATAGAACATGTAAAATATTATGTTGCACCATTTGCCTCATTAAGTTACACACCTGGGACTTATTTCATTGGACCATAATTTCCCTCTGAGTCATGACCTGTAAATTTTCATTGTACTGTACATGTCTTTGTGTTTTTTACATTGAATCTTTTTAAAGCAAACGTCTTGCTTCAAACATGACTGAACAGATTAAAAGCTTATTGTACTTATCCAAACCGAGATGACTTGTATTTGTAGCCCATGTTGATATGAAGTTGGATATAAAGTATTTCTAAGATTACTGAAATGTCTACGCTCCTTAGATTTAAGAGGAATGTAGCAAAAAAAAAAAAAAAGTCAAATAAATCTCAGCTAAAGTTGTAATGTCTGATTGCTGTTTTTAGTGTGGCAGTCGAGGCAAGGTGGATAGTAAGTATATCCTTAAATTTGATTTTACCTTTAATTGTTCAAAGTGGCAGTTTTTTCCCCCCGGTTTTTTTACACGATGTAGTGTTTTTGCTTTCTTTAACTAGATAGGTAAAGCAAACTACACAGCCATATTGTACCTTGGAGGATTTCCTCTGGTGCACCAGCACAGGCCAGTCTTTACTTAGTTATATTGAACAGAGTCGACTTCTCCACGCGAGCCCTGTCAGTTGTGTTTCCACAGATTCCTGCAGGGCCAAAATCCAAAGTGAAATCCCACATGGAGGCCTGTCGTCTTGTCTTCGTCCCTTTTGGCAGAATCTCCACTTTCTTTGACTATCTGCAGTTTATGCTGTATATCTTCCTTTCAGGCCTCTTTGCCCCAAATTTTCTTTGGAGCTTACTGCTATGAGCCAGAGGTGCACCTGTGAGTGGTACTCAGCAATACTTTATAATCAATAACAAAATGAATATTATTAGAACAGGTAAAAGTGACACGTTTGTCACTGTGGGATCGTGTATTTTGTTTTTGCATTTGAGCAAAAAGGAATCAAAAATATTTTATCCAAATCACTGCAAATTTAAAGGTGCTCATTACAATGTTATGAGAACCATCAAAAAAATCATAAAGTAAGAAACAAAATCTGCTTAATTGATTCTCATATTGATGGTTATTAAAATTAAAATTTGTATGCAAAATTTGTGAATGGTGCCAACTACCACATGCATTTGGTTACCTATGAAAACAGGCGAAGTGAATAGAAATAGGTCAGCGATGGCGACGTCCATGGAAGAGCCGTGTGGGATTGTTGGACAATTTGGATATGTTGGTACATATTTTTACTCAGATTTGTTCAGTAAAGTATGCAGATAAAAAATAGCCCAGCATAAAAAATAGGTTAGGTTGAAATGGTAAACTCAGAGGAAGTTTTTTGCTGTGAATTGACAATTTATACACCATCAGACCTGTCAGCATGCTGACAGTACATCCATCCATCCATTTTCTTTACCTACTTCTCCTTTCTGGGTCACAGGGAGCTGGTCATTGTTCCAAGAGGTGGGCTACACCCTGGTCAGGTCGCAAGTGTCCATCGCAGGGCCACATAGAGACAAAAGAACCATTCACACTCTCACTCACACCTAGGGACAATTTAGAGTTACTAATTAACCTAACATGCATGTTTTTGGAGAAAACCAGAATATCCTGAGTAAACTTAAACATGCATGGGGAGAACATCCAAACTCCACCCAGAAAAGCCCAGGCCGGGTGGCAGTCCTGCGACCTGCTCACTGGGAGGCAACAGTTCTTTCATCATGTGCTGGCAGTGCAGCATCTGGGGGGGGGGAAATAAGCTAGTTTATATAAATCTCAGAGGATGAACAAAAAACAAGTGATCCTTCCAATCTTGAAACCACTTCAGCGTTCTTTTATTTCCGTTCACTTCCTCCAGTGTCTCCTGAGAGCCAACCACTCCCAGATCAACTGAGAAACAATACCCCTCAGGTAGGTTCTTGTTTAGCTCTTAAGGCCTCCACCCAGATGGCCATACCTGCTTAACCTCATCAGGTGTCTGAACTACCACAACTGGATTTCCCAGTGTGGAGGGACTGCAGGTCTACCTGGTGTAAACATCTCACTTTGCAAAAAAGAAATAATCATGGCATCCTGTGCAAAAACACAGCAGGTGATTGCATTGTTCAAGATCCAAAGGGCCCAACCTGACCAATGGTATAAAAAGACCTTGTTGCCCATTGTATGGTGTAGAAAAGTGGCATGGTGGCATAAAAATCCTAAATTCAATAAAGTAGTTTTACTAACAGTTTAGATTCAGCAGTACTTTTTGTGCACCTTTTTCAAGTTTGTAAAGCAGCTTGAACATAATGAGACCTTGTCCAGTCATATCACCTTTTGCTTCAGGCTAATCTGAAAAGGAATTAGACATATTCTCCTTCCAGGACAAAGCCTTCTAAAGAAAACTTACTTAGAGGAAAGGGGCTCAGGGCAAAATAAAGGAATCGGAGATCCCCTGATTCCTGATGTGTCTGTGATCCCGCCGTTCTCTCTTGTTTTTAGTCTAGTGATTATTTCCAGTCATCAAAAGGCAGGGTAGGGCCTTGAGAAAGTGGCCATCTTTCCTTCAGTCTTGCGGCTCTGCTTACTCACCACTGGTGAAGGTCAGAGAATGGAATTATTCACCTCATCTTCAGATCATCTAGCCCTCACAGTGTTCAGTTTCTGCAGTCCGGTGCAAAACATGGTTACTGTTCTTAATGATCGTCCTAACCATGTGCATTTATTAGAAGCTGCACGGGATTTAGTCTAACTCCATTTGCAGCTTTCTGTCTTGTTCAGTGTTGATCCGTAGGTAATATTTTTGCGCTGTAGGTGCCTCCCACCTTTATTGAAAAAGCCTCTCGGTGATTTTATGCCAGTAAGATAATTATAAATGTAACCTGTGGCAAAAAAGCAAAAACACAACTCCCACATCTCTCCCTTGCTATTTCTCACTCTCTTTCTACTTCTCTTTCTTTCTCTTCTTCCCTCCCTCTCTCCCTCAGCCTCGGGAGCTGATTTCAAATTTTCAAAGGTATCTCATGGTGAGCCTGTGAGATTGAAGGCTCATAAATACCTTTATTATAATATAATGGTCCCATAGTTCTACCCATTATTTCGAGTAGAAAAATTAGTTCATTTGTTTGATGAATGTCTTCACACAGGTCCTAAATGTTCTTAGATGGACAATGGCTGGTAGTGTAATATCTCAAATGGGCGCTCACAAGTAGAATAATATGTCACAGTGGCTTTGCTTGAGTTGTACAGATTCAAGTCGATGTGAAAGGGTTTACAGTCAGCAACGCATGCTTTTCTTTTTGCAGAAGCATCTTTTTGCATAACAATTAAAGCCAACATCACTTTCTCATGAACACACAGGCTCAAACATGACTCCAGCTTTTTCTCAAAGACAGCTTTAACAATTTCAATACAAGAAAGGTGTAGTCACCTTAATAGGGAATAGAAACAGACTAAAAATCTGACTCATTATTCAATGGAGGAGGGATTACCTTGTGCAGGTGGTCAGGCCATACTTGTCCAGTCAGAGCAGAAGTTAGGATCTATGTGTGGTTGCACTTTAATAATCGCCCGGCACCAAAAGGAGAGGGCGGACAACATTTTAGCCTTTCTGTGTGTGCGTGTTTATGTGCATGTGTTTGTGCAGCCGCCTGTTATCAAAAAACTCATAAACCACTAGATAAATTTTAATGAAACTCTCAGAAAGTAATCATTGGATGTACCTTCACATCTGACTGCATTTGAAGTCAACCAAGATAGTGAGAGTCAAGATGGTGATTACAGCCAGCTGACCTTAGCAAACACAAAAATGGCTTTATTTCAGCCAGTTTTACAGATATTGAGCTCCAGTTTGGTGTGGTAGTAGCTGAAAGTCATTCACAACACATACTTTAGGCACGATATCTAATGATATTACATGCGATTGCGCATAACTCAGTCATTTCTCAACATGAAATGGTCTTGGTTTAAAACTCTGGCATGAACGGTGGTGGGTGATATCCATTCCTTTAAGTAGTGTTAGGTCTTTAACTTACTTAGAGTGGTAGCATGTTAAAGGTAAAAGGCCAACATGATACTGTTATGTATATGTGACTTTTTATTCATCATCTTAATTTTGCTTGTAAACATGTTTTGGCTAATTTCACTGTCCGACTGGGCAGCAGCAACCTGCAGGGCTGAAAAAAAGAGTGTAATGAAGAGATAATAAAATTAGTTCCTAACGGACAGTTGAGCCCGTCTTCAAGCGATCCCTTATTCCCACAAAACTCAATATTATAATGATAAAATTTAAAATGAAAGTAAAGAGCTTGACCCAACAATTTCTTTTGCACTACAGCTAGTTTTCCAGTAGAACAAGCTGGAAACTCTTTTAGTATGTTTTTGTTTGTAAGCACTTTCCAAACTGAGCAAAGAATAGTTAGACTGCTCTAATTTAAATCACATACTAAAACTGCAGTCTTTACAAAAATAACTCCATACAAAGTTTATAGATACAAGAAATCATAACTTATTTAAATTAAAAACATGTGACTTCTTGTTTATAAGAACAATTATGTGAATCCCTAAGTTATGTCAACTGCCATAACAGTAACATCTTAAAAATATTCTATTTTAGCCTTGAGTTTTGTTTGTTGGTTATTTGTCTGAAACCATTCAGGAAGTGGTTAAAGCGCTGTCATGTCATGGTCTTGTCTTGATGTGTTACTAAGGCAACCAGCAAAATAGTGTCATTTAATGTAACAGAAACCACTTGAAAAGAAAGAGAAAACAATAGCCTAATCCATATATGATCTTTTTTTCCTTTATTTTTCAAAGTCAACCATGAAGTAAGAACAGTTCAAAAACAAAATAATGTAAAAGTTATCTCAATTTGGACTCAACCATGAATTGAAAAAAAATGTTTATGAGATACTTTGCTAACAGACAGACACAGCTGATGACAATAGTTGAATGCAAAATTTTAAGAAGGGATCTCAAGTGAGCAGCTCAGAGTGTCTGATGGGGATGACTCTCAGCTACTACCACACCAGATTTTAGCTCAATGTCTGTAAATTTGGAGAGTTATAGCCATTTTTGCATTTGCTAAGGTCACATAGTTGTGGTGGCCATATTAAATGGGGTTGATTCCAAAACTTAATCAGCTGTAGAAGTTCATCCAATGATTACATTCTGAGAAGTTCCTTAAAATTTGTTCTGTGGTTCGTGAGATATTTTGCTAACGCTACAGACAAACAAACACACACGCGGAAACGGGCAGAAACATTATCACCTTTCACCTTCAGCAATGGGTAATAATCAGAGAGGAAAAAAGAAAAGAAAGCAAATCTTTGACAGTAATATAACTAAAATCTTTACTTTTAATGAAACATTTGAACATTAAAACAAGTTGAGCACTTTGTAATGCGCACATACCCTTCATGATGCTGTATGTA
>JAOXNZ010000092.1:10922849-10954308 GCA_028566095.1 Kryptolebias brasiliensis
TTTTAATGAAACATTTGAACATTAAAACAAGTTGAGCACTTTGTAATGCGCACATACCCTTCATGATGCTGTATGTAGACATTACATATCCTTTCTTTGTCAAGTTCCAAATACCAGCCAAAAAACCTGCTCTGATTGGGCGTCTGTATGTGACAAAACTCCAAGTGGGGAATTTATGGTAGTGCTCCACAGCATCTAATGCTTTGTATTGTTTATTTATCAGTCAAGCCTTGAATTATGGTGCGCTTGCAGTGAAGAATTTTAGACCGGACTACGGTCGCTGCAGGGCCATTGGCATACACTGTACACTGAGAGGGAATCATTTATATTCTACTCCAGAGGTAACAGAAGAACATGAGATTGGGAAACAGCTCAAACACCACTCTGCTTGTGAGGCTTTAGGCAGAAAGAAGTCAAGCTGTGTGTTTTTTATTTTATTTTTTCCCAAACCACATTTAAGCAAGTTCTGATTTTCTTTTCATCCCCCCCATCCCCAAGTTGTCCAAAGATCTCTTAATACACACAGCATGCCATTTTCAGCTATACTTTCATAGTCACAATTATTAGTCTATCCTGTATGGCTCATTGAAGGTGCAATGGAATGCTGGCATTAGGTGAAATTTTCAGCAGCAATAAAATCTGACCACTGAAGCTGCATGCAAAATGCTGAAGGTGCCACATTGAAACCGGCACTGAACAAAGCCTGTGGGGTGTTTTCAGCTGCTGAGATAATTGCAAATAGCAAAGAAACATCAGCAAACTTGCCTCCTCCTTTGCTCTTTTGTTTTGTTCCTTCTGTTTTTTCTTCCTCTTTCGACTGAGAATTAAAAGCGATACTTTACCTTGATTAAAAAGTCTAAACTACCATGTTGCTCACCAGTAGCAAGCCTCCTCTGCGCCACCCTTTCACGTGGGTAGACCTGCATGTAAGGAGTGCTCTAATGATTCTGGAGCTTGCCATTCGAGGGCCACCCATCCATCATAGCGCTAAGGCCAGCGGCTTTATTATAATACAGAGGACAGACATGCTCCGAGGCTATGTGGGACACAATAGAGGTCTTTCAACAGACCTATAAATACATGATCTGTCAGAGTTGCTGTCCTAAGGGCGCTCTCAGCCAGGATCAAGCCCTCCGGTCGCCCATCACTTATGCTAAGATATGCACCAGCCCCGGGGCTAAAGCTAAGGCTCAGTTCATTTCAGCCCCTCATCAACCACCACATTCTCCCTCCAGTCATGAGAATAAATAAGAACAAGATGAAAAAAAGAGTGATTCATTATGATGGAGAGCAAAACCTTTCCAAAACAAACAAATCGACAGGGTGAAAATAAACAGCGATAGCCAACTATTGACGTTTTCGCAGCATCTGATGAGCTGTTGCTGCTTAAAACACAACAACACTTCAATATACTTCATAGTTATGACTTTATTTGACAAATATATTAAAAACCCTAGCAAACATTCCCACTCTTGCATGCGTACGCACTATAAAAACAAAAATCTGATTGATAAGTGGCAGTCAGAAGTGGCACATGTGTCTCCTGTTGGTTCTTCCCCCAGTATCATGTTGTGTGAGTACATTTTAAGTAATGTGCAGCTCCTCCTCCTCCTCCTTCTGCTCCTCTCCTTGACTTATCTCAGGTGAGAATCACCTTTTTTTCCCCCTGTTGCCTTCAAGCTAAGATCAGCAATCTGGGAGTTGGGTGTGTTCTTTTAGAGATTAATGTGGATGGAAGCTGTTGCATGTTAGAATTATAAACAGGTGAACACTTAAACTCTGCATAATTCTCTATCTCTGTGCCAACTTAATATATTAAAATTGAATTCTTCCCTCAGGCGGAAAACCAGACGCAGATTATGTCCAGGGTGCGGTGAGTGGAAACCCAATGACAAACCTCACCACTCTTACAGCCACGATCACCTGGGCAGGAGGGTGTCATTTATCTTTTTTTGTTGTTTTCACCTAATCCTGGCATTTAAGGGTGTGATTCTAGCTGCTGAAATAATAAGTGCTGCTAAAGTGCCTGGTGACGTGGTAATTCAGTGTTTGCACTGGGACACACTTTACTGCATGTGCAAAGAACACTTTTCCAATGCTCATGTGGATCCTGTAAGTTTTCCTGTTTCCATTTTGAATGTCCCCTTCTCTGCAGGCCTCTAAACAGTTAGGGTTAGTGTTTATAGTAGCTGGTGTTCTTAACTTTACATTTTTGTGTCCATTATCCTTTACTTTTACACAGTAACACTACAACCTAACTCCTCATCCACCCTCATCCTTAAATCACTTTTCTTCTTCTCCCATTCTTCTTTACCCTTCTTCCCCCCCTCCTTCCGCCAGATCTCTCTTTGCCACAGCTGCTGCCTCCTGGTCTTACCCAAAGGCTTCAGGAGGCTTCCCAGCACCCCTCTCCTTTCTCCCCTGCAGCCAAGAAGGAAAAGCAGGCAAAGAAGGAAAATAAAACTTGAGGCGCACCACACAAGGCCATCTGGGTAATCTTGTTCAAAAGGCTCGAGGTGATAGCTGCAATTTACACAGGCAAAAAGAAAAAAAAAATAGAAGAAAAAAAAAGAACAGACCTCATTTCCATACCCACCAGCCTCAAGGAGATGAAATTGAATAAACTAAAAATTAGAAAAGAATTACAGTAAAACCAATACGGAATATTCAACATTAGTTCATTTTGTCCTTGTAACACCCCCTCTTCACACACGCACACTCCTTCTGATGTCCTAAGAAAAGGGAACAAGTCAGGCTGACATGAAGGTACCATTGACAACTCAAAGCAGCACACGACAACAGAGACACATTTGTGTGCAAACGCTGAAACAGTTCCACTGAAATCCACTCGCAGACACAAACACACACAGCCGAGGGGGGAAACAATATTTGTGATGAAAGCAAATCAAACTGAAATCCAACATGTTAAAGTCAAGTTGATTAGTGTGAAAATGTAAAAGCATCCTCAACTGGCATATCCCACAGTCATAAAGATATGTTAATTTGCAACTTAATGGCTGAAAGCATCATTTTGCTTATATAAACCTTGAAACATGCTGCATTTCTAAAATGTGCCTTAATTTAATGAGGTAAACACCACCACAAAACAATAAATGCCCCAATTAAAGAACAGGCATGAAGAGAAGTGTCTATTTCCCATTTTGCCCCTGCGGACATATGTACCCAAGCGTGTCTGTGCACTTACCCACACGCGGAAGCATATGCATCAAGTGCAGCTCATAAACATCTTGTTTCACATTAGCATATGCATCTTGTTGTTTTAGATGTAGGTTATCTGGTGTGAGATCCAGGCTACGTGTTTACGGCAATATCACTAAGCACACAAGTGTGTTTGCAAGAGTGTGTTGGGTGAAGGAGTGTGTTTTCCTGCTTGCTTCATATGTTGCACTGCAACTCTAACGGCATGAAGTAACTGTATAATTAGTCCACAATGAAGTCAGGGTTACTGTTCATAATTGCATGCATGTCGTTGGAACATATTGTGCATTAGGAGGCAGGATATGCCATCTTCTATTCTTTCTTCTTTCTTTTCCTGCCTCTGTGTGTGTTTGTCATCTGGCCTGCTTCGCACCCCCTGGGGGGCATATCCCATCAGGCTTGCTGTGCTCCAATGTGTCCCGACAGACCTGATGTGATCTGAGTGGCTGACGGGTTTGTCCCTGCTGCCCGCTGTCTTTTCACTTCCCTGCTTCACTCACACATGTGCCTAAGAAACACACAACCTGATGCAGGCTGACTGGAGTTTGCACCTTTATGTGTGGAAAGCTTCCAGTCGATGCATGCGCAATTATCTACTGTGTACACACAAAGAAACATGTTTGAAGCATGTGGCAGCTGTGTGCAATAACCTTAATCAGTGTCTTGCAAGTTTAATCTTTATTTTAGAAATAATTCATGCAGAATAGTTAGTTACGTGGGTATAAAATGTGAATGTTCAATAATAAGACCTTTCTGGAGAAAAACAATGCCCACTTGGTTCAGTAGCCATCTTACATACACTCAAAAGCCTGAGGGGATGCAGAAAGAGTGGGGGTTGGATACCATGAGACTAGGGCATCAAACTGGGGCTTAGAGACAGAGATATACCAACTGGAACCTTATAGCTACAGGGTGTGTGTCTGTATATATGAGTGTGTCTGCTCCTGTCCTCATGTTAACACAAACTCACACATATGGAGGAAGCAAGTACCATAGCAAGAAAGGAAAAATGGTACATAAAGGGGGGATACTCTTTCTGTGTGTTTAATTAAAAACCTAGCATTCATGGCTGGAATCCATATCGCCCGCCACCTTTCATGCCGGAGTTTAAAACTAAGAACATCTTATGATAAGAGAGAGTTTGGATCAAACCTGCGATCTCATGCAATATTGTCAGATCTTATATGATGTGAAAACACTCAGAGAATGCGTTGAGGATGACTTTCAGCTACTACTACTTGAAATTTTAGCTCAGTATCTGCAAAAGTGGCTGAATTGTAAGCATGTTTGTGTTACCCAATGTCAATAAGCTGTGGTGGCTATCATGAATTGAGGTGACTCTAAAATTTAATTAGTTGTAAATGTACATCCAAAGATTACTATGACAGTTTCATTCAAATCTGTCTGGTGGTTCATGAGATATTTTGCTAACAAACAGACAGGGCTGACACCAATAGTTAATGCCAAACTTTTAAGCAAAAATACTGCACAATGTGTAGTGCTCAAAGTACTGTATGTGTTGGGGATAATGCTCAGCTACTACCACACAAAACCTTAGCTCAATATCTGTAAAATTTGCTAAATTATAACCATTTTTGTGTTTCCTAAGGTCAGTTGGCTGTGGTGATCATCTTGAATTGAATTTGCTCCAAAAGGTAAACAGCTGTAGATGTACATCCAGTGATTACTTTCAGGAAGTTTCGTTAAAATTAGTTTTCTTGTTCATGAGATATTTTGCCAACACTACAGACAAATGAACAAACACATACACACAGACATGAGGAAAAACATTATTGCCTCTCACCTTTGGTGGCGGGCAATAAAAGTCTAAAGTGCTTAAAAGTTGCTGGTTTCAGTATGGATGATGAGGGAGACTCAACTTTGTTGGGCCAGTCTACTGCTTACCTCTTAAATTAATAGTTATTTTATTTATTTTTTAAGTGAGGTTATGTGGAGTAGTTATGAGTAGTCAGTGTCTTACCAGCAGCAAACAGCAGTCAACGTGATCTGAGTTGGAAGAATGAGAGATAAATTCTCATGGGGGTGCTAGCTAACCAGCTAAAACAAACTAACTAATACTCAGAGCCAGAATAGTTTAAAACCAAATTCCCACCATCTAAAACAACTCATACTCAAAATGTTAAAGAAGAAAAATCAAAAATCCTGCAAATCAACCATGACTTAGAGTTTTGCCTTTCTACACCTAAAAGTACAACTACAGAAAACCTTTTCTAGAGAATTAAAAGGATAGTTGTATGAGTCAGATTATTCAGGAGAAGAACTGTTGGTTAGAGAGACAAACCAGTTCAACGTTTTATATCAGTTCAGTGGTCACAGTACACACAGTTAGCAGCAGAATGGCACCATAAATGTTGTTTGGTTGAGTAAATAGTAACAACATAAACAACGGTTTCATGCAAAAATGAGAAGCTGTAGACATACTTAAAATTGTATATTGTTTACTTGAAACGCAAGGAAAGTTTTGACTTTGAGTTGTTTTAGATAATAAAAAATGCACAGAATTGCTCTTGGATGGCCCATGGCTTGAGTAACTGTTAGTTTGACTCTTCCAAAACTACCATTTGCTGAATACCCAAATAGCTGAGTGCTCTGACTACAGGTAAGATACTGGTTGCTCATAAGTACTATAAATAGCTCCATTAAATAAATAAATAAAATAAAATCACATCAAAATCATAGCCTTTGTGTACTCTTACATTATGAATAAAACTTTTGCTAGTAAAACTGGATTTTTTGAATTTCAATAAAACAAAGAAAAAAAAAGATCAAGGGAACTTTTACTGATAATTATCTGCACAATTTAGGCATTGCAGTATCATGCCCTAAGTTCAGTGTAGTGTTTATTTTTTTAATTTATTTATTTTTTATCTGTGATTAACTACCTTACAGTAGATCACCTCTAGGGGCTTGTCACAATCCACTGCTTTCTGAGGCCAAAATCACGGCTTAAAAGGAAATGGCTGCAGAAAGCAGTGACAAAGCAATACTGTTATTGTGCTTCTATCCATTAAAACAGCACAAGGTTATGAGCCAAAAAGCCAGGTGTTTTCAATCGTGAATTTCCTCTCAGTGATCAACATCACTTTAAATGATGGATAACTTGCTCAGTTTTACTATAGTGTGCAAACTTTTTCCACTTGAATAATTTTGCAGCTGTGCTGCTTTAAGATGACACATAAAGTTGGCCATTTCTGACATGATGTTTTGACACTGTCAACTTGGAAAATTCTTCCCTCAAAAGCCTAAGGACATAGCCGCCATTTTAGGGGGGCACATGTGACCCTTACGCTGTTTGTGATCATTCTAACTGACTCGCTGACAGAAAGGGAGGGGTTGCAGGAGGCCAGGCAGGTCAGGAGTCACCCGAGTCATGTGACAAACCCCACGGCACTGTTAGGAATGACAGAAAGACCAAGATGCAGAGCTGTGGTGAAGCTGCAAGCCCACGGGTGAAAAGGAGGTCAGTGGCCACAGGAAGCAGAGAAAAAGGGCCCCGAGCTACTGGCCCTAATGAGAGCACATCCCCTGGGGTGTATATCCCAGCAGCCTAAGTGCCACATGAAAAACTCCAATCTATGATGAGTGCTGCAGGCACAAGAGAGCAGCCATTTTCATGGTCCATTCCCTAAGCCAGGAGCCATCTTGTGAGGTAAACAAACCCAAACACTTAGATGTTCACCTTGGTATGGGGCCAGAGTCCCTCCATCATTCATACAGTGCCCTATGAAACCTTGTCTTACTAATAATTTCTTTGACAGACTGTTAGTGTTCAAAGCATTAGAAATTTGTTCATTAACAAGGTTTGTGCAAACAGAATTAAAATCAGGAACCCTATAAGAATGAAAGAGAGAAATGCGTTTGGAAATACACCCATAACATGAAATTATGTCAAAAAATAACCTCGAGCTCTGCCTAAGGAGGGAAAAGTTATTAACTGGGTTTTCGATTCTACCTTTCAATACATTTGTTAAAAGTGCCACAGTGTTCAATTATCACCCACCCTCTCACCTCCGAGACATAGGGTGGCAAGAAACCCCAGAGAAATCTGCAGGGTCGGGGTGGGGCCGCATGCACGTGACCAAACACATACACACATTTTCACACACAGCTCCCATTCATTCCCCTCTGAGTAATGGGCTTTCTGACCATTTGTTTAATACAGTCAACAAACAAGACAAGAGCTGGAGGGCTATTAAAGCACTGCCATTCCACTACTGAATGAGCACATGAAACACACGTGTATCTTCTCAAGTTTATACATGTTCACAAGATCATACACACAAAAAAGCTTTTCCCTTCAGAGTCCTAAAAGCATTTGAAAGAAAACCTTTCTTTCAGATGGGTTTCATGAGAGCAACTAAGAACCACACCTAAATGTCTTTCTTTCATCTGTTTTCAATCTTCCTATTGGTCCTCAGGCTACAGCCTTGAGGCATGAGACTTGGAAGCCTGTATTTGCTCTGGAACCATTTATTGTGCCCTCCTCCCTCACGATAAATGGCAAAACGCCTGAGGAAGGGTGTAACTCGGCCTACCTGGAGAGCTGTGCCTCCACCCAGCCCCCTTTAAGTGATAGTTAGGAAACACAGCAGCATTTCGTAGTGCTTCACAGGCCTTGAACAACAAAAAATACTTTGAACGATATCACTTAAATGAAGCCAGATTTAACACACACATTTTACTGTACTTAGTTCAAGCTGAGTTTGAAACGTAAGCTTGGCCACAAGACATCCACCATGACTATCTACAAAGTAGAATTTTAAAAGCAAGGATGATCTGAAAGTTTAAACAAGCACTGAAAATTAACTTTTTTCATGTGCCAGCTGTTACAGCAGTAACACCAGAAGTCCTGCCAGCTAACAGTCCTTAAAATAACCATCAAACTTTGTGCAAATAAGACCTCAAAGTCATTGTAATCAGGCCAGTTAGGCTGATTCCTGATGGACAAAGAAGATTTAAGTTCAGCCTCATGTGGTTAGGTTGTACATAAAGATTAAGTTTTAGTGGTTTTGTGCTGACTAAATGCTGTTCATGTGTACTAGAACTTTGCGAAAGCACAATTTATTTCTACTTCTTTGTAATACACATTTGTCATTAAAATTAATTATATATATTAGGATGTTTTCTTTTCTTTTAGTACACTTTGTATTTCTATCTGGCCCGTCTATGATCAAAGAAGGAAGAACAAAAACCCCTGTAGGGCTGGTTGCGCAAGAGTAATTTTTCTCAGGCGATCTTTCTCAAAAAGACAGAGTGATCATCTTGTTATTGGATAAGGTTTCTGTGCAAATCAAAGAAAACTTGGAACAAATTACCAAAATAATCATAAAAATGCATTAGAAAAAAATGTTGTAAAGTTGACACAAATGTATAAGAACAGTAATGTTGAAATGTACAAACACAACAGATTAAATGTTCCGTTTTTGATAACTCTGGTATGTACAGCAATGTTTCATAACATGCTGTGTCCCTTGTTTAATAAATTAAATAAAGATGAAAGTACCATTCCTTGATGGAATGCATATTGCTTGTCTCTTTTCATGACAAAGTTTTAAACAAAGTTCTCACAGTTCTCATCTGTTAGCCCTTAGAGTGTGTTGTGAATCACTCTCAGTTACTATCATACCAAATTTAAGCTCAATATCTGCAAAAATGACTACGGTATGCCCATTTTTGCGTTTTCTAAGGTCATTAGCTGTTGCAACCATCTTGAATCAGGTTGACTCCAAAAGTTAATTAATTGCAGATCTACAGTCAATGATTGCTTTCTGGGAGTTTCATTAAATCAGTCCAGAGGTTCATGAGATATTTTGCTCATGACAGACAGGGTTGACTTCAAAGTCCATTACATGATCATCTGCCTTTCATGATGGCGGGCGATAAAAAGAAAAGTAGGAGTCTGTTTCTAAGGATGATGATGTGCAGATACGTGTATAAACGTAGAGTCTTTTAGTTGGTGGTAAAAGAGAAGCCATTTCTTTTTCAGCCCTCTAGCAGCAAACTTGGCATTTCCATTTCAGTGTTGCCTACGCAGCTGTTGAAACAGCAGCACATGCTTGGCTTCATTTTTTGGTTTCATTTTATTTCCAATAAATTGACACTTGGCATGACAGAGGAAAAGAGAATAAGTTTTAAAAAATGCTCCTTTGAAAATAGGTTTTCATCTGGACTACAATGTCTGATGCTGTGGGATGTCTAAGACCAGTTGCACACAATGACAAAGTGGTGCTGATGTAAAGTAACTACAAGCACAAAACTACAGAACTGTTATGCCAGCAGTTTCAGTTCAGCTGTGCCATAGAAGGAAACTAACATAAATTTTTAACATGCAGATGTAGATGACATGCATGACAGGCCTTTTGCAATGTAGACAGTTGCAAAAGTTTTTCCTCTCAGTTTTATTTCTGACCCACTAAAAGTCTTGCAGAGAAACTTCCTTCTGACTCTACTTTCTTATTTTCTTCTTGCTGTTTTCAGAACCTCTCAAAACCTTTTCACCACCAGCTGCCAAAAGGCAGCAAACTTTTGGACGGCGTGATCACCTCCAGCGAATGACACTGCACGTAAGAGGACTATAATAAAATAGTAGTATTAAAGAAACTGTGACATCTGCTTGATCTATGCATTTGTTGAACATCTCTTTGTCCAACTGTGCAAAACCAAGTTACAACAGAATATTGTGTTCACTCTGATTCATGCTGCCATTCTGTCAGAACCACAGAGTATCACCTTTCATTGCACCAAGTAAACACTGTGAAACAAATTTTTGTTTCAGTAAGCAGTGTGCCATAATACTGTTATAAAGCAGTGTTTTGTAAATCTGACTACATTTTTAATGCACCTAACCATGTAGTTTTAATGCCTATAATGAAAATTCTGTTGCCCCCACATCTAGCACCTTATAAGGACGTTGTTGCTAGTTTATATACACTAAAACAATATTTTCAGCATTTACTGTCAGCATCAATTATAGGTGTGTGCATAAAGAACTGCCACGAAAAGACACCTTGTGAGCCTATGAGGGATGCCAAAGGCTTCAACAAAACAGCAGTATTTCACACCCTGGGAACAGGAACAGGTTTGCTGCCCACACATGAAAGCTCAGCGAGCAGAACGGATACATCAGACTTTCACATAAAATCAGGTGATCTGTTACCCTCAAGCAAAGGAGTGGGCTTGTCTATGGGTGCATTTAAAATGTAACCACTGTGGAGCAATTGGTATATAGGGTTTTATTTCCCTGATTTATTGCTCTGTTGTGCAAATGGCTGAAGTCTTTTACTTTGGCTTCTGCTTGAACCTTATTGGTGCTACATGTTTTCTTTTTTTTTTTTCTAGCTCAGGGAATGACTTTGATTACTCCTTATGTATTTTTTTCTCGATTTATTATTTTATTTCCAGTGAAGTTAGAGTATCTCAGTGATTTAGCAGTTACTACTGTTTGGTAAAAGATTAGACTGAGGTCAAAATTATCTTAGCAACATTTACTTTTGTTCAGATATACTTGTGTGGCAGAGTAAGCATTTGCTCTTTGCATTTTTTAGCCTGACTAGGACATCAGCCAATCACCACTCGGTGTGGATTATTTAGGGCTAATGACATTTCCTCTTGTTACTTTGGCATTTTGAGTGTCATACTAACAAGCCCCTTACCTGACTGCCATCACCTCCTTGTAAGTCACAATGTTGTGTGTTTCCACTCTCCACTTGGATCAGAACCGATACACATGGTTAGCTGGGTAAGTTTAACGCCAATAGCCTTTTTTGTACAAAGGAACCACTTGACTGGAATTGTTGTTAACTGGCTTCAGCTGGAAAAGCTACAAGCTACAGCTAATGTGTTCCTGCTCCAGCACTGGACACAAGAATGCTGCTGCTTTGCCTTTTCAGATTATCTGCATTGCTTTTTGGAGAACCTTTTCAGCATTGCTACTTTGCTGTTTTGGATGATCTTTAGCCTTTTGTAAAACTTTTGTTTGCTAACTGCATCACAGGAACATCTCACAAACACATGCCAAGCAGGCCCAGCTTCATTACAGACTTTGTGTCATCATTGACCTGGTCTGTTTTGGATGGTAAGACTAATTCTAATCTGGTTGTGGTTTATCAGTTTATCATAATTCTGCTACAAAAGACCATTTGGCATGGGTGTGTCTGAGTGCATGCAGGAAAGGAAAGATTAGACTTTATTGTAAAGATTATTTTATCATTTGCTTTGGTTTAATACTTGTCTTTGCCTGTTGGTCAAATCAATTTACGCTTGAAGGAAAGATTGACACAAAGAGTCAGTCAGGTCCATGATGTGCACCTCCATGTTGCAGAGATGCGGACCTTAACATCAGTTACAGATTTCTTTGGTATTCAGGTGTTGGGGTTTCAGATCTTGGGGCCTATAGATGGATGCTGGGGAGGTGATGGGGCTGAAAAGAAGCAAGCAGCAGGTGGCATGTGTGCAGGGACCTGGTAAGTAGTGCAGAGGTAGTCAAAGTTTTTCATCTTAAAACAGACCACCCAAATTGGAAGGGTATATTTGATTGGTTATATGGAGTGTGAGATTACATGTGAAGTTATAGTTATTTGCCTAAACTTGCTTGCAGGCTTTGCACCATTCATACAATTACAATGTTTCCCATATTCAGAACTCTTCTAGTGCTCATCATTATTTTGGACAAGTACAACTTCATGTGGCTTGATTTCTGTTGCTTTTGTATTGCACTGTTTTTAGTAAATATAGGCCTAACTGTTGTTCACATTAATTAGCTCTTCCTAAAAACATAGTTACAATCAGTTACTTTTAGTTTTCAGTCTTCAAGATTAGAAGAGGAGACATAGAGATCCCTAGTCTAACCAGGACCATGGAACTCTAACTGTAGACTAATCCAGACAAACTACTGCAAAGCTATAAATTCTTGCAATGACATAAATCATTTGCGTAGGTTGTATAGGTTACATAGGACAAAATCTACATAAACCTAAAAAATAAAGTCAAGCACTTTGTTGGAAAATGTTGCTTAAATTTGACTTTTTAGGTAATGACATGCCATACTTGTGTCAAAAACTGTTGAAATTACAAGGTAAACATTAAAGAAATTACAAAAACGTCACTAACAAGAACCTATTTGCTGTATTGGTCATAAGCTTGCAAACAATATTTCTTCCTTGTGTGAAATAACTGAATGTACAGGCAATGAAAAAAAAATGTCCTAAACCAAAATGAGCAATAATGCCTTCCCGATGGACTGCGAAAGAAAAAAAATGCTGGCATGCAGTATACACACACATGCACAGTGAAAGTTTTAGTGCTTAGGTTTGATTCAGCTCTTCATTAGCCACAGGGCCCAACTCCGGTTAGCTCCAGTATTAGGCTCAATTAGAACAAGATCCAATTAGAGGGCTCCTTTCCCCTGGGGCAAGGAGAGGCAGGAAATGGAGACTGAGAAATGTATAAGTCGACAACATGCGGACACAGCCAACATAAACAAACTTACTTTGTTGATCTCTGCTGTTGCTACGCAGGAGTCCTCTGGGAGTTAAAGTGCTGCTAGTCTAAGCTATGAGATAAAACAAAATATATAAAAAAAAAGAAAAAAGGCCTGCAGCGTAACATGAACTCTGTGAACACAAGGGCTCCGACACCATGAAGGGAACGTCTGGGCCCAGAAAATGAAAAGCCCACAGGCGTTTTCCATTTACAGCTAAAAATCCAGCCTAGCTTCTAGCCAAGGTTTGTATCAGACTCTCAAAATGAACACTAACACTACAGGGGGAACAAATGAGTACTTTTCTATTGTCGCTCTATTAAATCTGTCGGTAATAGACGTATACCTTACTACTGATGGAAATCAATACTGTACAATAAGATAAAAGCCAAGAGAAAATAAAGAATGAAAGCAATAAGTAGTGAAAGAAAAAGAGAAAGAGAGAGAGAGAAGGGAAAAAAAGGGAAGATTCAACTTTGTGAATCTCAGCTCAGTATTTCTGTCCTCCTATCCGTGTGGTTTAGAGGTGGTGATGGTGGCAATGTTTTTGTGAGCTGTTTGGGCTTGCCCTTGCCTCAGGCCTCTTGTGTTCCTCCCCCGGGCGCTGTGCGAGGGAAATGGCGTGTGTTGCGAGGGTAAACCTTGACCTGCCTGCCAGGAGGCTGCACACGGAATGAAATGAGCACAAACAAAGCGGGGAGAGGGAGACGAGGAGGAGGGGTGCCAGACAACAGTGGAGGAGGTAGTTTGCCTCACTTGTATCACAGCTACACTTTTTTTTCTCCCCTCTTGTTGTGTGATCTGAGTCCGTGTCGCAGGGTACACAACTTACATCCATGACAGGACACACACACACACACACACATGCACATCTCGCTGACTGGGAGCACTCAGGTGTTGTGGGCGGCAAAGATGGAATGTGAAATTTGCCTTCATGTTCTGCCAAGTTGTGTTTTAAGGGGAGATGAAAATCCCATTATGTCACATGCCTAGCTTGGCCCCGCAAACTCCGAAACTCATTTGTTAAATTAGGTTCAGATCTTAATGAGTTGCAAAGTGATTTTGGTCCTATAAGTCTGCAGAGGGTATAACTGTGTTGAGACAAAGCTGTGCATCAGCCCTGACTCAAGGTTCACCGAAAACTACATTTCCAGGTGTTTTCTTCTCTAATAAGGCAAATGAATCTGCATACAGTAAGAGCTGTATTTCAAGATTTATTCATCTTTATCCAGGGAGGAACACATTATTTCAGAAGGTAATAATCTTACTAAACCAGCATGTTGACAGAAGTAAGCACCACATTGCCGTGCTTACCTGTAAAAAGCCCAGTGAAATCCATTACATACTTTAGGAACAACTCATGAACGGAATAATTAGCACAGCATGCTTTTCCGCCTGGCTGGAAGTCTTTCTCGATAATGAACAAAGGAAAGGAAATTAGCTTTTGTCTCATAAAGTCACAACTTCAAAGATCCCTGCCATTGCATTAATACAGCTATAGCCTGCAGCAGCGTAGAGGAGAATAAAATAAGCACTCTAAGACCCCATTCCTATCAAGGTCTTTCTTAGGACAAATACCAGGACTTTGGCACTTCTAGACCACACGCGTTTGATTGGATGTGGAGCAAAGGAAGAGTCTAACAAATTTTCAAGTTCAAACCCATTTCCGTGTATTTTCCTTCCATGCAGCTGACGTACACTTGATCCCATCAGGTCGAGGCTTTGGCTCAGGGCTTTCCCAGCTGTGGCCTCTGCGACCTGTGATGGCTGTCTTGCCTAACAGCCTTTCCAGTCAGCTGCCCGGAGGAGTGTGAGTGGTGCACTGAACTGGTGCTGGGTCATCTGGGCTAGCACTGCTACATCACACTGCATTGACAAAGGCCTCAAACAGCCCAGCATCTGTCACAGACCTGACATAAGTGATGGTGACAGTTGTATATTAGGTCCCAATTTGAATCAATAAGAGTTGGTTTCATCCAGAACCTTTTTTATTATCCAACTGAAAATTGGTGCACACAGTTGGTGCCCTAAATATTTACACTGACAAGCGACTGGTCACCTGTAAACACCATAGCAGCTCTGACCAAGGAAGGACAAGCGTTGTCCAAGGCACTCTCTTCTTGCCTATCTGCTCCTTTATCTGCCAGGATCAGTTGTTAGTGCTGGCGGTTCTTCTCTCCTGTCCTCTGGAGAGAGGTGGCTCTCAGCTGGAGAGAGCTGCCACAGGCTATGCACCGTCTCCATTGTGTAGACAGACACACAGAGAGGCACTGAGAGACTCAGTGCAGGTGCAGAGAGAAGGGAAGAGAGGGAACACACCTGAGGGGACTTTCTTTTTTTTTTTTTTAAATCTCAGACTTGTTTTATTTTATTATTTACAGGGACTAAGACATTTGCAAAGACATTGTTGTTAGCAGGACTTACAGTATTTACCTGAGGGACACTGTAGTGGAGGGGAAACAAGGGGCTCTCAGGCTGCCAGAATAGCCAAAGCTTTTAGTTATTTACTATAAGGGTAACATATTTGAGTAGTTCCCAGGAAACACAATGTGAAGAGGAGGAAAACATAACAAAATAAAATTGATATGTAATGGATGGTTCCTAACTATGCTTAAGAGGCTCTAGTTAAATTCATCAAGTTCAAATATGAGTAACGTGACAATTGATGAATTTTTACAAGGTATGTGTTTAATATTTCCCAACCAAAGCAAGAATCAAGATAGGTTCTGCAGCATTTACTGAAACACTGTGGATCAGTGATGAGTTAAACTGGGAGCCTCTATATTAATAATTAAAGTGACATCTTCACATGGGTCCGGAATTAACACTAAATACACTCGTAGATATTGTCAAGCTAGAAACAGCTTTAGGGCAAATAGGTGTTTTGTAACTACTACAAATCAACAAAAAACAAAGTGATGCTTTTATTTGTTCCTATTTCACCTTGATCTGGGTTAGTGAGTAACACGTGGAGTGGGTGTTCTGAGTGACTCTCAGCTACAACCACACCCAATTTTAGCTCAACATCAGTAAATTTGACTGAATTGTAGCCATTTTTAACTTTCTAAGATCTGTTAACTAAGGCAGCCATTTTGAAGTGGCTTGGCTCCAAAAGTTAAACAGATATAGACGTACATCCAGTGATTGTTTCCTGACGATAACTATTCAGAACCCGGATAGTTTCAAAACACTTTTGAAAAAACCACCTCTTTTATTTTTTTGGCAAATAATTCTCAACACATTGACATAATCTTGTGTTGTTTTTGTGCTTTAAATTGGAAAATGACTTTATTACCTATCAGCACCTACAGTATCCTTTTGTATTCTTTATTGTAAACCATTGGTTTAAGGAGTGAAACATAATGGCGCTAACTTGAAACAATCTAATGAGTTTAAGGGTTGGAGGCAGCTGTAGACCCTGGTATGATGAGGTATAGAAGTGCTTCCTGTGTGAGGTTCTAGTTCTTACTTTACTCACGGGGCAAAATCTTCCCATAAACACAGGATTCAACAACCTAAAGCTGAGAACTTCATCTCAGACTGGGAGTTTTTTTTTATATGAAACTGTTCCTTTTGCTAACTGTTTGTTTAAAAACTGACAGGCTACAAGACTCCGTTTGACAGCATCTATTCATCTCTAGATGTCAGTTGGAGGGGGAAAACAGAGAACAAGGGAGTGAGTAAGAAGAAACAGGGTGGAGAGAAGAGGTGGATGAAGTGAGATTTTGACAGGAAGACCAGTAACAAAAAAAAAAGCGACTGGTTTGTGTTAACAATAGGTGAGATTTACCTTTAGCTTTGAATCATATTTCAGATCATTCCCTGTAGCAAATTTCAGAAATTCATCTAACGAGTGACTGGAGTGAGTGCTGATGTTTTCATCACTTTGGTTTTAATTATATGTCTCACTCAGCATAGTCTTCCTTCTACCCGGCTAATTTAGATTGAGATCCTTCCAGGCTTTCCCCTATCTTTCATTTCCCTCCCCTTCTTCTCTCCTCCTCTCTGCATCACATCAGCCCCTTTGTAGAAAAAAAAGAGGAAGGAAAAAAAAAAAAAACCTTCATGTCTGTGACTTTCTTGCCCTCCAGCATATGAAGCCCTCTTTTATTTTGATCATCGCAGCACAATGGATTCATGCCATTCTGGCAACTTTATTCAGTATCAGCCCAAATTTACATACTGCTTAACAAGTTTGTGCGTGACTGTTGATGCCTCTGATCAAAGTGCTTTTGGAAATCTTTCTCATCTGATTTTTTTTTTTTTTTTCCCCCGTCCTTCATTTTAAATGCATGCGGCAGACAGGCATCTTTAACTCAGGGGCAAAGAAAGGTAACCTTACTGCTGCACAAGCCCAAATGTCATCCAACAAGGAGGGCTCATGTCCTGGGGATAAGGATAATGTAATCTAAGCAGTATACAGTGTGCAACTGTGTGTCTTTGAGTGTGCGCGTTTGTGCGTATGTCTGTGCTTGCCTCAGTGTTTGTTGCAGGCTTGGGTTTAGGGGCGTAGGGAGACAGGGGGATGACAAAAGTCAAAGTAGTCATGTGTCATTTTTGGTGCTGAAGGGGCTGGGACCTGCCTGCAGGGCTGTCCTCTCTGTCAGATGCACTCAGATATCTGCGCTGAACTCTCTTGCTGTCTCTTTCTTTCGCTCTCTCCATCCTTCTCTCTGTCTTTAGCTAATGCACGCGCATACTCTCATGTGCACGTTCATGCACTAACATACACACACGTTAATGCTCAAGGAACAATACAAACAGGATAGAACAACATTTTCTAATAAAACTCACATAGGACATCGGTTTTTAAACCATCAACATTCACTTTCTATGTACAAAATTAAAGGCCTAGAACTCCTTGAAGCAGTGTATATTGCCCATCACCTTTCATGACAGAGTTTTAGACTAAAATCATCTTATGTTGAGAATATAACATTACATGTGAGAAGTCATGAATGTTGTGAATAACTCTACAAGCAAATCACATTTTAGCTCAGTATCTGTAAAACTGATTGAGTGATTTTTGTGTTGGCTAATTTTGATTAGCTGTAGCAACCATCTTGGATTGGATTTACTCCAACAGTGGATCAGTTGTAGATGTACATCCAATGGTTACTTTTAGAAAGTTGCATTAATGTCTGGTCAGTGGTTCATGAAATGTTTTGCTAACAGGCAGTCAACGTTGACTCCAACAGTTAAAACTAAAGTTTTAAACGAAGATCTTGTGTACTAAGTAGCACTTAGGATATATATTGTAAATGACTCTCATCTACCACAAAACCAAATCTTTGGGCTATATCTGTAAAATTTAGTTATAGCCATTTTTGTGTTTCCTAAGGTCAGAAGACTGTGGCAGCCATCTTACAGTGAGTTGCCTCCAAACATTATTTACTTGTAGAGGTGCATTCAATAATTATTTTCTGAAAGTTTTATTAAAGTCCATTCAGTGGTTCATGAGATATTTTGCTAACAGACAGACAACGTTCACTCCAAATAATTTATGACAACATTTTAAATAAACAAAGCTCTTGCACAATTTGTTAGCACTCAAAAGACGTGTTGGTGATCAGTCTTACCTACTGCCAGACCAAACTTTAGCTTTTAACTTGATTAAAGGAAAGTATTTTATGAGTTTTTAAAGATGAGTTAGTTGTGGCAATCCTCTTGAATCGGGTTGACTTCAAAATTTTAAATTTCCCTTATTACCTTTATATTTTAACTGCATCTGCTACAGGAGTAAACCTGGAAAGGAACGGATTTGTTTCAATACCAGTCACACAACAACATTCAGCCCAACATGTACAGATAAGGCTGTAAATTAAGCTATCAAAGGCCACACTTCCAATCAATGGACCATAAAATTCCCACGAGGACAGAAGAAGAAGAATCACAGAGAAAGGCTGTGGCCTCTGTTTACAATAGTAATATAACATTTAGCTGCATAAGGAATCAATATTGAAAACATGAAATAAACTAAGAAAGAAAAATGGATTCAAAAATACAATGAAAAGAGGGTGTGGGTGGAAAGAGAGGAGTCGTGGGAATGAAAGATTGCACTTCCCTCAGGCACTCAAATTATCCTATGGGCCGATGGTTCCTCCTTATGCGTCGGCTGACATTTTCCTGTAACCCCATCCCGAGTAATGCTATGTGATGTGCGTGACTGGCTCCTGCCATGGCCCTGAGAGGCCACGATGCCCTGGGGCCATTTGTTTTTGGCCTGCAGCATCCTGGGAATTGTTTATTTTAGGTCTGTCTGGTCTTTTTTGTTTGTTTTTGCCTCTTGCTCTCATTTTGTTCAAGCCCTCCTTGTTTCTCCTGTTCTCCCTGTTTAGGCCAGTGGTGTCTACTTTCAATTAAAGAAGGAGGCCCTCTGGGTTTTCTTCTGGGAGACAAAAAAACACTGACAGGTGACTCTTAGGGGTAACTCAAAACCACGCCTTTAGTCTCCTCATGCAGACTGTTAATATTCCAGCACTTTTCAGACGACACAATCGTTTTCTGTGAAAATGCAGTATGAAACCTTCTGAAGAAGCTGAAACAGAGTTGTTAAAGCACACAAAAAAACAAAAAAGAGTAAAATAGTAGGTAGAAGCTAAAAACAGCAAAACACTAGCTAAATGCTAATAGTAGCACAAGGTTATAGCTAAAAGTAGAACAAGGCTAGCTGGAAGTTAAAAGTAATAAAATGATAGCTCAACGCTAAAAGTACCAAACCTTAGCTAAAAGCTGAAAGATGCAAAAGGCTAACTAAAAGGTAAAAGTAGCAAAAATGGTAGCTAGATGCTAAAAGATAGCAAAACAGGAGCTAAAAGCAGTAAAAGGCTGGCTAAAAGCGGCATAAGATCTAAAAAAAATGTCAAAAACAAAAGGACTACACTTCTATTCTGTAGTTTTCAGCAACAGAATAGGTCTAGTTTTGTATTTATTTATTTATTGGACATGCCATGTCCTGAATGACTGAGAATTTACACCAGCATACAGCATAAGAAGACAAAAAAAGAAATAATGTTGTTTTTTTATTGAATTTGAAAAATATCAGTGTTTTTATGGGGAAAATACTTTGTAAATAAAGTTAAATATTTTGAAAAATGTTGACATTACAAAAAAAGTCATGGCACCCATCTCCTGATAAATGAGCTGAATATAATATATATAATGCTAAAATAGCACAACGTATGCAGAAGTAGTTAGATTGCAATAAAATTGAAAAATGAAAAAACAGGACAAAAACAGTGTGAATGCTGACTCAGCATTCACACAATGACGATGGAAGGTGCTGGCGGTGTCTGTTACTCAGGCGTTGCTCTGTAGGATAAAAGTAGAGGGTGTGTTTAAGGAAAACAGATGAAAATCAGTGTGTGATGTGAAGAAAGTGAGCCAGGGAAGGAAAGAGGAAAAAGAGATTTGAGGGCAGAGGAGATAAGATGTGTGATATGAGATAATGGAGTGATATTCAAAAATATATCCCTGGAGCTAGAAGTTAAAAGAGAACATTAAAAGAAAACATATTTGGATCACTTATGGATGTGTAAGCCTCCATGCCAATTTGCCCAAACTTCTTTCCTTCATATTGATGCAGGGCCCCAAAGGGCATAGAGTGGAGGGAGGCCAATTTGCAACACACAAATAGTGTGTGTGTGTGTGTGTGTAACTGTCGACATGTGACAAGCAGAAAAGGGACAGTGTTGAGAGCGTAGCCTTTTATGACCCAACACACTTTGACAACTTGGCCGTGGCTCGAGGATACGAGCAATGTTGCTTTTTCATCTGACAATTTTAAGCAAAAAACAGCTCTCCCTTGATAGATTTGATTGTTCGGAGAGCCTTTGTGGCTGCGAGTTGAAGCACAGAGTCAAAAGCATGTCATTGTGGCCACTAGATTCTGCTCACTGTTTGCTAGAGGAGGCATGCTGTCAATCTGCAGGACAAGAAGTGAGAGAAAGTGGAAAGAATATGATGACAGCTGCTTTTATGCAACACTGCACTCTGCTGGCTCAGACGGTGATCCACAGAAGAAGCTCGGGCGAACGAGTATGCTCACCCCTCACAGATATTCATTCAGCTCTTTCATTCTGGAAAAGATACATATATGTCACACATCACAGCTTCATTTAACCTCTACACTTGTTGGCTTTGTAAAATAAAGGGAAATGAAATGTGCAACAAAGAATTAAAAAAAAAACAAGCAGCAACAACAAGACTTAATGTTTGGCACTGAATTATTATAAGCTGGCCAAAGAAAATTGGATTTACGTACAGAAAAGGCAAAGATAAACTAATCGTTAACAGGTAGATAGAAGGAAAACAAGGTTTAAGTGAGGCAAAGAGAAGCAACCATGGACTGTAAATAAGAAATATATGAAGATGAATCACCAATATGTATGTGCTGTTCCAATTAAACATGACACATTACCACATTTGCAAACATTAGGAGAGTACATGTAAGGGACCATGGGAGATGGCACTCATAACTCTGCAGTAAATGTACATGTACACCATAAATCTTTACTTTTTTTAACTGTAAAATTACTGTTTTGTTCTATCAATAGTTTGCTACTGTTAAATCAATGTACGCTATGTTACTGTAGAGTTGTTGGTTTTCACAGTAAAATGACTGTAATCACAACAGTTCTGTACTGTACAAGCTGTTTACATCATGTTACTGTAGATTTACAACGAGATGGAAATTTTGAGCACTTCTCATTTCATCAATCAAAACAAAAGAGTAGGAGGAAAATTATATCAACTAAATAACATGACAAGCAAATGATCTGAATGCTAATTTGAAAAGGAAAATGTGTCTCTATCCTGCAAACCTGATTTGTAAACTACATGTATAAATCTTTTGTTTATTTTGTAGCGTTTATGCCTCAGATCATTCAAGCTGCCATAAAATCCAGAAGGGCACAAAAGTAGGAATTGTAATTTTTCAGTCCATATTTTTATCCCTAATTTGATCATTAAATAAAATGCCCCAAATACTATTTTTATATCATTGTTATTGTGTGGTTTTACAAAGCCAGCATCTTCAAGTGTTAAATGAAGTAGTTTTATGTCAAATTGCATGATTTTATTCATTTTTACTTAATAAAGAAAAGAGCTGAATGAACCCAATTCAGGATAAGTGATTCCACATTTTTTTTGGTCAAAAAAGGACTATCGGGAGACCAGAGTGTGTGTGCTTCCACGGTTGAAGTGCGTTCTTATTTTAGACCTGAAGACATTTTTTGCACAGAAACATTCAAGAAAAGGCAGACTTTGAAACATGGCTGCAGGGAGGCACATTAGAACGGCAAAAATGTCCTCAAAGTGAAATCTGGTTGTGATTTGGAAATCAGCATAAGAAGACTATACTATTTATCAAAAGAAAAGAGTTCAAGGTGTTGATAACAAAATGCTGAAATTACATCTAGACACTTCATGTAAAATATACTGCTACAAGAGGATTGTTTTGTTTTCTTTAATCTGCTATGTGCTCATGTGGATGCTGCTTCCTTAAGTGTGTGTGCAACTGGCCCCTAAGGTGTGTGTGTGTGTGTGTATACGTGTGCACGGAAAGTGTTCAGTGTTGACGGCTTGCAGCAGTGTGCATTCTTGCTTGGAGAGTACATGTCCTCGGGCCTTGTTCCTCTCTCAGTGACCTCTGGTGAAGCCATTATTTTCTGCATTAATGATGAGCAGCAGCCAGAGATGAGAGAGATGGACTTTGTCCCGAGGCGCAGGAGCGCGTTGATTGTGGGCAACAACAATGTCAGAAAAAAAAAAAAGTAAAAGAAAACTCTTCCCACAAGCAGTTCAAACGACTAGAAGAAATCTCAGCAGTGATGAAATATAAGCTGCACTTGCGTTTCTTGGTTGGTTTTTTTTTTACAATATGGATCAGATTACTTCTGTAAGAGGACACAAGACAGTGATCAATATTTATAACTTTCTTTGCTAGCAACTCAGCACTTCTTTTCTACAGTTTAAACTAACGCATGCAATTAAATTTCAGTGGATGGATGCATTGGTCGAGATTAAAATACCTAAATCCAATTATTAGCGTCCTATTAATTCCATATTTAGAAACTAATTTCGGCTCAAAGACAAAACCTGTAACACCTCCCAAACTAGACAAAGTGCAACCACTCTTTTCAAAGCACCCACTCAGGAAATCCTGGCTGGAGGAAGATGACTCTAAATGAAGGACTTTAGCATTCACCATTATGTCTTTGGTAAGAGTCAGAGGGAACCCCCCGGGGCTCCTCAGCACAGCACGGCACAACTTTTCAAAGGGCTCCAGATTAAAGTCACTGAAAGTTCCCACTGGGGTCTGAGGCCAGGATCCCATTAAGCAGCCCAACCGCACCGCCGGCCATAATTGTGTCGTTGAGAATTCAGAGCAGCGGTTGCTTGATAAGCGAATTTAGGGAGAAATAAAAAAGCAGAAGCAAAAAGAAAAAAAGAGAGAGAAAAGGAAAAAAAAGGGGGTTTGGGGGTCTTGTCAGGCGACCATTATCTCTTCATTTGCTCACCACTAATTTGTTTTAAATGACTGAGGGAAAGGTGAGCACTTTATAAAGCAATCAGGCCCCCACTATTTTCAGGTCTGTGTGACAGGATGCTGATAAATGAAAAACATTACACTTTATAGCCAAACACTCTACTGCTGCTAGTGGTGTTTTTATCACAGTACCTGCTCTGCAGTGGAATAATCAATACTGTGAGTTAGGGTATTCTTCTGTTTCGAAAAGTCCTTCCAACCTTAGTTTTGTGTTACAAGGCTCGATGATGATTTTATGGGCTTATAAACCGATATAGCTAGTAAAGGCGTTTGGCATACACTAAGGGCACTGATTTTGTAGAACGTGTACTAACAAAACAAAATCCACTTTTATTGATTATTTTGTTTCAGTATGCTTTTGAATGTCACAGAATTTATTTCAACGTTCTGAGATTCTGAAATATCTGAGTCATTTGGTAAGTAATAATAATAAAAAAAAGAACTTCTTGTAAGCATAGAAAAAGATCTAAATCACAACTTGAGAACAGCACAATTGTACACCAACAGCACTAATGAAAGGTTCGGATAAACGTACTCATTGAATTTGAATCAGTAGGTGTGTCCGAACTTAACCAACAGAACAACCTACAGCAGCGTATGAAAACATTTATGCAACATCAGCTTCTCTCAAGTTATGATTTGGGTCTTTACAGTGACATAACCCTCTGAAACTCATATTTAGAATCCAATAAATGTTATTGCCATCCAAGTGCAATAAAGATTACATCAACAGCTTCAAGAGGATTTTTTCTGCTTCTTCTTCTCTGCCTCTTCTTCTTTTTCCTTCTCGATCTCAGCCACCAGAGTCTCAATCTCCTTGGATTCCAAAATCTGTAAAGGCACAAAACACAGTTAGCAAAAGTTTAAAATTAACAATAAAATAAAACAGCTGAAAAATACAGAATCGCTTACCTTAAGTGGCTGATTTCGTCTGATCACAGCAAGTTCAATATTCTTTCCTCCAGACTGGACAACCTGTGACCAATTACAGACAAATTAGCATTTCTGTTCAGAAAATTATTTCCACTTGTTCAGAAAGAAGAAAATGAGCAAATCACTTAATGTACCTCAAGCAAAGCCTTGATTGCCAACTTGATTGCCTCATTGTCCCCAGCAATGGCTTCCTCTGTGTAATTCTTCTCCAAGAACTCTCTTACTGTTTTTGCACTACGCCCGATTGCATTTGCCTGATTATTTTATCAAGAAACAGAAAAAATAAAACCAATTTATATATTTTAGACTGACATACTTGTTAAGTAATTGAAACCACACAACAGTGGGATGTGCGCAGAGAAACCTTGCTGACCTTCCACGCGTGGTAGGTTCCTGATGGGTCCGTCTGATACAACCTGGGAGTTCCATCGTAGTCAAAACCAACGATTAAGGCTGAGATTCCAAATGGTCTGCGACCATTGCTTTGAGTATAGCGCTGCAATAACAACAAAGTATAATTATTAAAGTTTGAAACATCCAGCAACCAGGAAGAACAATATACAGGCCTCTGAAATTACATTGTATAGATTGTTTTTAAGAAGTTAAAAGTAAACTATAAGTTAATGGTGAAAGGCTAACATACCTGTTTCAGTGTTGCGATGTACCGTGTGATGTATTCCACTGTGACAGGATCCTCAACTGTTAGCCTGTGGCTCTGGCACTCAACCCGAGCTCTGTTTATCACAATGCGAGCGTCTGCTGTCAGACCTTCAAAGCATAGAGAACAAAGTTATATGCTATGAGACATAGTCGTGGGGGGAAAAAAAGGGGAGATTTAAAAATTGAAATAACATATTTTTCTGGTCACATTGTGCAGTAGATCTATGTTTTGTTAAACTTTGGGTAAATTAAGTATTTTTGAAGGTACCTGCAAATGCCATGCAGACATGTTCATCCAGTGCACAAATCTTGCGGACAGTTCTTTCCTCTTGCAACTTTGCAACCGATTTCTTCTCCACGCCGAGGACAACGATGTCCTTACCCCTGATTCCAACCTGCACAAGGAAAAAGGGAATATTTTAGCATCACATGTGGTATTTCATTCCTACATGTTGGCAGATCACATGAAGGGTTCCCTGGTCAACAGCAAATACTATAAATTCAAAATAAAATTATTAGATTTAGGCCTTGTTTTAATAAAAAAAAAGGTATCATCATAACTTATACCCAATGCCAGCCTATATGTTTTTGCTTTCAAGTCATGTTTGTTATCCAAGGGGGCTCCTCAACCCCCATTTAACGCTTAAAGACAAGAATTTTCTTACATTAAATATTTAGCATTCAAAGAGCCTTAACAGAACTTTAAATAGAAGGTTTTGCTGAACGCTAACTAAGATGGTTTGTACTTCCTATACAAGACACTACAATAAACTGTTACATCAGCGTGTGTGTGAGTGTGGGTGTGTGTTGTAGCTACAGTGGCTGAGAAAGTGTTTTTTTAGTTTGAGCTTCCCATAATGTCAGCAAGACATCAAATGAAATTGTATACATGTATTTTTACAAAGTAACACCAGATCTTCACACCTTCTCCATCCTAGCATCTTGAAAATATGTGCCATGAAAAAAATAGTTCAATAAATGAAAACACACACAAAATAAAAAAAAATTCAATCAGAAAACATTTTGTGAGAATTCATCAGCCTTTGTCTCAACGTTTGTTTAAAAATGAAAACGATCTCGATTTAGAAATAAACTCTAAGAACAATAATTTGATTAATCGTTAAAAGTAGAAAACTAAAATCACCTTCCCTCACCGCTCCTCGTTACATTAGCATTTAAGAAATGGAAACGAAAGGAAAACAATACACACCAGAAAACCAATAACTTTTTTAGCAGTGACTGTTTTTGGCCATAGCTTAACTTAATTTCTACAAATTTATCAGACAACACTGTCAATCACTGCTTTTCCGAACCGCTGCAAGACTGATCAAAACTGAAAGTATAATGGTAAGAGTGACACAGCGACAAAATGCTAGTGATAACCGCCTTTCGTCTTTATGCTCTTCATATTCGCTGTTTTACCAGTTAAATTGACATATCTGCAGTCTAAAAACATCCTGCGAGCACATAAAAGTCTAGCATATTACAGACGATGTTACATAAGTAAAACAATTAGCTGAAGTAATGAGTGTCTGCTAGTCGCTAGTTGACCACGTTAGCTCTTTAGCATTGTTTCCATTTAGTACGTACCGCTGTTGAACCTTTCTTTACAGCTTCTTGTGCATACTCCACTTGAAACAGATGACCGTCGGGAGAAAACACAGTGATAGCTCTGTCATATCTCGCTGCCATTGTGCTTCAAGATAACCCCCAACGCACAAAACAATTGAGAAACGAAGCAACTTCTGCGAAATGATTCAGCTAGTTAGCAACGAGCCGCTCACTTTGAGCTTTGACAACGGCGCATGCGCGTAACCTATGACCCGTGGCTGTACCAAAAGTAGGTGCCGCCAGAGGAAAGTTGTGATTAAAACGCGCTAGTTTGCTGCTAATTTTACTGTAAAGAATATGTGCTTAAAAGACATATTATCACCTAATGATAGTCCACATTTCATTAGTTGATTTTAGCTTGTTCAATACATTGTTCCAAATGTTATAGGACATAAGAAAAAGAACAAATAGCCACTGATATTAGCTATTACTGCATTTAAGTGGCCGTATTATTATTATTATTATTGTCATCATCATTATTATTACTATTATTCGAAAGTTTCAACAATTTCCCCTTTTTACCTTGTAGCCTTACATGATGGCCTTTGCGTCTAGCTGTGGACTGTTCCACTGTATGAAAAATAGGTGGGAATGTGATTTATTTACGTGGCAAAAATGTGCTTTTCATGCGAAAATCAAACATCTTACACATTGTCAAATATTTAAATTAAACGCGAACACCGATTATTAAAAAAATAACCTAAAGAAAAACGAAATAACAGCGATATTTTTTGAATTTGCCACTGCCTCCCCTCCCCAAAACGGACCACTGCATAATGAAATTGACTCGCATTCAGAGCCGTGTGTGTGATTGCAGTTCCGCCGATTTGTCTTGTGTGTTGGCTACTTTTGACTTGTATGCTTTAGTTTACTTTCATTTGTAGCTTTATCACCATGTCGGTGGCGTTTGCACCTCACAGGCAACGGAAGGGTGACATAACACCCGCCGGGATACAAAAGGTAATTCATCTTTTAGCGCGGCGCATTATGGAGGCTGTGGCACCGAGCGCTGCTAGCCGTTCAGATTCATGTCAGCGTTAGCAGTGCTCATCCAGGTCCAACTGTGGGCAGATCGGGAGCAATGTTATGCGGTCTAAGCGCGGTGAATATGAACCTCCCTGAAACCATGTGTACGCGACGAACCTTGTGTCGATTCGTCGAGCAGCGTATAATTGCGCGTTAGATGAATGGAGGCCTTCGGTTTTGTTAGCAGAGGACAGCTAGCATAAGACGTGTCTTTTGTTAGCTAGAATCGCACGCTCACATTTCACAAAAACTCTTCCCCCTTTGTTTTCAAATGTAACAAAACGACACCCAGAAAGCACAGAACTAATCATATAAGATGATATAATGTCGCTATTTTTTTTAAAAATTGTCTAAGTAATACGAGAAGTAACACAAACGTGACATAAATATCTTCATTTACTTTTGTAGTTACTTGATGAAAACAACCAGCTGATCCAGTGTATAATGGACTTCCAGAGTAAAGGCAAAACAGCAGAGTGTTCACAGTAAGTTATATTTCTAAGTCCCCTTTTTCAATGTAATTAAATATGAGTTATTCATTAATCTACATCTACCCAGGTATCAACAGATGCTGCACAGAAATTTAGTGTATTTGGCCACAATAGCAGACTCCAATCAGAACATGCAGTCTCTCCTCCCTGCTGTGAGTATTGGTCCAGACTGATTGTTTTAATTGCATAAATTGTAACTAAAACTTGTGTAACTGTGACTTGCATGCCTTATGAAGTAATGTTGAGCAAATCTGTCAGCGCTGAGGTTCTCCATCAGTCACAGACAATTGATAATTGAGCTTTATTTTTAAGCAAATCGCTTGAAACAAACCTTAAGTAACACACTTTTTCTTATTTAATCAAAGACATCAAGCTATAATTAAATAAAGAGTAAGAAATGAAGATATACTAATAGGCAATCAGATATGTGTTTTTATTTTTTGGTCTATCTTATACTGGAAATATAACTTAAACAAAAGGAATATAATTTTTTAACATTGATAAAAGTTGATTTTTACATAGTAAAAGATGTTATACACTGCAGCAATTCATATTAAATACTGTAGTGTTTTTGTAATGTGAACTGAAGTTTAATTATTTCCAGATTTATTGTTTTGTTTTAGTAATCATGAATTGACCAATTCTTTTGTATAAGGCTATTAGGCTTTAGGCTATTACTGTTTTTTGTTTTTGCTTTGTATCATCCTTGATTGATCTTTTTTTTTTTTTGAAAGATGAACTAACCAGTTATTTAATGAATGAGATAGCTTTTAGCAGCTTTAATTTGTTCTTCTTTAAGGCTCAGGTGTACTTTTAGGGAGCTGATGTGTATTTTTGTGTCTGTGCCTACAGCCGCCCACTCAAAACATGCCCATGGGTCCTGGTGGCATGAACCAAAGTGGACCTTCTCCTCAGCCCCCTCACGCTCACAACATGCCCTCTGAGGGTATGGTCAGCGGCGGCCCTCCAGCCCCTCATATGCAGAATCAGATGAATGGACAGATGCCTGGTAAGTCATCATCTGAACCCCCCCCCCCAACCACTCCATCTTTCTCCTCTTCTCTCGTTCTCCTTCCTCCTCAGTTTCTGTCTCACTTGAGTTGCCTAGCAACACCACAGGATTGTGAGGGAGGTCGGTTTTTGCTGAAGGATGATGTCATCCATTTTGTTTGTAGCCTTGGTTTTGGACTTTTCTCTCGCTTCTTGTTTGGTTTTAGAAATATTCTACTGAAGCAACATATTTTATGGATGTGTTGGAATTATTATTTTTTTTTTCATCTTTTTGGTTGTTTGTCTTTTGAAGGTCAAACACTTTGTTTTTGTAGAGAAGTATCTATCCCCAGTGCTTCACAAAAGTTTATTGAAAATCAAAAATTTCTTGGTCACTGTACTAGTAATTAACCTAATTTACACTGAATGGGAAATATTTAGATTTCTGATGAGTTGTATGATTGTAAATCAAAATTCTCACTTCAGCAGGCATACATATTTTAGACTGTATGTACTATTTTCAGGACTGTGGTGTAGTAAGAGTTTCCAGCTGATTTAATTAATTATTTATAATGATGAAGTTGAAATATTTGGTTGCTACAAGTTGTCATGTTTGTGTATATATTCAGTTGGTGTGGGCTTTAAGAATTTCAACAAAGGAATTAAAATTCAAATGAACTTGACCTTTATTTGTGCAAATACCATTTAATTGATTACCCTCCACATTTACACTTGACAAAATGTTGTCTATTATCAATATGAAAATTAATAAGGCTATTCTTGCAGTTTTGTCAACACATTATTCATAATAGATCCAGTGAAGCATTTCTTAAAGTTGGCACAAACACACATTTTTCATTCTGCAGCAGACCATTTATGATGCACGTGAATGTGAGCACTATACCAAAAAGAGTATTTTAATTATAGCAACTTAAAATCTGAGTGAACCCTAATTAAGAATCTACTTTTAATAAAGGAGAATGTTGCATAATTTATTGCATAGAAGAACAGGGGAAATAAAATATTCACCTACATATATCTGTACGTTTTCTTTTTATTTAAAAATTCATCAGTCATCTTTGCTGCTGTTTTCCAGGTCCTAATCACATGCCCATGCAAGGTCCGGGTCCAGGCCCCAACCAGCCTCCAAACATGCCCAGTGGCTCAATGAATATGCCCCCCAGCAGCCACGGCTCCATGGGTGGTTACAATCACGCCGTTCCTTCTTCCCAGGGCATACCAGCTCAGAGTCAAATGAACATGACCCAGGGCCAACCTATGGGAAACTACGGGCCTCGACCAAACATGAACATGCAGCCAAATCAAGGTTTTTTTGTTTGTTTTTATTTTACTTGGTTTTAATGATTTTTCCTACACATAGTTCTACTGTGCCTTAGTTGTTTTGGACAGTTTGAGATTTAGTTCTTTGTTGTTTTCTTCAGGCCCAATGATGCATCAGCAGCCTCCATCACAGCAGTATAATATGCCCCCTAGTGGTGGTGGACAGCACTATCAGGGACAGCAGAACCCAATGGGTATGATGGGCCAGGTCAACCAAGGGAACCATGTCATGGGACAGAGGCCAATGCCACCCTACAGACCCCCACAGCAAGGTATGCACCTCAGAGTGTGTCTGACGTGTGCTTGCTGTGAGTGTTGGTCTTTTCTTTCATTTCCCTTCCTCCTGTTTTTCTTGTTCCTCTTAGTTACATCTGTTTCATCTGCTGTAGTTTACAAACATCTTGGTGTACCCTAAAGCCCCCCTCCCCCCCAGACTCTGTAAAATTAGTTAAGTGACCAAGAGAAAGCTCTATAACTAGAACTAGAAGCAGGAAACCCATCCTCTCTACCCCTCCCCTTACACGATCAATCCAACAACACCTTGAATCTACTTGTGTGTATGTTGTATGTAGGACCCCCCCAGCAGTACCCAGGGCAGGAAGACTACTATGGCGACCAGTACAGTCACGCAGGACAGGGAGCCTCAGAAGGTAGGAGAACCCTCCAGTCACTTGGAGAAGACGAACAATGAAATCAGCCCAGGAGTTGTGTTAAAACACAAATGATGCAAAGAGACTGTGATGAAGCCAAGCATTTCAGTTTCTTCATTATATTCTGGGGAAATCGCAGTGAATTTTAGGCCCTAGAAAAGACAAAATATCATGTGAAACCTTAAAGAAACAATTGCATATGAAGAGTAGGGTAGGTTGGGACAGCTTTGTCATTCTACATGCCCCACAGCTACATTTTCAAAACTCAGGAACAATAAGTTTCAATTGTAACAAACATTTGTAAGTTGTGTGACATATGTCAAATGATACTTTTTGCATGTAATTACATATTATACAACTTTTTTTTTTTTTTTGTACTTTAGTTGTAGTACACAGTCTGCATTTTCAATTAGCACTTTTAAGTGTTTCCACCAACGTGTAGCAAATGATCCAGTTCCAAACAATCAGTGACATGTAGAAAAGCATACAA
>JAOXNZ010000092.1:10969383-10980108 GCA_028566095.1 Kryptolebias brasiliensis
CCACGATTTGTAAATTTCTTAAACCCATATCTTATTCACAGTGAAACATAGTACACATCAAATGTTTAAACTAAGAAATTGTATCGCATTTGAAAAAAAAAAAGAGGATCATTTTGAATTTAATGGCAGCTACAGATCTCAGAACGTTAAGAAAGGGTCAACAAAAGGCTGTAAAAGTAAGTGGAACATTTAAGAAGCAGCTGGAAGAGCATTTTGCAACTAATTACCTTCGCTGGCAGCAGATCAGTAAGAGTTCTGGGTAGAAAAAGAGAGAGGCTGAATCTCTCAGAAGTAAAGATGGGCAGAGGTTCACCAGCCTGCAAAAATGTGTCTACAAATAATAGAACAATGTCTAGGAATGTCTAAAATGTATAATAATCATCAAAATATTTCAATAATCTGGAGAAATCTCTGAGCTCAAAGGATGATGCAGAAAGTCAGTATTAGATACCAGTTAACCTCGGCCCTCAGGGGCCACTGCATGAAAAACACGTCTGATTCTGGTATGAACATCACTGTATGAGCTCAGGAACACTTCCACAAATCGTCTGTAAAAATGTCCTATGTACTAAAAGCGAGAGGGACCACCCAGCCTGTTATGGACGTAGAAAGCCTTCAAAAGCCTGCCTCTCTGATGATATGGGGCGCATTAGTGTCCATGGCATGAGCAGCTTATGCATCTGGAAAGTATAGAGCAGTATATACAGGTTTTACAACAACGTGTGCTCCCATTAAGACAATGTCTCTTTCAACAACAAGACAATTCTAAACCGCATCCATTCAAAGAGCATGGCTTCATGGAAGAGTTTAGGTGCTGAAGTGGCCTGTCTGCAGTCCAGACCTCTCACCAACTATAAAACATTTGGTGCATCTTGAAACAAAATATCCTGGCAAGACATTTCCAAGACATTTCCAGACTGTTGTTAAAAGAAGAGGGGATACTTCACAGTGGGAAACATGGACCTTTCCCAAATTTTTTGAGGTATGTTGCTGCCATCCAGTTCAGAATTACCTTATTTTTTTGACATGTTTACTAAGTTCGGTAGTGAGTGGCTTTATGAGATTTGCAAAATCATTGCTTTCTGTTTGTAATTTACATTTTACCCAACTTTGTCGGAACTAAATACCAATGCTTAAAAAAAGTGAATATTTCCTCAGAGCCATGCAGACACATTCAATGACAACAGTAAACCACAGTGTTGAGTAAACGTTTGCTTACTCACCATATGCGTCTACTAAACAGTGACGGAGGATGCCACGTGCACAGACCACTTCGACCTAATAAGCTCAAAGCGGCCCCAGCCGTTTTTTTGTTATCCTTCAAACATTTTGTCACAAACTAATATCCTCAGCGACGCATAAAGCGAACTTCAGATTTGCTCTTCAAACAGATCAAACTCAAAGCGAATTATAAATATGAAACGGAACACAGGCATGACTCAGCTTTCTTTTCCACAACATCCCTTATACTGATGCCATGATTTCAGACGCGTGGACCGTGGCCATATGATGCATGTTTGTTGCTTCATTTCCTCTCTCTCTGTGACACTTCTGCAACTCGACCTGCTGGCTCAGCTCTTTTGCAGAGTGGACCAACTCCAGGGACATATAGGAGTTTGATTCTCCCTTGCTGCCAAATGCCAGCAGGCCGATAAAAAAGGACACCTGAAACTCCTAAACTCAATATTTAATCAAGCGCTGGGTTACACTTGCTGTTTGATTTGATAGGAATGTTCTACCTCCTGGAGGTTTTGATAGCTCTGAAAATATTTGCCCAAAACATTATCACTCATTTATTTTTTTTTAAAAACTGAGTGCTTCTAGTGATAAATTTCCAGCACAAGTAACAGTTTATAACTGGGCGATGACATTTATCACCCGCCCCCAAACGGCAGGAAATAATGTTTTTGCCCTCGTCCGGTTGTGCGTGTGATCATGTGCTTGTTAGCGAAATATCTCATGACCCACTGGACAAATTTGAAAGAAACTCGAAGAACATAATCATCGAATATACCTCTACAAGTGATTAACTTTTGGAGTCAGCCCAATTCAAAATGGCTGCCACAGCCTACTGACCTTTAAAAACCCAAAGATTGCTATGGGTCAGTCAGTTTTACAGATGTCAACCTAAGCTTTGGTGTGGTAGTAGCTGAGAGTGATACACAACGCAAATTTTTAAGTGCTAATAGATTGTATAAGATCTTTGTTTAAAATTTTGACTTTAACTATATTGAGTCAACCATGTCTGTCTGTTAGCAAAATATCTCATGAATCACTGGACAGATTTGAATAAAACTTTAAGTGTATAATCACTAGATGGACCACGAAAGTGACTTTTGGAGTCATTTCAATTTAAGATGGCCACCATGGCCAATTCATTTCAGGAAACATAAACATAGCTATAATGCAGTGAGTTTTACAGATATTGTGCTAAAAGTTGGTGTTTGTGGCTGAGTGTCATTCACAACAAATGACAAAAGCATTTGTTGTGAATGACTCTCAGCTTTACCATTAAGTGTTAGAGTCAACCCTGTTTTTCTGTTAGCAAAATAGCGCATGAACCACTGAATGAAATTGAATTAAACTTTCTGAAACTAATTCCTGGCTGTACATCTACAACTAGTTAACTTTTGGAATCAATCCAATTCAAAGTGGCCACCACAGCTAATCAACATTAGTCACCACAAAAACAACTATAACTCAGTCAGCTTTACAGGTATTGAGCTGAAATTTGATGTGGTAGCAGCTGAGACTCATTCACAGCACATACTCTGATCATGACATGTCACACAACATAACATGATCTAAAACTCTGACATGAAAGCAGCAGGTGATATGCATTCTTTCAAGGAATGCTAGGCCTTTAATAATAATCAGCCATACATGGCATTGGATGTTTGTTTTTTTCTCTCCCATTTTTATTCAGTGCCCTTGGCTCTATTCTTGTCGTTATTATTGTTTCTGTCAATATTCTTCCTATTAATAATGTTGCTTTGCTGTTGTCGTTGTTGTTGCTGCTGCATTGCCATCTTCTTTTATCAGCCTCATTATTCTGAGTGTTTTTGACCAAGAGTCCATCTCCTCCCATCATAACCACAAAGGACTGCAGGGATACACCTGAGAATAACCCTGATGAGCTTGTTCCAGGAGGGCATTACCACTGGTTAAGTACAAACACCTGCTAAAATATTGGCAATTAGGACATAATTAGCTGCTAATGTACTTCTAATCCAAAGTGGGCCATAGATTTGTCTTTTTTTCATGAAGAATCCCTTTTTTTAATGTTCTCAGTTGTTATTGTTTTCCTCAGGTATTTGTATCCCGAGAACATTGACTAAGTGCCCTAGTTCATCATATGCAAATGGCTTATTAATTACACATGCATTACGCCGATATTCAGAAGACATCAAAGGGGCCTGCAAGTCTTCAGATGGTCCCCCTCTGTACCACACTCAGGTTACAAATGCCTGCGTGTGCACTTTCCTGCACGCCTTTTCAGGCATCCTCAATTTTTAAAAAAAAATCACAGGAACCTCTCTCTTTTTGCCTTCTAATATTTGAGAAACACCTCTGGTGGTCTGTGGTTGTTCAGTAAATCACAAATAATTATTTTACCCAGGATTGTATAGCACTATTAAAAAGCAAACGGATTCGGAGTGTGTGCTTTTTTTAAAGGAGCAAAACAAATATTTGTTTATTTGAGCGTTTGGCTTCCCTGTTTAGATGAAAATTTTCATCTTTGCCCCGTTAATGTTTTGCTACGAGCACCTCGGCTTGAGGTTGAGACATCTCTGTTCAGTTTGTCTGCATGTTTGTTCTCTTTATTCCTCCCTGGTGACTTCTCTGTTAACGACCCATACAGCAGGTGTCAGAGTGTGATTTATACAACCTATAATGCCTCACATTGATTAGCAATAGAGGTCTAATGGGATGCCAGTTCTCAAACTCAAGTTAAAAACAGAACAAAAGCAGATGAACAAAAAGATAAAAAAATAAACGAGCTTATTGCACTTTTGTCTTAGTGTTGTTTTGTTATCGTGCATCCTATTATTTCATGAATACCTGCGGTCCAGCCTGTCCAATGAGACGGCAGTGAGGGGAGTCAGTGAGTGCAATCACTAAAACCCTGGGCTGCTATCAGTCTCATGTGGGTTCTGACTGGGTGCTACAGCATAATTAGCACTCAGCTCACTTTGATGATAAAATGGGTAATAGAGCGTTCAACACCCTCCCCCGCCTATCTAGTTTTACTCTCATTTATTGATCTAATTAAAATATTCTTTTGCATTAATGGTGTGTTTTCTTGTTCTTGTTGGTATGTGAAGGCAGAGCAATGATGTTTTGCAATAATGCCCGTGTCTGTCTGCGTGCGTGTGTGTTTGTTTGCCTGAACAGTTGGCAAAATATCTCACGAACTAGCAGACAGATTTAAACGAAACTTTCAAAACGTAATTCCTGAATAAACGTCTACAACTGATTAACTTTTGGAATCAATTCAATTGAAGATGGTTGCCACAGCCAACTGACGTTACAAAACACAAAAATGGCTGTAACGCAGCTCATTTTTCAGATATTGAGGTCAAATTTGGTGTGTTAGTACCTGAGAGTCATGCACAATACTGACTCTGAGCGCCACACATTATGCAAGTTTTTTTCCAAAAACTTTTGCTTTAACCGTTGGCATCAACCCTGTTAGTCTGTTAGCAAAATGTCTCATGACCCACAAAGAGGATTTTATTAAAACTTTCACAAAGTAATCATTGTATGTACATTTAAAACTGATCAGTGTTTGGAGTCACCCCAATTCAAGATGGATGCCACAGCTAATCAACACGAGCCACTACAAAATTGGCTATAACTCGTTGAAATATACAGGTTTTAGGCTAAGATTTGGTGTGGTAGTAGCTGAAAGCCATCCTCTTCACATTCTCTGAGCACTATCCTTTGTGCAACATTTTTGCTTCAAACTTTGGCATTAAATTAGAGTCAACACTGTTTGTTAGCAAATTCTCTCATAAACCACTGGATGAAGTTTAATGATATTTTCACAAAGTAATCATTGGATGTAGATCTGCAGCTGACTGACATTTGGAGTCAACCCAATTCAAGATGGCTGACACAGGTAATCAACCTTTGACAAAACATAAATGACTATAACTTCCTTAAAATTACAGATAATGAGGTCAAGCTTGTGTGGTAGTCGATGACAGTCATCCTCAACACATAGTCTGAGTATTAACTCTTATCATCTCGAGAGACGTGGCGGTGGAGGAAACCAAGGGTGGCCATCAATTAACACTCAATATACATTCCTTCAAGGAATGCTTGGCCTTTACATTTTTTTGTTGTTGTTTTTTTGCAGGGGGGGGGGGGCTAAAAGGTGATATGTTACTCAGTAATTGTAATTAACTGTAATTATTATAATGCCTTCTCCTCATTCATATAAGAGCACGTTGTACATCAAAGCCACCAGATGGGGCTAATTCTTTCATTCCTGCTTTTTTTGTTTTGTCTTTTTTTTTTTTTTACTTTTGTTGAGGATCACAGCAAAAAATTCTAAAATAAGCTTTTATTCTGTGGCATTTTTGTTTCATACCTCCAAACGCATCATTTCTCATTAGGAGACCAAACTGTTTGTGCTTGTCCTCATTACTAAAAAGGTAGAGCTCTAACCCCCAAAGGTAACTTCATCAATACCAGAGACAAATCTGTCTTAGGTTGCTCTATTTATATTTCTGACTCAGTGCCACAAAGATTTATTCTGCACCCCTGTCAATCCATCTCTCTAATGGGCAGTGGCATCCTCTTTTAGTTTAGACGGCTGGCATGTGAGTGTACGCGCACAGAACTTTAATTCTTTTTTTTTTTTTTTTTTGCAGAAGCGCACACAAAAAACAAGTACCTCGAAGTCACAGAGCCTGTCTCATCTTTAAAGAGTCAGCTTTAGATAGAGAGCTCAGATGTCATGTAATTAAGATGATAAAAAAAAGCCCATTTGCACTTCCATGGGTTATTAATGTGGACTAATGATGCTCAGATCAGCTCGAAGATGTCTGCTAGTTATGGGGTTAATCTCCTCATTCTTGCAAAAGCCATAAAGATAAACATCTCTGCACCGAATTGGGTTCATGACAAATCCCCAGAGAACTGTATCCCAACATCACAGGAAAGTTTGATGGAACAAAAATAAAACTGCTGCAAAGACTTGCGTGGTCATTTCTGCAAATTATTACAGCAAAGCGAAGCCAGTAATACAAATCTGCATTGGATATTGAATTAAATTTTTAAAAAGAAAACTATTTTTGAAGGAATGCATGTCACCCACCACTGTGGATGCCAAAGTTTTAAACAAAACTCATGGATGAGCGCTCTGATGTGAATGACTCACAGCTAATACCACACCAAATGTTAGCTCACTGTCTGTAAAATCCACTGAGTTAAAGTCAATTTTGTGTTTGCTAAGGTTAGCCGTGTCGGCCATCTTCAGTAGGAAATCCAAATTTGAATCAGTTAAAGATGTATATCCATTGATTACCTTCTGGGGGTTTCATTGAAATCTGTATTTTAACAGATAGAAAAGGGTTGACAACAGTTAATGTCAAGGTTTTAAACAAAAATCTTGTGTGATCTGTTAGCACTAAGAGTATGTATTGGCGATGACACTCAGCTTGTGTGGCACCACATTTTAGCTCAATATCTGCAAAACTGACTGAGGTAAAGCAATGTTTTCAGTTTGCTCAAGTTTATTAGCTGTGGTGGTGATTTTGAATTGGATTGACGCCAAAAGTTATTCAGTTGTAGATGTACGTCCAGCGATTACTATCCAAGAGTTTCAGTCAATGTTGTCCAGTGGTTCATGAGCTATTTTGCTAACAGACAGACACACATACACACAATCACCGACACAGGTGATTGCATGATCACCCACTTTTCATGACAGTGGACAGTAATGATTTTGTATGTGCACCAGAAAAAAAACGCAAAGCCAGATAATAAATATATGATTGGGATTTCTAACACTCCAAATGTCTATTGTAGAGTGTATCAAAAAAAACCCTGATGTACAAAGTTTTTGACTCAGAAGTTAGTGCGATAAGTTGTTTGCCGTCATCAATTTCAAATTAAAATCTTTAATGACTTCTGAGTTTCCAAAAGGGGTCGAAGTCAAGAAGGAGGAACCTGAAGTTCACAAGAGGTTAAAGGAGGCAGAAGCTCCTCTAATTCATCAAACATGGTAGTGTCACGCCATGTGATGACTGTATCATAAACGCCGGGATCATTACACTGTCATTAGTTAGCCGACGCGGTTCCACCTCGTTAATGCACACAAACAATCTGAGGAGCCGCAGATAATGTTGTGTGGTGTTGGTGGTGTTTAATGAGGGTCCGCATTTGCATACTGGCCTCCACCCCCACTCTCATTCCCACCTTTCTCTCATTTATAAAAATAAATCACATCAGAACATCAGCAGCTAATAAAGTTGACTTTGGCCCTCTTCCCACGTCCCAGTGATAGCCAAGTCTCAGAGAAGGAAAAACACAAAGCAGTCTCTCAAGATTAGAGCGAACTTGTTATGGTACGGCACCAGAACATCCTTCATATTAACAGTGGGCTGCTGGAGTAAATTACTGTTACGCACAGTAACAGTCAACTAACCTACTGAGAAGCTCTGCTGAAAGTTAGGGTAGACGTTAAATAGTGAATTAATGCAACCAATCAGATTAATTACAAATTCTATCACTGAAAATAGAGATAAAATAGGAGTGTGTTTGATTTTGAAGTAGTTTTTAATCTTGATTGCACATAATTGTAAAGGATACCACCTGAGGTGAGTTCATTTCACTGCATCATTGAGAGGCATTGATTTGGTGAAGAAGAAATTGTGCTTTGATTAAAAAAAGCAGTTCAACTAAAAGCAAAGCTCGCATTTCGAAGTCAAATGTCTAAGCCTAATTTATTTGCTCTCCTGAAATCACGCAGCGTTGGCTATGGAGATCACCGCCCAAACTGGAGGGGTCAAGAGCTGCAACCTCAAAGGACTACTTTGTCTCATGTCGGTGTGTCTGTCCTGTTGTGCACACGTTTGTGCCCCCAAGTCAAAACCCCACTAAATAAACAGTGTGTTTCCTGATGCCTAACGGTGTGCACAGCCCATGCACAGCTGATGTCAACCCACCCAGGACTACCAGTGGCCCCACTTTGCTCACTTACTTACTCTTTGGCTCACTCCATCCTTCCTTCATGCTCAAATTGACACTTGGTGCAGAGGCGGGCAGACAGGGGGTCTCTTCGCCCCGCGCCTCCAGAGATGTGGCCCAGCTGTCAGCCGTCTAATCCAGTCCAACCTCCCCCTGAGTCAGGCGGGAACTCCAGGCTGCTCCCCTCCCTTCTTCCTCACGCCCAAAGGCACAGCAAACAAGTCAGGCCCTCTTCGCCACTGCACATAGCAGACCAGGAGGTGAGCGCTTCACGAGTCAGTTCGGTCCGAACCGTTCTTCATAAATCAAAGGCAACTCTGTGATGACACTCTCCAAGACTTGTGATTTTGGTTCTATCAGTTGCAGTGGAAGAAAAAAACATACTTTTGTCACCTCTCATACAATAAAAAAAAGAACCAATTCATCTCTATCACTACCTTTATATCATTTTGTGTTACTCTAACGAGCAGTTTGGTGATGCTTTAAAAATATATATATTTTTTAAAATCTAGTTTTGTTTTCATGTCACTTGCAGCAGTTTTTGGCGGAGGTTTTGGGCGTATGTGTGTGTGTGTGTTTTCAGGAGTACCTTTAGTGTGGCTCCCTACGGCATTCCCAATATCAGTATTCCTGTAGATGTGTTTGATGTGTTTGAAGCCACGTAGCATACCTTGGAACATGACAGTAAACATGGCAGAGGCTCTCCCTCAGTGGAGCAGTGATGCACGTCACCCCTTCAGAAGTCTGTGACGGGCGTACAAACCAAACCCACCGGGCCACACAGCCTCCTGGGAGTCTCCCTCACTTTGCTGCGCTGACTGGCTTCATGTTGCTCAATGCTTTGCTGTTCGGAATTATTCCACCCCCCCCCCCCCCAACTACCACCCCCACCACCACCATCTCCCCCTGCAGCTTGAAAAACAAAAGAGCAAACTTAAAATGGGTGACAAACAAATAAGAGAACAGCAAACGAGTAACAGTGACACGTTATGGAACCTGCTTAACTGGTTATTTGACCCAGCAACAGTAGATGTCATGATATATTGCGGTCTAATGTTTTGTCTGTGTTTCATCCCTGGAAAATCACTAGTGTATGTTTCCTGCATGCATCCCTGGGGAAATTAAGAGGCGCACAATGTATCTCGGGAGGATTCCCCCTAAGAATGAGAATAAAGCAGGCAGCATGAAAGAGTAGTGTTGGTGTGAGGGAGTTATTGGTCTGGCAAAGGAATTGCCAACACATCAAAATAGCATGGGTGTTGAACAAGACAGAAACTTGCACCATTTACACCTGCCAGAGAGAGAAACACAGAGAGAGCGCCTCTCTGACAAGGAAAATTTCCATAGTCACATACACACCACTTCATGTGAAGTGCGAGAGTTGAAGCTTCATGTCAGAGTGAATTTTACAAAGTGGCAGGTACAGCATGTTCACATGACAGGGGCACTTTAAATGTTATTTCTGGGGTCGATGGGATAAGTCATTTGTATACAGTAGCCCATTTATAATGTCATGGTGGAAATGCTTCGAAAGAGGAGCCCGTGTTCAGAGACAAAAACAATCTGAGAGGATAAAAACTTGACAAAAGAGGCAGCAGCAAACAAATAAATATCAACTGCAGACACAAAACAGTGATTTGTGAACAACATTCACAGCATATTTAAAACTTTTAAAGACTCAACAGAAGTTGTAAATCATACACACACAAAAAAAACAAAAAAGCTTCAAAAGCAACTTAAGTGACAGCATCCAGTGGGTGGTACATTTTGAAGTTTCAGTTTTAACTGCTGTCAGTCATTTTTAAACTAGAAAACATCTGTTTTCTAAAGTTTAAATTGGCTTTTTATTTTCACTGTTTATTTAGTTTACACATAAGCAAACAAAATGGTTTCATACTTACAGGAAACAAAATTATATATTCTTGAGAATTTTTTTTTCTTCATTGTTACTAATCAAGTTCATTGGACTTTCTTTATGCATTACATGGTACATTAAAACCTTAAAAAGCACCCCTAAAGTCAAAGTTAGTACACGTAGCAAATCAGAATTGGGTCAGAGTCATTTAAAATAAGGTCAAGTGAAAAGTAAATGAATTGCCTTTTGCACACCACAGCCCTGACACAATCTATAGTTGATGGTATGTTAGTGGTATACATTTGACTTTTTTCAGCATTTACATAAAAAACTTTGGTCTCATCGTGCAACCGGAGCCTTTACTTGATAGGCCCATACTTGCTTGTAACAAATTAAAAAAAAAGAAATAAATCTGTTATCATCGAAAATTCATTATTTAAGAACCAAAAACAAACATTACTTCAGTTACCTTTTATAATAAAACATATTAAACATATTAAATTGATTTTTGTTTATTTACTAAAGAAATAAACAAAAACCTCCCAAGATGTTCCATATAATTTTGTTTTGTTGCAATATGTTACAGATATAATCAAACTGTAGTCATGTAACTGATTATGATGCAATTACGATCTAAATAAACAATATTCCATAATAACTTTTCAGTATTT
>JAOXNZ010000092.1:10999150-11009829 GCA_028566095.1 Kryptolebias brasiliensis
AATAAATAACAAGACGCTTGAAACCTGAGCTTTTGTAAAGTGCTGAGAGCTTTTAGAGAAATGGCTTTTGACAAACACCTCTGCTTATGTGCTTTCATATTTCAGATGCATCAAATTATTAAACCATAATTAGTACTTAATAGGAATCTGGAGGACTGGAGGTGGATAAACTGCACAAACCGACCCTAAGAAGCCCTGCAAAAACACAAACACACGCTCCCACCTCCACTCCTCCTCACAAGTAAATTCTTGATGATCGCTAACAATCCAGCAAGTGTCAAGCTTACAGCCTCAACGTCGGATCATGATGTTCTTTAATGATCAGTGGATGTGACAATTCAAGCGAAGAGCCCCCTAAATCCCACATCTACACAGGGGAGGATACACTCAGAGGCACATGTGGCATCAGGATGTAGTGTGACCTATATATGTTGGGTGCTCAGCAAAAGTTTTAGATTTTTAAATAATGAGGTGCCAGCAACCCTGTGAAGGTTATTCAATCTTAATGTCCCCCTATTTCTGACAAGCCTCCCTCACTCTGATAAAGACGTGCGCTCACCTTTGATCAGGCCCGCCGACACGTGTCGACAGAAGCCGCTCACTGGTTAAAATAAATTCTTAATTCGAACTTGGGGGTGGGTGGTTGCAGGGTGGGTTGCCAGGGAGGAGGGGGGCATCATAAGATCAGGATCTCTTGAAAACGATGGAGGGAAACGAGGAAAAAGATTGGTGCGCTGGTAATGATATTTTTGACACCAAGTGCTTTCATTGCACAAAGAAAAAGCTCCATCAGGGTTCAGCCTGATTGAGCCCGACACGCTGTTGTCTACAGGCAAGTAAGAACATAACCCTCAGTGGTTTCAATTTTTGTGCTCTGTATGTTGAGCCTGAATTAAAACAAAAATGCTCTTAGTGCACACAAGAATTTATTTATTTTTTATGTGCCTATTTTCTTTGTTGTTGGGTTTTTAACCATTAGCCTAGCCTGGACGAAGACTTCTGCCCTTTTCTCCACACTTTGTGCTCTATGACTGATATCACAACTGATAATGTACAAACTATTAATAAGTATTTGACAGAACGTCACTTAAAAAATGATCAGACTACCCCGTTAAGGTTAGTTAAGACTTAGCTTCTTTGGAGTTCAGCCTTTGCAGCTTTGTCTCACCTTATTGCTTCATATTTATTTCCTTCATTTCTGGTGGGTTCATGCCCTCCCTCTCTCCCCATGGTCAGTGTCTCCACCTGTCTCAGTGTGTGGGCCAGACAATGGGGGGATGAGTGTGGGGCTTCCCTGCTAGAGACCACAGATCCCTGGTGGGGCTAATGAAGCAGAAAGGAGAATATCAATTAAAAGGGTTATAAATATTTAAGAGCAGAAATATTCAATAGTATAAGGGTGGGGGGTCCAGTAGACACCTCAAGTCTCCAGATGAAAGTTGTGGCATGATAAATGTCACCAGGCACAACAAGTGTGTGTATGATTGATGGATTTGGACTCAATACAATATTGCATGGCTTTAAAGATGCCAATAACTATTCAGATCTCCACATTTTATGATTCCAGTATTAATGCGCTTTCAGTTCAATAAAATTGGATATTCATCTATAGAAATCTTTTGGTAAGATCTTCATTATCCTCCCGTTGCCCCAACACTCTGTCCTCACGTGAATTATTTCTCAGTCACATCCTTTTTAGAGTTGGTTTTATCCGAATATGGAGAGATTAGTGCGTCCTCTCTCTTGACTCTTGCAGCAGTGTTGATGATCAAAATTAAGAATAAAAATTCCCAATATGTTGCACATCTTCCCCCAGAAATCCACATGTGACAGGTCGCCTTTCCAAGCATGCCGGTATTGATCGGCTGTCCAGCCTGTAGAGACTGGTAGAAGAGGATGTCCTGATCTGATGGATTACTGTATGAGGCCCAGAGGCACAGGAACCTCAGTATTGATGTGACTCTTTAATCCCTGGGTTGAACGTGACCTTGCCCCGTAACCCGCCACCCTCGCCCCTCCCTTCACACGCATACACACCATCAGCTCTCAGTTTCCTAACCAACCCACCACCCGATCTTTACATGCTGGAGTTTGCACTTCCATCGCCTCTTCACAGTGGTGCACCGGAGGTCACTCTGCTTGGTCTAGCACTCTGGCCCAGCTTCACCAAAAGTCGCAGCTGAAACTTGTCACCTAAAACAAGAGAAAACAAGGAGAGGGCGGGGGTCACAAACTCACACATCTTTGGGTGTAATGCTCATGTGATTTACCTAGTTCTTTTAAATTCTTTCTTTTTTTTAATTTTAGATTTAATAGCTTTGACATTATATAAAAGAATCAGCTTAATATAAAAGAAAATAATCTTCATTTTGCATCCAGATTTGTGTCTGTATTGCAGATTAAACATAAAATCTTTAAATGTAGCCATCAAATGTTTTCTCCTGATTGAACTGAGCTGTAATATTAATAAAATGAATGATTCATGAGGATCTTTTGGAAAAAAAGAAATAAAAAAACAAAGTCTTAACCTTCTCTACAGGCTCCTCTGTAAGAAAATAAATATGAAGTGTTCACTTTTCAGTTCATATTGTGAATTCGGCGTCTGCATGTGTGGATGAATCATAAGCCTATATTGTGTGGCTTTTGGCCTCAGTCAGAAGTGTTTCCCCAGGAGCAAGAAAGGCCTGCATCTGTGAGGATTGGGTTGGGATTTTCATTTTCTTGAAACACCTTCTGTTCTGTTCTGCATGGTCCCACCTGGGACCACGGTGCTGATATTTTTAGAGGGCATGTTCCGAGAGCCTCAGTCGCCAAGAGGGAAGGACAATGGAGGGTGTGATGTTACATCAATACTTGGCGCAAGTGTGGGGGGGGGATCCTGGGTGGCCTTGATGAGTTCTGGAACGCATTTCCTCGAGGAATTTCACAATATACGAGAACCCCTACAGAAAGAGGTCTTAAAATGGCTGCTGCACCCAATATATGTACACCCACACCTGCACACATGAGTGCCACACACTCTTTGCCCTCAGGTACTGTTAACGGTTTGCTAGACGAAAAAAAAAAGAAGGAAAAAAAAGCAGCTTTTTGCCTAATGTTTCCCTCCAGAGTTTCCAGACAAGCTGAGGAACACTTGCATCAGTGGGGCTTAAAATGGCTGCTGGTAAAGGCTCTTCTCTCCCCACAAAACATAACCTGGTTGACAAGATTGTTTGATTGTAAGTACGGCCTATTAATCAGTCTTATTGTCAAGAGTAGTCATCACAGCAGGGAGGGGAGAAAAAGGGCTACAGGCCATGCTGCCTAGTTATAAGATACCTTTCTAAGCTGCCTTCATTTTTCCACACTTTTAAATGAAATTATGCTGCGAGTGAACCGTGCAAGATTTTACTTTCAGTATGGATAATTTAGCAATTCAAGAAGAAGCTCAGATTAGGTTGGTAATTTGAAAAGATGGTTACTAGTCCTGGCTCGGGGTAGTCAGAGGCTCACCCCTGGCATTGCTGCGGCACAAAGCCAACAAGAGACAAAACTGCAGATGGATTGAAGAATATTGATGTGCACGACCCGCGGCTGCCTGCGAGCGAGGCTGAATAATTTAAGGAAGTGTGTTGTGACGAAAGTGTAACGCATAACAATGTCAGTTTTTGTGTTTTACTGGGCTGCACTCTGCACATCCACACTTCTGGCAAGGCCTGTCTCCTTTGATAGCTGCTGATTGATGCAATTCAGCTCACTGGTAGAATTTCATATTTCTTTGGTCCAGCCAAAACTGCAATCCCAGATTTATTAACTACACATATTCCCATCAGTCTAGTTTCATATACTGAAGTTTTGCTTGGGTGAAGCAGGGCAAACACAACGTAAAACCATTTCTAATAACAAAGGTGTGTGTGTCAGATGTGTGTTTGTGAGCATTGTGCCACCTTTTCTGCCTGTATTTGTCGCACCTCACCTGTCCAACACTTCTGTTATGGCACAAGTGGTTGAGTTACAGAGGTCCAAATTGAACCTGCATTTTTATTACAGCTTTTATTATTGTTTTTATTAAATCCAGAGTCTAGAAATCCACTTTATTGTCACCCAGAGGAAGCTGTAGTACCTCACAGTGCGGGCCACCCCTCTGACTATGTGGTGCTGTCATTTCCTGTGGCTCCACAGATCCAGAGTGCGCCCTCGAGAGGGTGGCGGAGGATGGTGAGGCCGGGCATCTGAGGAAGAGGCTGCTCTCTCCAGAGGAAGGAGAGGAGGGAGAGGAGGAGGACGAGGAGCCTGCACTGCACAGCTGCGACAGCTGCCGGCAGGTGTTCGAGTCGCTGAGCGATCTCACCGAACACAAGATTAATCAATGCCAGCTGACAGGTAAACAACGTTCAGCCCACCGAGCCTTCCTTCCACTCTGCCACTCAGCTCTTCTCCCACTCCCACTCTCACTCTGTGCCTTCAACAGAGAATATGCCACACTTTGTGTGTTAGTACACTACACCAAGGGGAGCACAACACCAGACTACCACTGTTTTTGGTAGACATCCAACCACACAGGCCTCACACATGTAGCTTATTATTTAAATGCCTCGCACAATGTATGGCATAACATACAAACAGGCCTGGCCTGCCCTTAGTTTGTGTATTTATAGTGTCAGTTCCATACCTACCCCTGCCTGTTTTAATGTAGCATTTAATACTAAAGCAATGCAACAATATGGGTTAGTAACATGCATTGACTTGGTCAAACAGCAACCAAACCACAAGCTGGAAACAGATTGTGTCTCCAGGAAAGTCCCTCAGTCTGTCCCAGTGCTTGCACACTGCAGTAGTGATACCTTATGGGACTGAAAGAGAAGGATGCCATTGGCAGACTGTGTCATTGACCTGTTGATGGATGAATAGGACTATAAATACCCTGACAAGGTGGCAGACAGAACTAATGATGTGAACTGAAGGTTTCCATGTGCTTCTCCTGGACTTGCTGTCCTCCTTTACAAGTCCTGATGGGCCCAAATTGAGAAATGCCATCTGATGCACATTTTCCAGCTCTGTCTGTGATCAGAACATCAGCAACAATGTAATGATTTGATGTTTGATACATCACAAAAGCTAACTTTGATCACTGAAAGAACATTTAAAATATGTTCAAGAGGAGGCTAGTTTAGTTTAGTTTTGTTTACACATACAGTTGGATTTCACATTTCACAACCCAACCACAAATTATGGGTTAGACATCCCATGAGTTTTACAAAGATTTTCCATCAATTTTAAGAGTCTCAAGTTTGTGTGTTGGTTCCCAGTATGTGTGTTTATGCATTCTGTCAGGCTACCATTGATGTTAATTCAAGCAGAAACGCATGCATATGTGTGACTTTGCATGAAGTGACTTTGCTTGTTCACATTCAAGTGGTTCTCTGGTGTCACAAAAAAGTGACAGTTGACAAAAAGTGGGAGATTCAAAAAACCTTTTGCATTACATTTATTGAACAAAAGCATTCATGTTCAATATTCAATCGACAAGGCTGCCAGTCTTTGTGAATTAGGCAAGGAAATTGAGAACCATTGCAAACGCTTCAAGACATTTTGGAAACTCCTTTGTAAATGCTGACAACTAGTTGCTAACAGTCACAGCCCAGTGAGATACTACCTTTAGCACAGAGTTTAATAGTAATAATATAAAACTTTTGTAACTGATTAAGGGACAAAAAGGTCTTTTATGTTCTGCAATATTTAAGTGACTGACTTTGCCACTTTTTTCAACAACAAAGCCCATCTTTTATAAATGTCAATCTAACGGACAAATAACTCTTAATTGCTCAATGATGGAAAAAAAAAACACAGTTTGGATAAGAGCCCCTGTGGAAACTAAACAAAAGAATCTAATTGCCATTAGGGTATTGTGATTGTGCAGAAACACTCTATTAGCATTCAAACACAGTGGGAGAAAAGAAACTTCTAGATGGCATACTAAGTACTTTGAATGTGTGTGTGCATGTGTGTGTATGTGCGTGTGGGTGTTTGCTCATGTTTGTGTATTCTCTGGAATATCGAAGGAGATTTCCTATGTGGCATTATGTAGACATCCATGACCGATTAATCAGCCTTACATCAAGTCTCTACTCGCAGATGGATGCTTTATTAGAACCATTTTCTAATCAACCACCAGCACCTGCTAAACTCTGCATTTTTTACAATTTCAAATGTTTTATTTTGGGTAAACAAATTGCAAAGCTTGACTGGAACCAATCCACATATTGGAGATTTGCTTTGCTCGCTGAAGGAAATCGTCTCTTTTTTTCTTTTCAGCTAATAGCACATAAGCCCATAGTGCAACTCTAGAAACCAGACATCACCATACTACCTCACATGTGTTTTTCTGGTTTTCATTAAACATCTCCCTTATGCGACAATAAAAAAAGGATCATCAACAGCAGTGAAACAAAACAAAGTAAATAAAGTGTGAAGACATTTGAACTGCTCATCGACCACGCCCAATGGACAGAAAGGAAGAGAAAGATGTTACATGCCAACTCGATCAATGCTGGCCATTGTCTCCCTGCATCTAGCAGAGGTATAACACCTTTCCATGCACTTAAGCTGGGACCACTGCAGTGCGCTAAGGGAGCGCATGGGTATGGATTGCCTAGTGTCCCCGATGCGATCGGTGCTATTGATCGCACTAATGCTGGACTGCGGAGGAAGGCGAAAGCCTGAGAAAGGGAGCAAGGGAGAAGGAGGGAGATGGGGAGAGGGAAACAGAGAGAAAGTGCTGCAGGAATGCGTCCCCAGGGAGCCCGTCTTGGGTTGGGGCAGGGCTTCAGGAATGCTCCCCAGGAGATTCCAGTGAAGGCTAGGGCAGGGCTGGAAGAATGCTCCTCTAGAGAGTTGAGAGTGGAGGCTGGCTGGGGCAGGGCTTGAAGAATGTTCCCCCAGAGCACCCCTTTAACTCTGGGGCAGAAGTGAAGGGGCTTTGTGGGGGGAGAGCTCTTCTCTGACACCCCCTCCCCCCTCCCCATCCCTCCGGCTCCAGGATGGCTGCGGATCAGGTTTCCGTGTGGGGATCAGCATCCTGCCGACAGGGCTTTAGGCTGCCCTGGGGAGGAGACAGGAGGTTGGAGGCATAGCTATTTCACAGGCCTTTCCAAAAACATTTCGCAAATGCTTTATCTCATTGTCTCTGAATTGTCTGTACTCCCTTGTATTGTTAAGATCCTTCACAAAGAAAGAGAATCACTGTCTGAAGTTTGACTTTTGTTCTCCATTGGCACGACACATGTTCATTTACCAGATATTAAATTGCAGTGGAAGGCAAGGCAACCTGCCTCTGAACCCACTCACCAAAGACATACTTTTGTCCTAGTCTCATTTCCCCATGTTTACAAGCTAGCCCACACTGTAAATAAAAATAACACCTCTCACTCAGACTTTATTTCAAAAGATTGCATTTTCACTCAGTCTCACTCTGTCACTTCTTCATTTCTGTTTCTCTGATGGTATTTGAATTCATAGTGCACACACATGGTTTGTCAGCCTAGTGGCTATTCTTTCATTATGGGTCCAGCTCCCTTGAGCAACACCTTTTCTTGTGTCCTTCACTAGAGGAGGGGGCATGGCTGCTCCCCCCAGAGAGCTCTGTGCCCTGCTATTTTAACCCTCTGTGAGATGACCTTTTTAATAAGTGTCTTTCTCTGTTTTCCTGCCGGCCACTGCTCGAGCAAACAGAGCATGTCTTCTGCTTTCCTCAGATAAAGGAATCAATCAGAGAGGGTTGCAACAGCAAAAGAGAGACAGATAACTGGGCCATATATGGATTTATATTATGTAGATTTCCCCTTTCTGCATCCCTCCAGATACTGCAGAATGCTCTCAGCTTCAATAAAAAAAAGCATTTCAGATTTATGAGAAAAATACAAATGAAACACTAATACTCGGTGAGAAACAATAATATCCCAGCACAATGCAGAGGATGCTAATTTGATTGGAATTATTTAGACAAATATGAGGTCTCTATTTGCGATGGGGAACCAAACTTTTTTTAAACCCACTGATATGTTTCCCCTTTTCTATTCCCAGCAACAATATGTTTGTTTGAAGTGTTTGAATTCATTCACATCAAGTCATTTGGTCAGCAACATGGAAATTTTCACTAATAGCCTCAGCTCTGAACAAGTCTGGCAGTATGTGTTTTATACTAACTGTTTCCAGCAGGTTTTTATTGGTTGTATTTATTTTTTTCCTTCTCTGCTAACTTTGTGTATTGATCCAGCAGCTGCTTTGTGGCTGTCAAGAAGAATGTGCCAAAGTGCGTTGACTTTATTTGCTTCAAAAGGGATCAAACATAAGAGGAGAGCGACACGAGCAAGACCTGATTAGTCGAACTCTGAGCCACCGCCGTTCATCAGAAATTCTGCTGTGTTTTTGCCGGGGTGTCTTGCGACATCCCGGTACAAAGAGCAGCACACTGATTACAAGGCTTTGAAAAGGAGAAGAGGCGGTCAGGGGAGAATAGCTACTTCTGGCACAACGCAGCCACTGAAAGGAGACCTCATGCTAGAGTGAGCTCTCACAATTGGGCTTGAGTCTTTCCTGTGTGAATGTGTGTGTGTGCGTGCGTGTGTGTGTCTGTTTGGGTTGGGGGGGCACTGTGGGAGAAAAGAAAAATAGGTACGGAGATACCAAGAGGTAAAGAAGCAGAAGAAGAGAAAGGTAATATTAAAGTAGATGTTTGACTGCATGGCATTGCCTCCCTGTATGTTTCCTCTTGCAACAGTGCCAGTTACGTTAACAGGAGTGTCATTAGGAATTCAAAGCATATGCCCTCGTGAGGACGCCCTCTTTCTCTTTCCCCTGTGCTTCACACAGCACGCATTATGCACTGTATAAAGTATTTATTGGTCTTTGTCAGACAAGGGCTGCATTTTCTGCAGAGGAACAATCATAATAAGAGCAGAGGAGTTTTTGCTTGTGCTTGTGTCTTTAAGGCACAAATGACATTAGCCGCCATTGCAACTCTTCCTCACATTCACATCCCCCTCGATCTAACACAGTCTGTGTCTGTCCCTCACGTGTTTGCTTGTTTAATCAGTCATGTGCTTAGGCATGCAAACACATGCATACACACTTATTAACGAGCGCACGCACACATGCTCCCTCACAGCACCTGCGTGCTTGCAGTTTGCATTTTAGATGACACATAATTCATCACCTAAGAGACTCGAGACATGCTGGGATTTCATCCAGTTGACCTCTTTCTTAAGTAGGTAGCCACAATAGCAGGGATGTGGACAAAAAGAGATAATGTCATGTCCTGCTCTCAGAACTCCACACAGTAGGTGAAAACACTGTTATCCCCTTCTATTTAGCATACAATTTAAAATACTGACTAGCTGTATGACAATGGCCAGCCCACGGAGTGGTTGTCTCGGTTTCTTATGCACTCCTCATCTCTCCCTGGCCCTGGCTCTGCTTGCTCTTTGTTCACTCTCTTTCTCAGCCTGCAAGTCTTTTTCAGCGGCACAAGCAGAAGAATGGCACATTAAATCTTAATAGGACTGCGTCTGGCCGTGTTGAATTGCAGAGCGTGTTAAGCCGGCGCTTTCCTCCCCCTTGGCACACGCTTGTGGAAGTGGAAAACAATTGAATAAAAGAAACCGCTCCCTCTCTCTGTAGCACAAGTGACTTCGGCTGTACAGCTGAAGCTATGAGAATGAACGGACTCCAATTTACAAACGGCTTAAGCTAACTCAAAAACTGTAACATAAATAAAATGACGCATACAACATGGAAGATTTATCTGGCCACCCACAATGAAGCTGTAGCAGCATTTTCCTTGAAATCCTAGCTGAAAGGTCTGCAAAATTCTCACCATTGAGGTTGATAAAATTTAGAAGTAGCCAAAAGTAGCCAGGAAAAACAAGTGAAATGCACTGAAACAGGAACTTATAAATAAAGGGGAAGAAAAAGCAATGGGTGCAGTCAAGGTAGGAGAAAGACAATCTTAGCAGCAGCAATGTGAGTCCAGGCCTGCTTTGTGAGGCAGTCAGAGGTAGTAATTAGCCAGTGATGAGTTGACTGGTTGTGTGTCCACTGCTCGGCACTGCTGGGTGGGGCTGTGGGAGGTAGATAAGGCCAGCAGTGGGCTTATCTCTTAGAAGGACAGGCACCAAGCCTGCCAGGCAAATCCACCCATGAACCAGCCACATTTTATTAACAGCATCATTAATGCCAGACAGGTTATGTGTGGTGGCTCAGAAGACAGAGTGGAAAAAAGTAAAAAAAACGAAAAAAGATCTTAATTCTTACTTCTCTGACCAGTTTAAAGTACCAGGCAGTTGGCGTATTTTGAAATTTTGAAAGCAAAAAGCTTGCGGAGATGTTTACCAGGTAGGCAGCTAGCGGAAGGGCATGGAGAGCGAGCTTGGATCTTACCTCTGGGTTTTCTCTCTCCTCTGGGTCCCCAGAATTCAAATGATTTTCTTTTTTTCTGTTTCAAACATGGGATTGCTCACCAGAATAATGATGAAGCTGATGCAGACAAAGACACAAAGAAAAGACAAAAATGTCATTTTTTAAAAATTAATGATTATTTTAGGTTCAGTTTTTTAACAAATCCTTTTTGAGATATTCAGGTTATTTTGTCTATCTTCTCTGAATGTATAGTTCATTTTAGTAATGTTTAGAATTATTACTAT
>JAOXNZ010000092.1:11009851-11024742 GCA_028566095.1 Kryptolebias brasiliensis
GCATTTGTTATTTTTAACATACCAGCTGCAAGTCATTCCAATTTTTCTTGATAAAATTTTGTGTTAACTACCTCTTGTCTTTTTTATTATGTTGTATCAAAAGGGTGAGATGAATAAACACTTGGTTTCTGTATTATAATTTGTATTCACATATTACATGGCAAAAAACTTTAGCTACTGTGTTTACCATAATCATAATCTACAAAAACCAATTGCACTCCTGACTTTGCAATTGTTTATTGACACTTTTCAACAAATTTGACACTGTTCTATGGCTGAGTTTTACAGGTTAATAACTCTTAGTTGCCGCCAAAGTCCATATTTAGAGAATGGACGCAAGAATAAACTTTAGGTTTTCCTAAAAAGAGTTTTGAGGTTAAGTCTCGTTATTGTACTCAAAATGGCACTCTTTTAACTTTATTCTAATTGATTATTGTTTGGCAGAAGAAACAAATTGGTTACTTATGGAAAATTATGGTTTACGCTTTAATAAAAAAAACTATTTTAGTATGTTAACCACACATTAAATAGTACACTTCTTCCTTCCGCTGAAAGCTTCTTCTCCATTTTCTTGGTTACCAGATTGATGCATCCCATAGCAGTTACATCACTACCAGAGAGACCGCACTGCATATGAAACTAACACAATCTGATCTTATTGCATCTATTTGAAACATTTGGGGATTGCTGTTTCAGAACTACCCCATACGTTGAAAGGCAACTCCAAGCAATTCTGTTCAAATGTTTAAATGTAACAATTTGGGAATTAGGATACAAATCAAATCAACAGTAGTTAAAAGAATATAATGTAGGTTTGGATGAAGAAAAGTTCATCTATCAACTTCTTTTGCAGACATCTAACTGAAACATTTACAGACCTTTGAATTATGTTCATCAATATGCCTTAATGAAAAAGTTAGAAGGATTTTACTTGTGTCTGAATGGAAATATACTGCACATTGATCCCCATAGGGCTTTTTCCTTAGATGGATTTTGCCAAACTCACCAGTAATGGGAGGAAAGGAAGGAGGGAGATGGAGGGCGGTGGAAAGAGTGACCAGTCCGACAGGTTTATGTCTCCCTGCAGGCTGAGCTCTGTGGAGTGGACCCACAGGAAGAAGCAGAGCCAGCTGTGACGGCATCCTGCTATAGCCACTGTGGTTTAGGAGCTTTGGGTCTATAGTATCGCCGACTCAACATTTCCCCCTATCCTTTACCCCTCCCAGGGGTTATTTTTGTTGGCTAGGGGGTAGTGTTTGGGTGGGGTCTGCAGCTATGGGGGCTCTGTGGAACAGTCAGGTCTATACTTGAGGAAAGGAGTTACAGTCAGCCACTCAGAAGAAAAGACATGATGTAAAGAAACACATCTTGTTCTTTAGTGCTAATTGCCATTTTCAGACTGAAAGTCAGGTTCATAAATTTAGTTTTATGGGCAGGAAGGGTGTCGTTTAAGGTCACCAAGGCCACCAGCTGGGTTGTGCTTTGCCAAAGGGAAAAGCATGTATTGGTACAGAATGAAATGATTTGACAGCAAAGCTGTGCTCTCAGGTAATGCTGAAAAGTCCTCATAATGTTAAGAGCAGTTAACAGTGGGGTGTACAGCAACACTTAAAATGTAAAGGTCATCTAATCTATTCCACCTTCAACCTGTCTGACTGATCAATCATACTGGAGGAGTCAATCTATTTGATCAGAAAACCTCTCCAAAGAAATGGCCTCCCAACGAGTGGCAGGGATTCTGTGAAAGCGGCAGAGTGTGCCAGCTTGGTGCATGTCTCTGCGATAAACTGGGACATTAAAGTCCTTGATTTAATAGTAACCTGCCACCTGTGGCAGCCATTCTCTAACTAAGGCTCTAATTTAACACAGCTAAGAAAATCTATTTTGACTAACACTTTATCTGGCTGTTAGACTCATTCTGCAAGCAATGCATGTATACCAAAATCAGATCAAAAACATCAGTCATGACTGACTGACAGCTAAGAGAAATTGTGCCATAGTAAACAAATTGGTAATCTTTATATTAGAACATTATCTGCCCCCAGTCGAAGCCTGATGCATCTTTCTCATCATGAACTTGGTTTGTTGAACATACCCCACAAACAAAGTCAACAGACAAAACCATCTTGTGATTGGATTTTAATCCAATTGCATTATTATTCAGGCCTCCCATTGGCCATTCATTACTCTCACATGGAGCTTGTGTGGGTTGTTATCACCCAATCAGGCTCAAGACTGTATTCTGGAGAGCATGCTTTCGTTTGCATCCTTTAAACCCTGTGAGCCTTCCTTCTCTCTTGGTCCGCCAACGGAATACCTAATTCCAAAGTAAACTGATTGCTCTCTCCAACAAGATTACACTGTGATGATGTTATCCAAATGAGACTGCTGCTCAGATGCAACCAGGGCAGGCTAGGATGCTTACCACAAGTTGACTGATCAGCATGTTAAGAGAAACAAGGTTGGGGGGGAAAAAAAGAGGAGAAAACGAGGGGATAGAAATCGAAAGCGTGTGATAGAGATGTGTGCGTGGGGGTAAGATGAAATGTAATTTGCTTCTCACCTCAGGCGACTGGGCTCTGAGGCCTGCAAATATGCAAACAAGCTGAGCTTGGCCATCAATATGAAGACCCCAGATGATTACTAATCTCTACCGCAGAAGACTAAGATTTGTGCCAAGCAACATGAAGGGAAAAAGTGAGGTCAGAGTCCAAACTACATCTCCATGTTGGGGTCTATTACTATGCACAATTCAGTTATAGATATATTTGGCCTTCAGTTTATACTGTTTATGATGCATATAAATAAGAAAAACAACACCATTAATGTTGCTGGTGTCTTTAACTTGTAATGTAAAAACTATGAAAATGTCTATTAACCATGTTTTATGATTTAAATCAGAAACTAATGTTGTAACTTCTCAGTAACTTTGAACTTTGTTCTCAACTCACCCTTTTCATCACAGAGAACTCCTTGTCTGATATAAGCTCTTAGACATGCTGCTCAATAGTTTACCAGCCCATTGTCATTCCCCATCCGTAATCCAGGATAAAAAAAACCTATGGGACATGGACCGGTCTGGAGTCATTAGGTGTGTGCGGGGCTTACCCAGACAGCCAGATAAACCAGATGCCTCAGGATGGCCAGGGGTCATCTCTCTGTGAGAACATGTTGTTGATGTCCTTGTTTCTCTCTACCACTTCTTCTTTGCTCATACTCCTTCTCTCAATCTCCTTCATCATTCTCTCTTCCTTTTTCACTCTGCCTTGATTACGCTGCACAGTCATCACAAACACAGAGGTCCGTGTTGGAGCTTAGCAGTCGAAAAACCTGTCAGCTAAAGGGAAGGAGGAAAGACAGAGCAGGGAGTTGTCTGTGGCCCTAGGTTGGATGCCTGAGGGTGTGCTACGTGTGGAGGATAGTTAGTACAGAAGGACACACTGCAGTCTGCAGGTGAATCCACTCATTTTGGAAGACTTAATGTATTTGAATCATCTCCTCTAGGGGGAGGCATTATGACTTTTCTATTACAAAAGAAACCTTGATACAAAATGCAGCAAAAGTTGTGTTTCTTCCCTCTAAATGCAGCAGGAGAAATATGTATTCTAAGAATGTTTTTTCCAGTCCTAAGCATAGTTGACTATTCCTTGTGTTTCCAGCATTGAGTTTTACCCTCTGCAGTGAGTGCACAAGGCTTGAGGATGTTTACCTGGCATGATGCCTATTGTAGCTGCCCTCCTGTTGAGGGAAAGCAGGTCAGGCTATAGTTTAGTGTTTGTTTGTTTGCACATGTGAGCATTTTTGCAGGTGTATAGTAGACTGTGAACGTGCATGTCTTAGTGTATGTTCATGTGTGTGTGCTTGCAGAGAGGGAGATCATTAGTGCATCACATTCAGCCAGGGAAAAAGCAAGCTATATCTCTAATACAAGCATTTACTTTTCAAAAGAGGGTATCACAGTCAGTTAAAGCTTTTGGTTTGGATCTGGACTCAATTCACCCGAACCATTCTTCTGTCTGGCGATCAATCTTTCTTCTTTCTATCCCTCTGTTCATTTACTCATCTCTCCATTTATCCATCCTCGCCTGTGTCCAAAGGGCCATGTCTCTTTGTGGCCCTGATAATCCGGACCAATTTCCTCTGCAATTTATTTCCCAGCCAATCACCCACCTGGTCAAGCAGCATCAAGCTCCTCAAGGTAGAGTCACTCATCCCAGCAAGCCCCTTTCCAACAATCACATTCACTTCTTTTTTCCACCTCAGACCTCAGATCTTTGATTTTCTGTGTGGTAAAGTTTCAGTTTAATACTAGAGTTGAACCTTTACTTTTGTCTTTACACAGTTGTCAGACTGAACTGTGGAATTTAGCCCATAATTGCTTACAGTTTTTAGGTTCTCCATTCCTAAGAGAACTATATCACTCTAAATTTGTGACAAAAAATGGTTTAAAGGAGGAACAAAAAGGAAAAAAATAGCAATGGTCTAGATTAAACTAGCATCGTAATCTGAACAAAGACTCTGTGAGCTGTTTCTTTGTCAAGAAGACATACTCTCAAGCAAGGTAAAGCACATGCTTCTGTATGATGACTGAGCTTTTACTGAAAAACATTAAAAATACAGGTATCAATAGTTTCTATAAGTTTGAAACTGCTGTACTACACTGTCATCAACAGTGCTGATCATCCATTGTTTACAACTAATGTCCCAAAATCTTCTCTGTCACTGTTTTTTATGATCATCTTCAACTGTTCTCTCCTCTTTCTTTTTTCTTTTTTTTCTTTTTTGCCCTTCCTCTATTCTGTCATGGCTCCTCAGTATTCTGCTGCTGTCTTGTGTGGAGTGATTTTGCCCAGACACGTCTGGCTCTGGGTAAAGTGCAGTCCCCAGAGACCGTGCTCTGCAGCCCCCAGGTCGCTAGCACCATGAATACATTATGATCCCCATTTCCATCCTGTTGCCACGGCAGCACTTTTTGAGCCGCAGGGCGATTAAGACGTGTGCTGTCGATACACTGATAGGAGCAGAAGTTGGATCTGGATGCTGGCCTTTGATCAGATTTCATCCTCCCACCTGCTATTGGTGGCTTCAGCACAGGAAGACACAGAGGAGGTCTTGTGATTTTTTTTTTTATTGGTTTGACAACCTCACTAGGTGTACATAAGCATATCAGTCTTCAATCCTCAAGCTCTTTTTTTTCTTACTCCACGCTTTATCTCTGTATATCCTGTCTGAACCCCCTCCTTCTTCAGCTCATTTCCGTTGCTCCTCCCCATCACCGCAGTTTAGCTAAGGCAGCATTATACGTGGCTTCACTCTGCTTTATGATATTCTGCTACCCTCACAAAAGATACAACTCCCTTACCTTTTATTGTTTCCTTTTTTTCTTTGGGGGATGATGTATAAAACATGGTGCCTCAGGTAGAGGATGTTGGGTAGGAAGCCATGTCCCCCTAAATGGCCAGCCGTGTGCATGCGCCTAACACTTCACTGAGCAATCTGTCAACATGTCAGCAACACATGTTTTGTAAAAAGCCTCTGGTGGGAGCCAGGGGAAAAAAGGCACTCCTGCCAGACCAGAGAGGAAATGCTTTTTTCTCCTCTATGCAGTGGATTTTCTATTGCTGGTGCTCAGTCCCACGGGCCCCCCACCACCACCCTCCCTCCTCCTCCACACATACACCCGTTGTATGCACTTCAGAAATTTGAACTGGGGACCCTCGAGGGGGTTTACAGGGAGGGTGGGGGTATAGGCTGGGAGGGAAGGGCTCCCTCTTTTTCAGAGCGCCTGAAATTGTGAAGGTATATTGTGGCAGGTCCCCAAGCGGTCTTTTCTAATACCTGAGTTTCTGGCGAAGCTGGAAATTACCAGCGGCTCCCCCGAGGGACGGCTTTATCCACACCAGGAAGGGGAGCAGAACTCAGTGGGGAGGTTACTTAATGCATGGCTGAAATAAAAGAATTTCTGAGAGACAGAGGCTGAAAAGCTAGGTTTTATTTTTTTTTTTTCAACTCTCCCCTCTCCTCATTCCCTCTCTCTTTCCCTCCCCAGAAGTATAGTTTACTACTCTCTGCCTCCTCTTGAAGGGTTCTAGTTTAATAAACTTTCAGAGGATCCTGCTGGTGCAGACAGCTAGACAAATACCCTTGTGTGTTCTCTTTTGTCGAAGATACAGCTTTTTGTTATGTTCTTGCAAATTTGATTTCTCCCTCTGTCTTTCTTCTTCTCTGCCGCCCTCTGTCTCTCTCCCCTTCTGCATTTGTCTTCATCTCCCTCGTCCTCCTCTTGCTTTCTGTCTCCCTGTCTGATTCACGCACACATACACACAAAGTTAAACTCTGTCTCTTGTGGTTGAGTTTATTGTTTGGTCTGTCTGTTCGCTCTCCCCCCTCTGTGCTCCCTTTTGTTTTCTGTGTGTTTTGTTGTATTGTGCACAGAGGCTGAGATGCAGATAGAATGCAGACAGTTTGCCCTGGGTGAAGACTGAGCATAAGCACCCTTGGTATCTATTTAACAAAAAAACATTCATCTATTTACGCATGACCAGACGGATAAAACTCTACCTACCATTAAAGCACGAAGTGTGAGGTATTTTCCATCAGAGATTTGAAGCATAATATTTTAGGGGCAATTTACTTGTGTTTCTGTAATGATGTTTTCTACTTCCTGACATCCAAAATACCTCTTATTTTTATTATAATCAGCGCCTGTAATTAACCTTGCTATGTTCTAAACCTCCACAAAACAATATAAAAATCTCATCCATGTATGAAAGCCTCTTCTTATTCCCTCTGTCTTCCTTCCCCTCTACTGTTGGTAAATAATTCAACCTTTTCCCTGTAACAAGTGCTGGCCTTAATAGGGTGCAGTACCTGTAGTTGGGATAAACAAGGCAGCCGGCCTCAGCAGTGAAACAGAGGGATTTGGGCTTCATAAGGGCAGAAGAATAAGTCGTTTCCTTCTGAAAGGCAGAGCAGACTGGCTGACATTAATTAAGCCCTATAGGATAAAGGTTATCTGAAGCCTAGCAAAGCAGAGACTGTGCATGCGGGATGTTATGTCTGCCGAATCCTAATCAAGACTTCTTATTAAAGTGACATGTACAAATTCAGTCATGTATGATATGCGCTTTTCTTGTTTTCCCCCCAAAACATGTTGTGTTTTTTTTTTGTTGAAAATTCAAAAGAATGTCATCATTCATCCCAGCAAACCAAAGATATACATTTTTGAATGCAGATGTAATCCTATAAACTATTCAATAGCAAGAGGTGTGCGTTCTCATTAAAGATTGTGCTCCTGTGATTGAGTCTTCTTACACAGAGTTCAGCATAGCATTAAGGTGCCAATTCTCATGTCTCACAAAGTAAAAGACGTAGGATAAGAGGATAAAAAGATTACCCGATTTATACAAATACCAGAACACGTGTGAGTACAACTCCAGTAGATCACTAGATCAAGGTGAATCAGGGCAAATCTTTTTCCTTTTTTTTTTTTTTTACATCTTTCCACTAATAAGTTCTGATCCATTTAATTAATACTACAAGCAGGTTTGTTTTAACAAGCTTCTATAACAGTAAAGCAGATAAGAAAATTGTATAATTACATGAAAAATATACTTCCTCTATGACTCTTCTTCTGCTGCCATTCCTGCTGCGTATTGGTAGCATTTGTTTGGTAGCTACATCTACAAGAACAAAACAGGAACCTCAAAGAGAGTTTACATTTTTTTCTCACCTGTAAGCAATTATAAAGGGCCCATTTAAAAGGTGAACTTGTTTTTTTATTGTACATAATGTGCAAACATGCATTTTGTTGCTCACTGCTGAATTACTGAAAGAGTGTTAAGCACATCTGCTGCCTGGCACTTTTTTAATATTGCCCTGTGCCTCATGGTTTTGTTAATTGTGAGCCAGGTGTTATGAAAGTGTACTAAAATGATGACACATGGCATGTTTGTCAAAGTTGATGTTTTATTAGATTAATTATTATTAGTCAAATTGAACTGCCAATGATAATTCCTTAGCATTTGCACATTGTATTACATCAAATCAAATTATGTCAAAACTAACATTGATCTGCACTGTATTGTGTTTGAAGAGTGAATCGTATCGTGTCATATCAATTTTTGCTGCTTATATATCTTTGATGAGGTGAAGATGCTTTGTTTATGTGAGCTAAATTCACAGGCAGATTAATCTCACTGCCTATCCTTATGAGGATTGTTAGGGGTGATTTATACCAAATGAGAAATGAGAAAATCTGATTAATAAATTATCAAATTATTATTTACATTTAAACAACTAGGTTTAGTGGAACTATTGGACGCAACATATTTAGGTCATTCTAACATTTCATTTTGTACGGTGTACTGCTGGTGACCCCTGCAGAAGGGAGCAGCCGAAATAACAACAACAACATCAACAGCAGCAGATGGTGTACTGCACCATCTCCTTTCTTAAACACTAAACAACCAGATGACAGTCACAAACCTTAGAGTTCTATGGAGGGTAGAAATTAAAGCTTTTACCTACTGGCTTTCTAATAACTGGTCCTGGTGGGTGAAGCACTCTACAGTATACTTTGTGTGACATCCAACGGTGAACTCAAAGCATCTCTTTTTCTCACTCTTGTCTTGACTTGTCATCTTATTTGCATGCCAACTTTAATTAAAGGTCACCCTATTGATAATATTCTCTTGAAATTTAAAATAGCCAACGAGATGAGTGACACAGGGTTTATTACTGTCTCACAGTGTGCCATTCTCTATATTAGTGACTGCAACAATAGGTGGAGCACTCTAATAGTAAAGAAAGTAATGTCTTCTCCTTTCATATACCGATAACGGCTGGTGTCCTCTCATCTACAACGGCCCCATGAAAAGTAATTAGCTGATATGGATGTTCCTGTCGGTGATAACTGATATTAGGGGACTATTACATTCACTCTCCTGAATGGTGGTCCTTGAAATGAGTTCATTACAGTAAGCTGTACATTCAGATCGCCACATACAATATTCCAAAAGATGAGAACAAAACATTTGCATGCACAAGAAGGAGAAAAACTTAAAGATTTAATATACTGTAGTCTTTTCCTTTGTTTTATTAGAACCTACAACTCAGCTTGCTTTTGATTTATTCACTTAATATTGTTTTTAATGCCAAAATCAAATATAAAGTCATACAGAGCATCTGAGCTCTTTCCTCAAGTTTTTCTTGTATTAAATTGTTGATAATTCATATGAAGGTTTTGTTTGGCAGTCATACCAAGGTCCTCTCCTGAGAGAGCCATAAATAGCCTCCCAGGTGGTGGAGTGTAACTAAGTAAATGGTTATGAAGCCAAGATGTGCTGGGCCTATGTAAAGCAGGAGAAAAGTATGTGTTGAGGTGTTGGCATGAAAAGAGGGTATTCATGGAAAATATAAACTTCTGTAATCTCTTTAAGGGATTTTTTTAATAGAAACCCTGAAAGTTTGCCACTAAATTCATCAGTATGCAAATGTCTAACAAAACAGTTCTAGAGAAAACTTTTTTCTGCCAGCAGATAAAGAGATAAACAGAAATAAATCATTGTGAAGTGATGGATGAATAAGTAAAATGCCCTGTAGTCATTTGTCCAGTTGTATTCAAGCTTTATATTTAATCCCTGTTCTGCAAATGAAGATGACAATCAGAGGATCAGCAAAGTGCTCTTATTTGATGAGGGCTCTGACTGTTTGTTTTCTTATACCAGTGTTTGCTTTTATTATCCTTTCACTAATATGATATGATGATTATGAGCTGCCTGGTTACCAATGGAAAACAATGCAAGAGGAAACAAAGCAAACCCCTAAATCTGTCCACCATTTGTGCTCACATACTGTACACACATGTCATGAGTATTCTGGCACAGTTACTGGGCCAAAGAAGTGCTGGTCTGGGGCCTGGCCCATTCTCTAGAGACAACCCCCTCGCCTCCTCCCTCTCCGCCCCCTTCCCCCTTCCTGTGCAAGTCTGTGGACACAGTCTGAGGCGACAAGGTTGCACAACAGCTCTCAAAACCTTCACTTCGCAAACACGATCACAAGAAAACACAGTCTGTCATTAGGAATCTGTTTAAGAGGGAAAATAATTAGAACAACTGTGATAATTGTGTCAAGGGGGAAATAGATCAGACGAATTATGGGAAGGACCAGAAAATCTTGCCATAGCTTTGTTACTTTGCTGTTGGTTCATTTCGACATTGATCCACCCTTCCATCTGTCATCCTTTTCCTGTGCTCCTTCTTCAGCTCTTCATTTCTTTCTCTCTTTCTGTCTCACTGTCTTGGATTCGAGAGTGGAGGAGCCTTCTGGCTTTAAAACGCAGAAGGGATGAAGATGTTTATTCATCTGGAGGGTATTAGAGCCATGATTAAGGACGGGAGGGAGCTGTAAGGCTGATGCGACGTCTGCATTGCTCGTTCGTGGGCCGCATTCGGGATTCTGGCCAACATGCCGGGAAAACAAGAAATGAAGAAGAATGAAAAGGGGAAAAAAAAACTTGTAGTGAAATTTGATTCCCTCAGAAAAGGACAGAAGTTTAAATTTTGGCTGTCTAGCGCGCGCTCTCTCAGTCTCGCTCTCACTCTCTGTCCTCACAGCTAAGCTAATTATTAATGAATGCAGTTTCTGTTGAACCTTGGAGAGGTGTCAGCACTGCAGTCACTGAGGGTTAAAAATTCTTGACATTTAAGACAGGGATGCATGAAAATACATCGTCTTGCTTGAGTTGATGCTTGTTTTTCTTCCCCTCCTGCTCCCCTCTCCACTATGCATGTTTTCTTCTCCCTTCTGGGCTGTTTCCAGTTGTTTTACCACTGACAAGCTGAAATGGTATTGAGGAGATATCAAATAAAGCCACAGTGTATTAATCAGAGAAAGAAAAGGTCGCGGGTCAAGAAGCAGGGTCATGGCTTTCTGATCTGAGCTAAGTCTAGTCCAAGCATTATGGGTCATTCTGGAGTAGTTTAATAAAAAAAAATTAGGCCCCATTTTTCAAATGTGCTCAGCCTTTTCATCGGGTTTTAAGTAATAGATAGAGATTCTTGAAAGTTGCAGAGCAGACCCTATTTTAATGAAGCAACTATACTGTAGGAACTCAGCACATTTCTGTATGCACATTTTTTTTTTACTAAGCTGACCACATAAATCACATTTCGTGAGGTAACTAAGTGTGTGGGGAAACATAAAAGAGCATCTAAGTAAACTCTCATGTGAAAACACACACAGCAGCAGCACCGTGTAGTCCTGCAGCATCCCTCACAGTAGCTGACTGGCTAGCTGACTGTCCACTGGGTCCTCCGCCTGGTCTGCCGCAGTGTTGAGGGAACAACACACACTCACACACACACACACATGCTAAGGCACCCCTGCTTATTGAAGCCCAGCCCAGACCAGTTCTGCCTGGCCCAGCACTCCCTAGCTATTGCAGTGAGGCAGGCGGTGAAGAGGCATGCTGGGGGACAGATTGTCCTCCTCCTCTCTTCCCCCTGGGAGGCTCACTGTGGATGCTGGTCTGGCCAAGACCAGAGGAACTGCCTCCTTCCTGTTTGTGCAGAAGTCCACCTGAAGTGGTCAACTGCCCTTCCTTTTCACAACACTAGCCACCCGGTTGCATAGAAGATGTCTCGGCTGCTGCTACCCCCACCCTGCAAACAAACTGTTCCACCTGGATTCTTCATTCTGGTCTGATCATTTTGCTTAAGAACTGCATTTATTAGAAAATTCACAGCCAAGTTGCTAAAGCAGAATGCAAAGCGGTTCAAATTTTACATTTCTAAACATCAAAATTACATTAAATTCAATATTTTTCCAGCCAGAATAACCTCTCATTTTGTCACAGTGATGCTTTGCTTGAAACAAACACTCCTAACAAGAGTGTGAAAGACTGTATTTTATGCCCAACCAGCTACTTACCTTAACTTCTCCAATTAGTGTTTGTTGATTGGAAGCCCACCCACAGTACTCTCAATAATAGCCTCTAACTGACAACAAATACACCTTTTTATAACAAACAATAGTGTTATAAAGTCTCATTTTCTTGCCCTCTTGGTAATTTCTTTATTCTCTAAATAAATTTAAAAACAGCACATTAACCCTTGTGTGCACTAAGTCGCACTGTGTTAGTTTCTCTGAATTAAAAACAGAACAAATGCATTATCAAACAACAACACAAAAAAATGCAAAAAGTTCTGTGAATAGATATTTATCATCATAATCTAATTGCTCAAGTAGTCTTTAATGCCACTAAAAAATATTTATTTTAAATGAAAGATATGCATTCTGTCGCATGTTTAAACCAAAGCAATATGACATGTAGAAATTAAAGGCCCAGCATTCCTTGAAGGAATGTATATTACCCGAAATGTTTTATTCCACAGTTGTAGCCGTTTTGTTCAAAATTTCAAAATAACATTTTGCGCAATCTCATTAAATCATGCGATATCTTACACAAACTCTTAGAACTTGGAGTATGTGTTATAAATAACTTTCAGCTAATACCATTCCACATTTAAGCTTATTATCTGTAAAACTGGCTGAGTTATAGCTATATTTGTATTTGCTAGGATCGCTTTGCTGTGGCGGTCATCCTGAATCAGATTGACTCTAAACGTTGATCAGTTGTAAATGTTCATCTAACTATTATTTTATGAGTATCAGTACAGGCAAACAAACACACACAGACATGGGCAAAAATATTATTGCTCTGCCTTCACCTGATGCATGATTTTCTGGAGGATAGGACGTATTCTCCAGACAAAAGTCATCTCTAAAATGTTTTAAAGTTCAGACAGTGCAATATTACATGGTGTTCATTTTAGGAAACTGCATTAATGATTATCAATAGAAATAACACTTATTTTTTATTCAAGCATGTCAACCCTGATAAACATTGCAGGGATGCATGTTTGTAAGATAATGTTGTTTGATTCAAGCTATCACGGAAAAAGAAATGGCCTGCTACTGTAAAGGATGACTGGCCGCCCTACTTTTCTTCCTCTGGCCTTCCATTTGTCTAGCTTTCCCTGGTTGCCACTGGGGCTCTGTGATTTCTGGGACAATGACCAAGTGCTCCTGTCTGAGCTGGGGGACGTGGGTAATGTGGACAAAGTAGTTGACAGTTTGCCGCTTCCCCTCAGTTGAGGGACAGAGCCACGAGGGCCAGAATAATGGACACCCACACCACAGAGTCAGGACAGCGCTTGATGTTCCAGCTCTCTCGTTTTTTTGTCAGACCCCTGCGTGAAAATATCCCAACTGACCGCAGTTTGGGAGCTGTGTGCGATTCTCCTTGAAGTTTTTGTGTGGAAATGTGTTGTGTAGTGGATGCACATGATGTCAGGCCAAAGTAACTTGCTGATGAAACTGCGGGAAGCGGGTCTTTATTTCAGCCTGTGTTTTTTGTTTTGTTTTGTTTTGTTTTATTGTGTCCAGTAAAAGACAGTATTCTTGTTCGTCGATCCTCCTGATGTCTCACACAACCCCCCCCTCTCATCCTGTAGCATGGTGGATTTGATTGATCTGTAGCACGGGGGGAGAGGGACCTGACATTTCTCAGTGATGTGTAAAAACATATTGTGTTTGCTAAAAAAAAGAGAAAGACAGACATATGAGTATACAACTCCTCACATCACTACCAACCAACCCCCCCCCCCACACACACACACACACACACAAACAATATAATGTCAGAGGTTGGGAATTTACTGGTATATTGTAGCTCCTTTAACTAGTTCATCTTGGTTATTTACTTGGTAATTAGCTGCATGGAGCAAAAAGCCACATCTAGCCACCTGGCACTTTTGTTTACAGCTACTGGAAATGATCAGTGTTTCATTTTGACTGGATTTGATGTCTTAAACTAGGATGTTGCAGGGCTACTGTGAGTAAAGCTTAGAACTGGGCCCCTTCCAGTAGCTCATGAGCTCTCAGTCCTAAATCAACCGAATGATTTGTTCATCTGACTGGAATTACTCCCCCCCAAAAAACTCCATCCATTTTTCTTTCACAAACAGAGTAAAACATCTTAATTTTTTTCACCCCCATCTTAGCCATTAGACTTTAAATGATTGTGTCACAATCGCTGCTGTACACGACAGCGTGTTGTTCAGACACACGCTCCAATTTGGGTATCAGAACAGGAAAAGCGTCGAGATGACACATGCACTCTCTCCTGGGACGGTCTCACTACTTTTTCCAGTAACTGTAAAAAGATCCCCTCTCTGAATATGAAGTGGGGGTCACGGTGTTACATCAGACAAGTTGTCAGCTTTTTGTTTATTCAATGAATCCCCAATCCCCAATGTGCCACAAACATACTCACACAAACACATCTCCTGTGACAAGCGCCGTGTACAGATCTCTGCTACAACACACGGGAAGACGAGGTTCGGTGGCTGAAAGTATGACCAAGCTTACAAACAGCTCATAAACAACTAGTGTGCTATAAAAGTGGCAAATGACTTGCAGCAAAGACACTTTTCTGATAAGATAAGGTCCAGGACTTGGATAAATTTGCCTCTTTGAATAAAAGAGATGTTGCTGTCAGATATTGATAAGCCATCGTGATCTGCTTCCAGCAGCTCAGAGAAGAAGGTTCAGACAAAAAGTAATGAGTTTTCCCAACACACAGACCCTTAAAGGTGTCAGAAAGATATAAGGGTAAACAAAAAACATTCTGTCAAATGTATAGAGACAGATAGGTATAATTTCAATTTATCTAATAAAAATATCGAATCAGTTTGTTGTATATTTGCAACAAGCACACACTTTTTTTTATATTTAGTTGTTTACTGTAACTGTAGATTTTATTTTTTTGTGATTTTTTAGTGGTCTATTATTGTAAAAAATATCAAAAACAATCCATTGGGTTTGAA
>JAOXNZ010000092.1:11063342-11075799 GCA_028566095.1 Kryptolebias brasiliensis
TGTCTGTCTGTCTGTCTGTCTGTCTATCTATCTATCTGTCTGTCTGTCTGTCTGTCTGTCTGTCTGTCTGTCTGTCTGTCTGTCTGTCTGTCTTTCACAGTGTGTCCATGATTTTTAAGTGTACATATCCAGAATTTGCTGCTATGCTAATTTGGCAAAGCAAGAATATAAGAAATGTAAACCTTCTCACATAATTTAAATAATTTTGACACATAAAATGTGAGGTTGTGCACAGAAGTCACAAAATGTAACAAAAGCTAATTCCCTAAAGGTAAAATGTTAGTGTATATCTAAAACTTTTTAGTTTAAGTTCCCACAGTCCCTTACTTCCACAGAAAAAGCAACTGATGACGTTATTTCATTACAGTGTTAATCTTTTAAATCTGGTGTAAACCAAGATATGAAGACAAGGTTTAACCCAATTTAGACCATATTTCTGCAAGAATTTTGCATAATCTAAATGTAAATATGCAAAGTGTGGAGCGTTGAGAAAAGGACAGTATTTTTCAATGAAAATTGTGTCTATGGTAGAAATAAAAGTATTTCAAAATATTAATTCACTAAATTCACTGCCAGCATTTGCATTCAGTATTAACATTTTAAAACTCAAGTTTATTTGAGCCGTGACAGAATCGTGCATGCACTATGTTTAAAAAGACATGATTTTTACTGATTTGAAGGATGCCTTTTATCCATGTAATGAGTCTGAACATAAAAGCAGGACTTTGATCAAACTAGGTGGTGCCAGGGTGGTAGAGTATGCTCATTTAACAAGGTTACTCTTTGTTTTAAAAAAAAACATTCCCCCTCAATGCACATGTTTTAGTTTGATCTGTCCCCTTGTGACCCAAAACGCAGTGGGAGGCCGAGAGTGATTGTCATTCATTTACACACCTGATTATCCTCAATCTACGCTCAGGGGAATGGTTGAGAGGACAGATTATTCCACAAAAAAAAAAAAAAATGACTGGAGAAAAGTGTGGGGAGGAAAAAGTAAGTTACAGGCGATAGACGAGGACAGACGAAATAGAGGAGAAAAGGAGACAAAACTTAAAGGAAGCCGAGAAGGTTGCAACTGGCAAGTTTGGATGTGAGATGAAAGGAGGGAAGTGGAGGAGGAAAAGAGAGCTGTGTAGGGGAGGGAGGGTAAATGGAGAGAGGTCCATAAGCCCCTGGATGATGAGAGAAAGGCTGACTCTCCCAGGACAGATTTGACAGGTTTCAGAAGTGGGGGAGCCTGCAGCTAGAAGTGTCTGCCTGCACCCTTAGGAGCTGTAGGGAGGGCTGGTGTGGAAATTGTGATTGGGAATATGTGCTTAAGACAAACAAAACAGAAGAAAGTGTGTCTGATGAAAGTCCTGCGTGTGCCTCTGTGTGTGTATGTGTGTGTGCACTTAAAAAAAAAAATTCATGTCACTGCATGAGGAACAAACTTAAAAAAACTACAGGATGCACTGCTTTCGAAGCCACACGACTTTGACAAATACAGTAGTTTAATTAGTTTATTGCTTAGTTTTTGCACACATTCTGCTGGTATGTGATGATATCATTATGACAACTTATACATGATAATTAAAATGAAGACAAGGCAGGCTAAGCTGTAACTTCAAATGAGTAGCTATCAACTTACAGCCTCATATCAACTCACACAGCCAATTTGTTTGTTTTGCCTCAGAACACTGAGGCTGTGAACCCTCAGATTAGGCAGAAGCGAACACATGTAGGCTCGAAGAATAAATAAATGAAAAGGGAGGAAGTGGAAAAAAAGAATAAACTTATTTTTCCTCCCTGCACAAACAGCTCAGTATTGGTGCAGTGCAGCCTGCAGAGAGCACCACCCTGCCAAAATAAAGATGAGCTGGGGCCTGTAGTAAAGGAGACGTCTGCCACGGGCGGCCCCTGAGATCTCATCAGAGGGCTTAATATCCCCCACAGCGAGGAGACCTTGGCCCCTCAGCCCCCTCAGCCCTGACACCCCTGATGCCCAGCCGGGCTCAGCTCTCCGTTCAGCTCGGCTCTGCTCTGACTCCATGGCCAACAAACTCCACAAAGTTCTCTCTCTCCTCCCCCCCTTGCCTTTTCATCAGGGAGAGACACAATGGCCAGCCACTGATCCTGTTTGGATGTGGTTTTGGATTATTTCTTTCCTGTTTCTCTATGTCCTCATTTTAACCCTCCAGGAAGACATGCCTCTGTTCCTCTTCTGAATAGGCAATGCAGTTGCATATTTTATATCTGACTCATGCTGCCAAATGCCAATACAATGTCCCTCAATAGTCCATTCCTGCTTATCCCTTTATTACACGTTTCATGCTAATTTGAAAAACAACCACGAAGACAATGAAAAAGTAGCAGCTCTGGAATTAATTAAATCCGTGCCGCACTAAATCTAAATACTTTCAATCATCTTTTACAAACATAAATTTGACTTAAGCCTTTAGCAGGATAGTTCAGATCTTTTAAAACGAAGTCCTGAGGAAAGGTTATGAACAAATAATGTCTCATTTGTTATTGATAGCTCCTTGTACAGTCTCAGTTTGGAGAAATAGTTTAATTCTGACTGTATTGACGTGCTAATGGCTGGTCTGACTGGGGCCAAGACCTGAGTGGTTTGCTACCATCTTAAAATCTGTTGGTTGTTGAAAGGATCCAAATGCAGGCCGCTGAGCAGGCAGGTTCAGGATTCAAAAACATTTAATAACTAAACTGAGATACCACAACTAAACAAACATAATGGGGGAAGACACTGCAGCCAATCTCTCAATGAACTGAGAAGACCCCAGAGTTTAAGAACTGGGAAGGTGATTGCTGAATGCAGGACAGGTGGGTTGATTTCATATAGCAGACAGGAGGAAATGGAGCTAAGAACAAGGATCACTGAGGGAAGCAATGGTAGAAATCTGTGAAACTGAATAAATCTAAAAACACAAGGAAAATTCAAAAATTACCATAACTCTAAGGGTCAAGTAACAATAACAGAGAGATTACATTAAAACAAGACTGAGAGCATTCTGAATGTGGAAAAAAATAGCAGGAAAGGTAAATTCACAAAACACAGAAAAATCCACACCCATAACAAACAACTTTAGTCTCAAAAATGTCATTGCAAAAAAAAAAAAGTCATTGCAATTCATGCAAACAATGTTTCATAAACCTTAACATTGTCATCAACTTTACATTATATGGTTATTCTGGCAGGAATACTAGGATATTCCTGTCAGAATTGCCTCAGGTTGCATTGGACGTGCTACATCTAGCTGCTGCTGTCACTATCTGCACTAAAGTTTCATGTAAATAACTATATAATACAAAGCTGACAATGATGTAAAGTTTTATAAATTAGCAATCAATAAACTGCTATGAAACCTTTGAGATTGGGATAGTTTTAAGCTGGTTAGTTGTTTACTGACTAGTCGTCAGCTCATTCACCCAGTCAGAATTAAGCTATTTTTTTGTAAAACAAGGGCCATTTAAAGAGCTATCTGCAACTGGTATGATATTATTTGTTTATAACTTTTCTACAGAACCACATTTCGAAAGATCTGAACTATCACTTTAAAGACATTTAAAACTGACCTCTCTATAAATTTTGAAGGTTTCAATTTAAATCCTTGTTTCAGAATTCCTAAACTCTTTTCCCATTGGTCTCACAGAATACTTGAAAGTGTCATTAAAGTAGTTTAGGTTTTGAATCCACTCTCACTTTATTCTTGCATCGCAATAAACATTGAGCTATAACTGATAAATGCATAACTGATTAAATGTACCCATAATTAGACCAGAACCACATGCTAACAGCAAGTAACAGCTAACTTGACATCTCAGTTATGTTTGGCCCTGTTGTACAGTATTTGAAGGCCCCCCAAGTCTCAAATCCATTTTTATTTTTGCTGTATTGACTTTTTCAGCTTCCAGCCAAAGACATAATGAAGGCTTCCTGCAGCTGCTGTGACCTGCTTCTGTACAGTATATGCAGACAAAACACAGCTGAAGGAAAAGACTATTGTTTATCAGTACATTTTGGCTTCCACAGCGCGTATTCCCCACAAAGAAAATAGTGGTCATTTTTGGAGCAAAACGGAGGCAAAAAACATGTATGATGACTGAGGTCTTAACCTGGAGAAATGTTTTATCACCACCCGTAAAAATAGCCATGTCTCTGCAATTATGTTTATCCTCGTACGGCTGTGGTCATTAGTCTCAGAAATGGACCATGGAGTTGTTGTTTGTTCATTAGTGTAGGTTTGTTCATTTCTGGTTAACATTGCTGCCATGTTCCAGAGACAGCTGTCACCCAGGCATTAGCAGTCTGACAGCGTCCCCACAGTGTGTCTGCCATGGATCTAAACTTTTATTTCCCAGGTCAGCAGTGTGACATTCAGTGAAGCTGAATGTTTCTTGACTCTACACAGCTCAATAATTAATAATCGCCCTCCCAGGTGAGCTCAAATTGGAACACGTTAAAGTTGTAGCGCCTCACCAAATGGAACTGCAGCGACCCCAAAGCCTTTAAAAAACATCCCCCTTCACCTTTTTTGTGGCTGTGCGTTTCTTCTCCCACCGCCTTGTGGCCCTCAGTGCATGCATCAGAAGAAAAGTTATTTTGAGCTGTAAGAAATTCAAATGAAGCCCCCCCACCACCAACATGCTAACTTTTCCAGAGCATCCAGACCTTTGAGATTAGACAGCCATCCTTAAAGCACAAGGGTCCGGGATAACAAACGGCATGTTTGAAGTGCTCCTTGGAGAGCGCGCCAGCACAGGCCCGCATGCACGACACTCCCGATGCACACAGTTGCATCCCACTTAGCTTTTCAGTGTGGACTATGGCTTAATTAAAGCACAAACGAGTGCTATATGTTTTTAGCGCCAGCGTGTTGTGTGTTTATATGATGGCGAGTGGAGCCTGCATGAATAAGTAGTGTAACACCATGAATATTTATATTGTCAATATAATTAGCGATGTAGACTAATGGAGGCCATGTTTTGCACTTGAAGCCTTGCCAGTTTTTGTGGTTGTTTATTTTCTGGCTTGTTGTCCCCACTGCAGCACTAAATAAAGAGCCTGATTATTCCCAAAACATTATGCATTCACTACCTCTATAGTGCAGTCGTTCTACTTGTTGTTAATATCTAAATTGTTCTGGTTTTGTATATATTTATCTCATAACAATCCCTTTTTGTGTATTGACAGTGCCATCATTTGTTTCTAACTGAGTAATTTGTCTTGCCTTTTGACAGAATTTATAGTCTGCTTTATGCACCTTATATTTCACTTTGATTTAGCAGCAGCCTGGAGATGAAGATTAAAAACCCTTATTAATGTTTACACATGTCTTCTTTTCCCTTTCTCTTGCATGTGAGCAGTGTTTGTCCAGGCCAACAAGCTCCAGCAGCACATTTTCTCCGCCCACGGACAGGAGGATAAGATCTACGACTGCTCGCAGTGCCCGCAAAAGTTCTTCTTCCAGACAGAGTTACAGGTGAGCCTTTGGGATGGAGCAGCGAAAGCAGCTAGTGAGAGCACTGCCACTAATCACACATGACAATCCAACATACACTAACCACTGTTCGCCGCACTCTGGCTATTCCCCTCCATCTTGGCTGGGATGAGCGACTCAGAAGGAATTATTTCAGTCCGTTTCCAAAACTCATTTGTGATGTGCAGATCTGATTTGATTTGCTTATTAGACCAGCAGAGCACTAAAATATCTGGAATTAGAGGATTAGCGGAATGCTCATTTTTCAAGAGGTAATTACATGCAGTGCAGAGGCAAAAACACAGTTGAGTCAATATGCCTGCATCTCCTCTCCTAATCGCAAAGGAGGCCTCGTGGCTAAATATGAGCTCTGTCCTCTGGGAGACCATATCTGCCCTTCAACAAAGTTAGCAGTTGGACTTATGAACTTGCAACGTTAGAGAGATAATCCATTTTCTAGCAATCTTTTTGCTCTGGTCCTTGGAGAAGCTGGAAAAAATGAAACAAACCTTATTATATTATTTCACTGTGGTGGTGTTTTCAAGCAGCTCTGTTTTGTTCGGGGGATTCACTATCATACACATGGCACACTTCTCATATCTAGATCATTTTCTATTACTTTTCAAAACTGAATTTGCAAAATATGAGTTCTCTACGATCACAGTGTTCAACCTTATCATTAAAATTACCTTTAATTTGCCTAAAAAGGATAATTCGGATCTCCTGAACTGAGATTCTGTAGAAAGGTTATAAACAATTAAAAGCTTACCTTTTGTACCTAGCTCTTTGATTGGCCTCAGTGTAGAGAAATGGAGTTTAATTTTAGTCAAAATGATGAGCTAATGGCTAGATTGAGTAAGACCAAAGTGGACTGTTTCTGTTGGAGAACAATTCCAACCTCAAAGATTGCATAGCGGTTGATGTAAACGCTATTTTATAAACCTTTGCACCATTGACAATTTCACAGAATATAGTTATTTACATTGAATTATATTTGTTTGTTTGCACTTTCAGGTGGCTCTGGGAGGAATAGATCATTATTTTTGCTGGAATAACCACATAAAGCAAACTGACAGCAATGTAAAGGTTTAGAAAATGAAGTTCACATAAACCGCTATGAATTTAGATTAGCAATGCACAGACTCACCATTAGTTTGTCAATCCAGTCAAAATTAGACTATATTTTTCTCAAACTTAGGCTAGATAAAGATTTATCTATATCAGATTAGATAATAATTGTTCATGCCCTTTCCACAGAGCCCCTGTTCAAAAGAACTGAACTACTCCTTTAGTTTACTGATATAAGCAAACAGCCTAATCCTCTTCTCACATCTGCCTAAAATCTTAGAGGTGCAGTTGTGTGTATTAGCAGGTTGCCAGAGGAAGCATCCATTGATCAGCAATGATTTTCATATTGAAATTCAGGTTGTAAACACATATGCGTGTGTCTGCCAGGAGGAAGGTGAATGTGATCGTTATCTGCTGGTCATTCAAGCACCACTAACATGAATAAAACAAGTCCTAATCCACCGACATGCAGCTCCACTGCAAAGAAGATTATATAAAAAGCCTCAGCAACAACCTCCTTATACAAACTACTGATGCAGATACTTTTCATTTGTATTAGCCTCCCCCCTTTTATTGTGTCATGTTTTCATTTCTCATTGGTACAAGTGTTTTCTATATACTAAGGGTTGCAGGAGGTACCTGTAAACAATCTCAAATAACCTGGGGATGTTTGTCTATTTCTTTTTTTTTTTTTTTTTTCTTTATGTTTGACATTTTCTGGAATGAAGTGATCTCCACCTCCCGGAGGTGATGTTTCATGCATGATTATATTGTTTTAGTGTGTGTGAAGAGACGAGCGCAGAACATGAAAGACCTATGGCACGCTGTTGTGAAACAGGGTGTTATGAAAGGAGAGCAAGAATGAGCTTGGGGGATAAGACAATCATTATCGTCAACCTGTTCCGTGCTCTAAAGGCAGTCCCATGTGAGTACATGATGACGTACTCTCAAGCACGTATGACACACATATAGATACATGTACTGTTTCGTTGTAACGGAGGTTAGGGTTTTTGATTTGTTTTTGCGCATCAGTTTTTAGTTTGACTAATGAACTTACTTGGCATTATTTCCACCTATGGTAAAAACTTTAGTGGTTGTTGTTTGTTTGTGGCTGCCATTTCCCAAACTTCACTCTTCAAAATGTCTGCCTGACACAGGGCACTCGTTTGTCAGTCTGTCTGAACAGGAACTGTCTTCCAGCAGTGAGAGCTCCTTCTCTCTCTGCTTGGTCTTGAGTTTGGAGTTTCTCCCCTCATTTCTTTCTGACTCTCTGGTCCACTCGCCGCCTACCTGGGCTCCTCATCTCTCACAGTAGTCGGAGAGGTCAAAGGGCCAGAGCAAGCCGGGAGAGGGGAGCAGCAAGAGGGAGAGCTGCCACGGCAGGTAAAGGGAAGCAGGAAAGATATTTTATTAATTTGCTGCTGAGATCCTGAAACAGACCAAAGGCTGTGACAGGTATCCACCACATCCTCCTCCACCACCTCCACCCCCGTGAACTCTACCCTGCAAGGGGCTAGCCAATTTTCGCCAGCCTGTCGAGATGGATGATGGGAGAGCATTCGTCTAATCAGCCCTCTCAGGACCCCCCGCCCAGCCGCCCCCCTCAGACTGTCCAGATTGACTGACTCCTGGGCCTGCGTGCCCCAGAATCCAGATTCCAGAGGAGAATAATCTCTCTTGCTCTCCTTCTCCTTTTCATCCATTTCTCTTTCCACTTTTTTTTTTTTTTTACTCAGACAAAAAATTGGGAGTGAAATGCACAGAACACCGCTCCCATTGAAACTCTCCAGAGGACTCCCCTCTGCTGTCACACACCCGGCCTTTACCTTCCCTCCACCCCATTAAAATATGGAGCAAAGTGTAGATATTTCATGAGGTGCTGATAGGAGGGTGACTGGGCTGGTTGTGCAGTATCTCTCTGACCCTTGATTACGGCCCACCCCAGGAGCAACTAGCAGTTCTAGTTTCACTGCATAGTTTCCCCTAAATAAAACTATAAACCCGATCCTTTCATTGCAGCTGTCCCCTCACAAAAATGTCCCAAAGATTTCTGGCAACTTATTTGAGAAAAAGAAACTTGCTTCTCTCTCTCTGTGTCAGCTTCAGATAGAGTAATGATTCTCACTGCACAAGGAACTGAGCCTAAGACAATGGTGCTTGGCTGGATTAATTAGCCAGATTCATTAACTGATGGATGCACAGTATTAGCCACAGCTTTAATCTGACATTTCTCCGAGTGCAGCTCATTTATGTGTGTGTTTGACGGCGCTAATACACACAGGTTCAGCTCCAGTGTTGCAGTAACTACTGGAGAGTTGCAATCAGAGGATTCTCTCCCAATGATTCCTCCAAAGACGAGACAATGAGACTGAAGTTATACATCAGTGAAGAAGACAGTTTATGCACCAAAAATCCTTTGTTCCCTTTAAGCTTGTGTTTTTTTTCATTTTTTTTATTTCCTCCCATCTTCAAATTGCATTGCATTCTTGGAAGTGACACGAGATTGTAAGTCATGTGTTGAGTTGTGCTGTGATCGACATAGGAGGGGAAGGACTGGGGTGCCGTATGACTTCTCCCTCTCCTCAGACACCCGCAGGACACATACCTTAATTGGAGTGTCTTTTTTTTTTTTTTTTTAAAGATTCCTTTAAAGACAATCCAAAGCTCCCTGGCCTTAATGAGTGCTGAAAGTGACAAGAGCACATCTGCATCATGTTCTACTTCCCCTCACAAATGAGATTCTCCTCTCCCCGTGTGATAGCCATTATTGCCAAGCTGTGACCAATTCCACTGTTTTAATTAAGCATATTTATAGGCTTCGCGGTCACCAGGTCAGCGTAAACAGCTATGTTTGTCATAATGTCTGTCCCAGGCAGAAAACTGGGGAAGAAGTGAGATGGATACTCTGAGCGAAAGCAGGGAGTAGAGAAAAACACCAACAGGAGTGGATCCTTTATGCATTGTAATGCATCAAATTACTTTAGCTGATTCTTCAAATGATGACTTCAAGAAATGACATTTTAGACATCCCCCCCTTTTTTTTCAAAGGCATTCTTCAGCATAACACAAGAGACCCAATTCCCCAGAACCTTTTGTCTGTCTTATTTATTTTTTTAATAAATTTAAAGTATGCCCCCCGAAAATGCCCTAACTGCCCCGAGTCCCAAACGTGTCACACAAGAGCAAAGCTTCATGCATTTGTCCCCAAGTGGCTCTCAAACACCAAATTTTCTCTGAATGTCTTGATCTGCCAAGTGTGACAGCTCTTCACACATTTGAAAGTGGCAAATATATATTTATACTTCCTTTTATATGACAACTTGTTTTCTTCTTCATCACCTCAGGTTCTTAGAATTCTGGCATCGTTTCAAAAAGCTGCACGACAAAATAAAACAACGGTGGATTACAAGAAAGGAAAAAAAAAAAAACAATAGCACGGGCTTGAGAGGCGCTATCATTAATATTTAAGCTTATTTATAATTACGTTCAACTCTTCCCATACTGTAAATGGGCACAAATACACTCTTAGATCCCAAGTGATGTATCACAATAGTTGTGTTCTAGTTTTGTAGGTGGATCAGAATTAGACAGCATGACAGACCTAATGATCCTGGGAGGATTTTCTCTTTCTAAGTGTGTGTGTATATCAGACTATGTTTGTGGGTTTACGTCTGTGTGCGTGCTCTATGTATTTGTCTTTGTCTCCATCTCTCTCAGGGTCTGATATGTGCATGCAAACACAATGTCTGGAGGGAGACATGACAAAAACTCCCAGAAGCCTTTGAGCTCTTTTTTTTTTCCTTCTTCTTCTTCTTTTTTCCTCTGTTGTACCATTGGGGAAAGTTAAATCCAAACAAAGAGGAGATGCTTGGTGTACAGCGCTAGAATCCATCTTCCTCAAACACGTCGCTTTTACTTTTCTTAGTTGACTTTTTCAACAACTTTGATAAGAACCAATTTTTTGGCGCTTCGCGGGAAAATTCGCTGCAGCTTTAATTTTCCATCTGTAGTGAGTTGATTTTTTAAGAGCGAGTCGTCTGGCCGATGTTAACAAAAATAGCAGAGGGCAGAATAAACATTAAGGCAATTATTCCTCCTGGAAGTCTGTGTTCAAATATGACATAAACCCGTCAAATTAGGAAAATCATGTTGAATTGCACCAATTTTGCTTCTTTGTTAGAGGTAAAACGGTCCAGATCAGCTCTTGCTTTCTCACAGAGGCATGGAAATGCACATTTTAGCCCAAAAACAAATCTCTGCATTTCATACTGTGGCGTGTCTCCTGTAGCGGCAGTTGAAAGGCAGGGGCGCACTCTGTAATATCCCTATTCAAAGTCTGTCCCTGACTGAAGTGGTTAAATGTGAAAGTAATTGTGTTTTGTTTCTGGGACTGACACGCGGAACCCCACGGACCCCATCTCCCTCCCAGTGACAGGCAGAGATCCTCCCCCCTCGCTCTGTCTAATTAGAGGATGTAGCCCAGGGCTCGTGTCCCAGGAAGACCCATCCCCCTCCCAAGATGGTTCCCCTAAGAAAGCCCTTAATTGGGTTCTTTAGTCATAGTCTTCATTTTGGCTGGAAAGCCGTCTGTGTGTTGCTATCACCTCAGAATACAGTTTGTATTGCTCTCTTGTGTTTTTGTTTTTTTTCTCCCTTTTTTTTCCTCCCCCCTTGCTGGCCTTCTCTCCATCTCTGCTCTTCTTTCCCTCTCCCCTTCTCCCACTCTCTCCTCACTTAATGAGGCCCCATAATAACACAGCAGTTGTGCAGTTGTTTTGCTACCTCAGTCAAACAGCGGGATCACTGCATCGTGTGTTTCTAGTACCATTCACTTGTCTACTTAGACAGGGTAATGAGTATCATTTGGAGGTACAAAGCGCCGGCCCACAAAAAATGGTGGTCTGTCATCTCTGGTTACACCTTTAAAAGCATTTGCTTGGGTTGGTTAGATGTCTAATCAAAGTATTGCCAACATCACCGATTTGTGATGCCAGTGTGAATACGTGGAATACAGTGAAATCCATTGCTGTTGTCGTCTCCTTCCTCGCTTTGTGCTGCTACAGTTTGACCATGACTCCCTGGGCACCTCACTTCAAACAAGACTGTCTGTTACCAAGGAGACCAGGCTGATTGTGGTACAACAGTGTTTTGGGTCAGCCCTCCCCACGGCCTGATAAGTGATGACTGTGGAGAATGCCAACTGCTGCTTTATTTATTTATTTATATGATGGTGTTATTCATTGGCCAAACCAGGCAGCGGTAAGCCTGGCCTGAGGTCAAAGCAGGGAAGGATTACTCCCTCAGTGGATCGGTCAGCAGTGGGGAAAACACAAAGGGAACACCGGGTCAACACTGGACCAAGTTCAATACACCATTAAAGATCAAGACAGAACGCAGTGCTCGTGTCTTTGCACTGAGGATTTTTTTTTTGTTTGTTTTTGTTTAGTTTTTGTTTTTGCCCTTTCAATCATGTCAGAAACATAAATAAGCCTAAATTTCAACAATTGTCCTTGCTTAAAACCAACCTCTTGTGTACATTCTAGAATAAAAAAATCCCCAGGTACTTTGTTTTAGTATCATTTAGCAACATTCTCTCATGCTTTAATTAAAATCTGGAGCATTGACTAAAAATGTGCACAGGTCTCAGCGGTTTTGTGCACACTCCCCATGCTCCAGCGGCTGCTATGTATGCTAAGTTCATGTCAGCCTTTTGTCAGGCTTTTAATCAGAGCCTAAAGGCGGAATGTTTACACTTTTGACTGATCTTCACATTTTTAATCAGAGATAAGCAAGAGGACATAATTTTGAGTCTGAAATAAGAATAAAATTCCTTAGTAAGGAATCTTTATTCTAGATAAAATTTTACTTTTGCTTAGTTGCAGCAATATAAATAAATTTGGTAACAAATG
>JAOXNZ010000092.1:11081945-11092264 GCA_028566095.1 Kryptolebias brasiliensis
ATGTTGTGTTTTTAGTTTTATTGTAGCTTTCAAAAAGTTTTTCTTTTTGTTTTCTTGCTTGTATGTGTGTGTTTGTGTGTTTGAATTGATTTCTGAGATTTCTAACAAGTCGAGTTTGGTAAAAATGTTTTTAAAAACATTTTCATACTTCTTTTTTAATGTTGAGTTTTGACATATTTTGTGGTTTTTTGCTTTCTTTTTTATTGTTTATTTGTTGCCATCATAAGCAGTTACCATATATAAACGGTTTCATGATTATTGCCCGTCCCCAAAGAAAAAATGTTTTTGTCCATGTCCGAATTACTGTGTGCATTTGTCTGTTGTGTTAGCAAAATTTCTCATCAATCAGTGAATAGATTTCAATGTAATTTTTTAGAAAATAATCACTGGATTAAAATCTGCAGCTGATTAACTTTTGGAACCAGCCCAATTCATGGTGGTGACCACAGCTAATTGACTTTAGCCTGCATAAAAAGGGCTTTACCTCAGTGAATTTTACTGATATTGATGTGGTGTAGTAGTAGCTGACAGGCATTCACACATACTCTAAGTGTTGACAAATGCAAAACATTGCAATATTGCACATAACATTTGACCATAATAGCTATGCAGTAACTTCCATCTCAGCATAAAATGATCTTAGTCCTAATCTCTAGCATGAAAGGCAGTGGGCGATATGCAATCCTTCAAGAAATGCCTGGTCTTTGACAGTTGAGAACTTGTCTAATTGAATTTTACTATCCAGATATACCGTCAAACTGTGTATAAAATGTTTATGCTGTCTGCTATTAATAGACATTTATTTCTATGAGGACTGGATGCGTACTGGAGAATAAAATACTTGTTTAATAAAGACACAGCCCCTGATCCCATTCAGAGATGGTACAGTCCAACATTAACTGCCACACCAAATGCAAGCTGGGCATCTATTAAGCAACTTTGCAAGCCTCTCTCTGTGCCAGACACTTTTAATAAGCTTCAAGGGCATTTTGAACAGATCCAGAACTTTGCTTTGCCAGAGATGGACTGGCCCACATCATCCATTACATTAAATTGGGTGGTGGCCTCCAGCTCATATTTATGATTTAATTAAATTCACTTGTGAGGCGTATCAGAACCACTGCGGCCCCGCTTTTAACACCAGCCTAAGCAGCACAACACGCACACGCGGAGACATACATTAGTGCATACACAAGCACTGTGATTCTGACACTCGCCCAAGTGTGAGACTTTGTGGGCGCTTTGGAGGGAGGTTCTCTGGGGCTCATTTAAAGCAATATAATTACACAGCTCCCAAGTATTCTTCCATCAGAAAGCAGCAGAATGGATGGCTTGTTCAGAGCTAACTTAGGCTGGCTGATCCTCTACGGTGCTGTCGAACTGAACATAACCTTAATGCAAGTGGCTCTTAATGTTGCTGAGAGCCTGGGCAATCCTTAGTGAAACTGGGCAGTGGGTCCAGATGTTTGAGAGTAGCTGAAATGGCATTGTTTTTATCTGGGATGTGAGTGGAATGGCATTTTGCTTTTCACCACCACATATCCACAATCCTCAGGAGGAAAAAGAGCAGCCTGTGTTAAGACTTTATTAAAGAAATATGAGATCTGAAGCTGTGCAGTAAAGTTGCTGTCCTGGAAGATAAAAGATGTGGTATTTCATCCCGTTTGAATCACGTGCGCAAATATACATTCAGTGCCTGTCCCTGGAGTTCCCGTGTCCTTGCTATTGCTCTTCTTTGGTGCAAAATTTAGTTTGGTGCAAACTCCACATTGTTAGGCTGCACATTCCTCTCACTGAAGGAGACCTCAGAGATCTCTTATGGCATTCAATATGTGCGCCCAAGCGTGAGATCCAGCTCCATTTGGCTGGAAGATCCGCTGGGACTGTCTGAGGTAACCTAATCTCTCACACCGGCACTTCACATCCACAGAGCCATCTTTTCACTTCAGAACTATGTCAGCGAAATGGGTGCCTCAACCTCAGCTTGTAAGTCCTGTCAGGATGTCATGGATGGACACAAAGGCGTTTGCTGTCAGTTTATGGGTATTCCATGTGTAATCTTAGGTTTTGTGAGTTTAAAATGTGAAACTGACAACTTGTACAATGGTGCACACATTTAAAGTGGCTGGATGTGCAACTTTCTTTCAGAGCTGATTAGTTATGAACTGGTTTCCAGTCTATAATGACCCATCTCAGGGCTCAAATAATCAGAAAACAAAATGCATCAATGCATTCAAGCATGTCTTTATAGCACATCATGCAGCTGTCAAAGAAATGTCTTTCAACTTTGGCTTTTCTAATTAGTTTTCAAAAATATGTTCTATGCATCAAGTTATAGCTGTACTACGCTTAGCAAGTCTCTAAAAATAAAATAAAAGGTTTTATTGTCTTGTTTAGAAGTTAGATTATAGGCAGCATGGAAAATAAAGAAGTCAAAGTAGAGATCAATAACTTCAGAATATATGTCAAAAAAGAAAATTACATAATCAGCTTCTTTAGCTTTATGCAAGAGAAAAATAAGAAAAGTTTTCTTTTATACTTCCAGTTAGACATGGTGTCTTTTTTTTCCCCTATACTCAACCAAACCAAGCTTGAGACAATTCTAGATAAGCAGTTGGCTTTGGGTTACTTGGTTATCAATCAATACAAAATACTTAATAATAAAAAGTGAGTGAATATTAAAAACTAAAAACAACATTACTGGCATTTTAGGAAAATTCAGCAGACAAAAAAAATGCTTGTTCTCCACTGAATGCTAAATACATAGGACATGAACCAAAAAAGAACTCATTACTTTTATTTTAGAAAAACATCCCTAAACATATTACACTATGTGTTCATAATTGACTTTGCCTCAGCATGATGTCCAGTAATTTGATATAAATTCAGCAACCCTGAGTTGGTCTATCACTCCAATCCCACAACTACTAATGATAAAAACGCATCATGTAATTTAAGAGTCAGGCAATTAGGTGCTGAAAATGTAGTTTTTAGTTTTGTTTTTAAATTGCCTGTGCTGATTATTCTGTAATCTCATCACCTAATCCCAGTTACATGTAATCCGTTTCTGTTCAGTCCAGTGCACGGACAAACAAACCCAATCCCACTCTCCTCCACTGTACCCCTTTCTAATGATCCTCCTGTCTCTGGTACTGGGAGAACTGAAGGTGAGTATCTGCCTCCAGTCATCTCCCTCCACCTCACTAAGACAGACACCTGAAATAGACAAGCCACTGACTTCTTTTTTTTATGTGTGTGTGTGACTGGATGGGGGGAGGATTTTCAAAAATGTATTAAACTCCAAGCAATAAAATATAAACCAGATGGGGTCAAACTCGCGGCAACTCTCCTGGCTCGTTGTAGCCAGTACGGCTGGTGTGAGGAGAGAAGAAGAGGACAAGGGAAGAGTCTAACAAGGGGAGAGAAAAAGGGGAAAGACTATTAATAATGCAGAGTACACAGTATACAGCTGAAGGTATAATACACTGACAGAGAGGAAGGCTCACTCACTTCTGAGTTGTACTATTGTGAAGTTTTTAACCGTATTTTCTACTCAGCAGATGTTTTTGCATGACGTGTTTATTTTTTGGTATCAATAAGGACATGGAATTTAGGACATTTCTACTTTCAGATTCATTTTCATATTGTTACACATGAACAAGTGCAGCACTTTTACCTCTAATACTTGTTCCTATATCTTTATTCTTTCGCTTAATTTAATTCCTCTATTTTTTATTTTAGGGCTTCCCATTCAATCTTTTCACATCTTGTTCACCCTTCACCCCTTTTTCACCCACGCCAGTCTTCCTCGCTGATGTTCCTCCACTGCTCCTCCTCTCCCGTTGCATCTTTTGTATTGTAAACAGCTCACAAAAGCATGACAAGGTCTCTGCAAATGTTCCCCCTGCCTCCCTCTCTGTTCTCCCAGCTATTTGTTATTGTCTCCTCACTATCGTGTGTGTGTGTGTGTGTGTTGGGTGTGTTTGTCTCCATCACATGTTCTTTATTCTGGTTTTCCTCTGCGTCAGAAAAGCAAAAGTTAATTAAATATGGAACGAGATGGAGCAGCATCTCTTTAAACCATCATGTCATTAAAATGGCATCCCTGGGAGATCAGCTTAAAAGGAAGTTGGAGAACAATGTCTCCTCAGTCAGATATTTATGGGCCTGGTTATGTAAACATGCTCCCTTTATTCGCTATGTATATTTCATGTAATTATCACTTTTTGTAGCTCTTCCCCCTTGAGATTCATGGAGGCAAGAAGTTACTGGGGGAATGTCATTAGAGGAGACTATTGTTACAGTGCTGCTGTGATGCTGCACTAGGAAGAAAAAGCTACGTTTCTATCCTGGCGAAATGTTTTATCTATATTTGACTTCATCATATAAAAATCATCACTGTCTCGTTGCAGCGTATCTGAGGCTGGGAGAAACAAACACCTAGGCCCACATTCTCTGCCGGTGCCCATCTTTATTAAAACCAGGAAACACACTGAGTAAAGCACATAACAGTGTTCTGTCCTCCTCCCAACAAGCATTTGATCTAGATACCAGGAGATTCACTGATGATTTACGGGTTTGCCAAAAAAAATCTTGATGCTTTCTTCGCAGCCCACCTGTGTCTCCATCTATTAGAGAAGCTGAAGATCTGGAGTGAACTAGATTTCTTCTGGAGCAGAAAGCCAACGCCTGCCCGCGCTCGAAGGCCTGCATGTGTGCCAGCTGATGGAAGCTGCTAATTAAGAGGGCTGAAGAGGCGGTGGGGGGGCTTACAAAACAGGGGCACCTGGGTTTCACATTAAGGGGGCATGGTGTCCATCACAACTTATCTGTTGCTGTTGTAGCACTCTTTCACTCATGCATTTTCAAATACAGCTCACATAAGACCCCCACCCTCCACCCCCACCCAGCTCTTCCTGTGTCATCTTGTGCAATCACAGAGGAAGATGTCATTGCGAGGCAAGATGAACATGTACAGGTTAACATGCTTTTTATTTGTGTCAGATACACCAATGTGGATTACTGCCATTTTAAAACAACTCTACTCTCAAAATTATTATAGTAGGTCATGTTCAAGCTATTTTATAAACCTTTCCATACGGACAATTTCAACTTATGTGATTGTTCACATATGGGTATTTGCAACCCCCGCAGTAGCAGCTAACTGTAGCACTGCAGGTGCAGCCTGGAGCAGTTATGACAGGTTTCATAATAATTCTATCAGAATAACCACGCCATGCAACGAAAAAGTTCATGAATAGCATTTGTATGTGCCACTAAACACTTTTGAGATTGGAGTTGTTTTAAGGAAAGGGGGGGTGTGTGATTTGCATGTTAGTTCAGCTTGCAAAAACAGGAATCTGGAACTCTTCAGATAGGAAACTAAAAATCTTAAAGGAAAAAGTAAAGGATATGTCCAGATGTCTTTATTGAAATCTACTGTTAGCTCATCAATCCAGTCAAAATTTATTTCTATTTCTCCAAACTGAGGTCATTCAAAGAGCTATCTACAACAGATAAAATATTAATTGTCCATAAGTTTTCCACAAAACCGCCCTTTAGAGGATTTGAATTCTCCCTTTAAATGCATAATGCAAACAGAGACATGTGAATGCATGATATATGCACACACAGCCCCACACACAGAATTCAAACTCCCACATGCACAACTTAATGCCGCTCTTCTTTCCATTGTTCATCTAGTCTTCTTTGCTGTAGGGTCAAAAAGTCTTTAAGTAATCTAAGTGGCTCTGACTTCAGGGACAATATAAGGTCTGCCGTGAGTGCTGTCATTACACTTTCACACACCAGAGGCAGATATGGCTCTCGACCACCACTGAACCTCCCATATTGCTATCCATCCCGACACCACAGATGCAGTAAACCTAAGTGAACCACAGTTTCGAAAGTCGACAGCAATAACCACTGCAGAATTGCTTTTAATCAACGTCTGAAATGAGGGTGACTTGAAGCGTCGCCCCATGCTGATTAAATGTAATTGTTTAATTGCCAAGTGCTGGGAACCCATCCTAAGAGGATTCCAATGGAATTATTTAAGCTCTAGTCAGGAGGTACACTGCAGGAAAAAGGAAGAAAAAAAAATAGAAGAAGAGACGAGGCCAGCAGAAAAGTCTTTTTTCTTTTTAAGTATGTCCCTAATGAAATATTAACTGGGGTTTACATTTGGTTTGCTGAGAAAGTGAACAGCCCACACTGGGCCAAAATGAACACTAAGTGAAGCTACAACTTCTAAAGGGGTCATAGTTCTGACCTCATTCTGCACACTGAAATAGTTAGATCCTGTCTGCAGGTTCTTTTCTATGTTCCAGTTTAATCTCACAAACCATGACTGGAACTGACCTCTGCTTAGTGGAAAACGTCTCTACATTTTGCCAAATATTAGTGACATTGTAAGGCATTAAGCATGTATACTAAAACCTTCTGGGTTATTTTGCTAACTCAATTGCTGAGTTAAAGCTGTTGGGTCATTAGTTGGATTGGTTTGATCAAAAATTGGAGGCAAAACGTTTGACCCAGTGGTTGGGTTACAGATATGATTCTTCAAGGTCCGCTACCTTAAGTCAGAAGTTGACCAAATCAAACCTGGACTTCTGTTTTAAGATGTAATAAGTAAAATAAGACAGTAAAACAACTTGTAAGAAGATATTTAACATGGTTGGCTTTGTTAATAGCTTTAGTTTGCACTAGACAGTGAGTTTGAGTTCCTAAAATAACATCAGATGATGCAAGCTGATGCTTGTAAATAACTAATAACTCAGATTTTGGGTTGTTCTTCTAACTCAACCTTTAAGGTGCTTTAATTTTTTTTTTAAGTACTTTTAACCATATTTCTGGGTAGAAAACTAAACCTGGTATGCTGGGTTAAACTGATAAACCAACCGAGCTGAGGGTTGGCTCGGTCCAAATTTGGTTCCAAATTGGGCTGTTTTTTAACCCAGCAGTTTGTTTGTATGTGAGTTGTCAGTATTAAATCATTCCAATAAAATGCAAGAAGAGAACCTCAAAAACATGTTTTCAAAGAACCTCATGGGGAAGTTATTAGGGCTCTTTACCTCCACTCAGTCTCTGCTTGCTGCTTTTGGTCACAAGGATCCACCTAAAATAAGTGGGAGTAAGAAACACACAAACACTCACTCCTTCACACTCCCTAATTATTATCTCTCATCACTTTTTCCCATGGTGCTTCGTTTCCTAGACCAATTTAAGCTGGCACAATCCCCGACACGGCCTCAGTCAGTGGCCAATAGGATTGGCACACATGCCGTGACATTTCAATCTATCAACAAAATCAATAGCGGTATCCCACCTAATAAAACCGCACACAGTGCAAGCGCTCCACAGTGAAACTGCTCTTGCTGTCGCATTTGTGAGTAAACCCGGCCTTGCCATTCTGCTGATAAATGCAGTTCTGTCAACCCCAGGGAAATGTGCCTGCATCCCTCTGGTCAAAAGTGTGCTGCTGTCCCCCACCACACACAACACAACACAACACAACACAGTGGGCAGAGAGGGAGCAGGGAGGGTGGGGGGTGGGGGGGGTGCAGAGGCCTGTTCCCTGCAGCTGTGCCCTTATTCCCAGCACCTGACCAGGGGCCCAGATGTGCACACAGGCAACAGCAACAATTTGAGCAATGTAAGTCCCCGGTGGGACCCAAACACCTGCAAATGCATCCTCACTATGTGACACAATGGCGTAATTACAGAGCTAACAAGTCCACATCTGGAAAGAAGAATTTCATCTTAACAAATCAAACCAACAGACAGAGGAGGGACAAAAAAAAAAAAAACAGACCTCAGCACATTAAACAAAAGCAACTCATTGTTTGGTTCTTATCCAGCAACAACACAACACGGTCATTTACAGAGAAGCAAAAGAAACCCATTTTATTTATTTTGTAGTCTACATAAAGATCATCAACCACTTTGAAATTCCTCATTATCACACTCCTGAAAGAAAATCGTATTTATTTGTTTTAAAATCATTCCTAAACGAAATCTGTATTTGTTTGTTTTAAAATATACAAGACCATTTTATCAAGTGGAAAACATTTGAGCAAATATTGATAATAATAACATTGGACTTATTTAAGGCATTCAGTTGCCTTACAGCAAAATCATGGTCAATTTAAACATTTCCTGAAGCACTGGCTGTGCTGCTGTTACTGTTCAAGTGACAATAAATAAAGTGACATGAAATTCTACAACTTACAGATGAGTATAGAAGGAGAAGTGTCCTGTTCTACACACCTGATTGTGAAGTTATAGATTAGATTACAACCCAAGGAAAATAAAAGCAGGACATACTAACAAATTCACACAATAACAACCAAAACTGATGAATCTGATAAAAAGCACTAACATTGTACCTACTGAGTTCTTTCCATTGTAGCGTTGTACAGTAAAGGTTTATGATGACATCTAGTGGCACAAAAGGACACTTACGCCGATTCATTACACTAAAATAGCTTTTGGTGTTTTTTAAAGGAGCTAGTTTTATTTTCACAAACTAATATCCTTCTCCAGATGACCAAAAGATTCTAGAATTAACACTTTTTTAAAGATTATAATAAACTAATAAGTTTTGAAGGGTAAAGACTGTAAGCAAAGTCTTCTGAGGGCATGCAGAAAAATATTTTTATTGAAGTTGTGTGACTGGAAAGAGAAACAGAAAAATGTTTAGTTTTGAAAAGACATCTTATTTTATACTGTTTCTCTTTAAACAGAATGGCACTTTGTGTTTCCATAACAGTGCTTCTGTTATACTGGAAGAAGGAAAGCTTCCAACAGCAGAGGGTGATATTGATCTGTTATAATTCAGCTAAAGCAAGAACGCCACAGAAAGGGTCATACTTTTAACACATAAAATAATTGTGAAACGCATAGATCATACACTACAGACAGTAACATGATAGAATCTGGGAATAAACTCACAAATGTTATCATATCATTATAATACCTATTTTGGCTGTTTTTAGTACAAGATACACAACTCCTTAACTTGTCCACTTCCTCTTAATATATATAAATGATATTAATACCTTTGGGTGTATAATTACGGGTTCAAATCCAATAACTGACAACAAATTACACAATGCTGTGAAATATAAATACCATCGTTCCATCATCCAAACACTGAAAAAACACACTTGAGGACTAAAAATTAGAGTCTGGATGACAAAATGAGCTCCGTGATTAGTTTAATCTGCTTTCAGATTATGTTTTGGGTACTTCCATCAATAGTTTTGGCACAGTGTTTATCCCCATCCAACCACATGGATTTATTTGTCACTGACCAGCACGAAGGACGGATGAAGGGGAAGCTGTGTATCGCTTTGGGCAAAGAATCTTGCTAAAAGCCCTGCGGAAACTACTGTGGCACAGAGGGTACAGGAATGGGTTAATGGCAGAGTTGAGCCACAGGAGCCAGAAGGTGACCTCATACCAGTGATGCTGGATGCATCGCCCTCTGCAGGCAGCACGGATGATCATCAGTAGGGTGTATGGGGCCCAGCAGATGGCAAACACACACACTATGATGGCCAGGGACTTAGCAATTTTTTTATCCCTGGACAGACGGCTCGGCTGAGCAGACCTGCCAGCTGAGGAATCCAGTTTACCCAAACAAGGAGAGGACGTCTGGGAGTGGAAGGAGCCTCTCAGGGGCAATTTTATTCCAAACCCCCAGTTGTGGGACAGGGGGATGCCTTCTCCCTGGGCAGAGGCAGGTTCACTTGCCTGAAGCTGAAGCTGGGCCTCCCTGTGGTGGAGCCTCCTCCTGCGTATACTGAGGTAAATGCTGAGGTTGAAGAAAGCCACTGAGATGAAAGGGGAGAAAAACTCCAGCATAGATGCACTCAGCAGGAAATACCAAGAGTAATAGAACTCTGCGAAGCACTCATCCTTCGGCACGCGGCTTCTACCCACCACCAGCTCCCAGAATATGATAGCTGGCCCATACAGGACAAAAGCCAACACCCAGACTGCAATCATCTTGATTATGGCTTGGTGAGACATGCTCTGTCTGGCACGGTAGCTTACCTGCAGGAACCAGAAGCATGCGTTAGAAAAATATCACAGAATATGGACCCTAACCCTACCACTGACACTACTTTATCTTTATATCATAGAAACATTTGCACACGCTTTTAGTTAAAGCAAAACAAACAGCGCTAAGTTATTCAGATTGTTTACATTATAGAAAGGTCTAACATCAGAATCTTGAACTCAAACTTTAAAAAAAAAATTCTTTTTCTAAAATTTCCATTTAGAATAAATTTATACACATTAAAATCAAAAGT
>JAOXNZ010000092.1:11098178-11108298 GCA_028566095.1 Kryptolebias brasiliensis
CAAACGCCAACTGAAAAACTTTTAAAAGTCCTCAATAAATTTTAAATCTCATAAATTAAATCCTTTTTCGATTAGCCAACATTAATTTTAAATCAAAGACCATGTCCTGAACTGTGACTAATCTACTTGAACAAAAAACATGAATTCACACCCAAAGAGCTCATTGTATTTATTTAATATAAGATACATTTCTCCACTTGCGTGAAATATGATCAAATAGTGCGCGCATGTTAAACACAATCAAGACTGGTTTGTCAGGGAAGCACTCAGTTCAGCAGGTGCAGTCTCTGGGTGTGGAAATCCAAAAGCAGAGAATTATTTAAATATGGAGGGCACTCAGAAACAAAGCAGTGTCATGGAGGATACACAAAGGCTCTAGGGTTGCCAATTATCCTGAGCCCTGCTGTGGCTCTCTACCACTCTGCCGCTCAAGTGTTTGTGTTTGGATGCTGGCTTGGCGTACAGACGCTATCATACTGTGAGTGCGCCTGCCTGTCTACAGTAATCACAGTTAAACTTCGCCCGTAAAACCTTACAGTGCGCGACTTTAGGTTGCCGGTTCACAAAAACTTTGAAGAGATTCTTCTAAGATCGCACACGATCACACAGTTCCTTGCTTGTTTACCTGAACGAAAATTAGGTCATAAAAAAAAAAAAAACACTTTCAGGAGAAGATTTGATCTGTGTTTTCAAAATTGTTTGAGTTAGTTTTGTTTACCAAAACTTGATAGAAGAGTTTTGGGATCAAAATACAGATTTCAATTTGTCAGTTCAATCATGATTTAGGCAAGATTGCTGAATTTCTTTTAAAATTCAGGATGAAAAAAAAACATTTTTTGGTGATGCGTTTAGTACAAACAATGTTTTAAACTTTTTCTACCAAGACAGTCTTTACAGATAAATACATTAGTGAGAATGTCTTGTTGTCTTTTAGTGTCTGTCTATCAGTCAAACTTGCTAAGTGCAAACTTGCAAAATTGCTAAGTGCTGATAGCTTGAAAACTAAAACTGTGGCTCAGTTTGATTAAAAATCCATTGAAACAGCAGCACCTTTCCTAACTTCTGTCTTCATCATTTTTCTAATCTGTGCGATTTTAGCTGAATTAACAAGAAATATTGCAACATTTAACAAAATAATAAACTGCAATTTTCTAGGATTACTGCAGTGTTGAGTCCTGATTTTATTGAATTGATTTGGTTTTTGGATTTCTTTTATGGTTAGTAATGGAGGCATTTCTGACGAACATCCATTGGTCTGTGAAATTACCAAAAACGCCCAAGAAAAGCAAAATGTAAAAACTGAAGAGTTTACTTGTTTCAGGTTAGTCTTTCAGAAGAAATTCAAACTGAATAAAAATCTGCCTTCAATGATCTTAAGCTTCGGTGGGCATTTACATATTTAAGGTGTCAACACTCCTTTAAAACCAGAAGACTTGATTAGAAAATGTGTTGATCCCATCAGTACGCCTCATGAATACCATCTACCATTTAGTTGTATCCCTGTGTTTTGCTCACACTGGAAAGTAGAGGTATTGCAGTTATTTTTGTGATCAGTGAGTCATAATCAATCAAACCAGGACTCTAAAACCGACATTTTTCAGGGGTGCACTTCAAACAAGGGGGTATGTGCTGCGCTTGTGTTGAGGCTGAAAATGCCAAATGTAACTGAGGTATCATCAGCCAGAGAAAACTACTTAGAAACAGAATGTCTGCTATTGTTAGGATAACATGTTCATCTGTGAGGGTAATGTCTGTTAGTTGTGTAATTCTGTGTCCCAAGTTTGCCTTAAAATGACAAAGTAACTAGAGAGTTCCAAGGACTATGATCCTACTTAAGAAGAAAGAGATCTGAACTATGTGAAACTGTAATTTATGATTGTCAAATACATTTTTTCCAACTGTCAATTGTTGAGTCTTTTGTGTCATTATCAAGTAACAAAATAAAACACTTGCAAAAAAACATCACAAGTCGATTCCATGTTAAAATGATGTTACTGTCACATAACCATTGTAATAGCTAGTTTGGTGCATTTTGCTGTTTTACATATTTGTTAGTATTGTTGATTTCTTTTTCTTGACAAGCATAAAAACCAATGTTGTATGTCTGCTGTGTATCTCAAGTCTGCTGTGAGGGTGATATCTAACTAGTTACATGCCGTGTGTGGGCATGCTAACTTAGCATCTTTTTATGTAAATGTCCAGTCTTAGTCCTGGAGGGCCACTATCCTGCATGCTTTAGTTGTTTCCCTGATTTTCAGCAGGTCTTCAAGTTCTGCAGAAGCCTGTTAATCACTCAGTCATTCAAATCAGTTTGTCACAGCAGAGAAACATCCAAAACATGCAGGATAGTGGCCCTCCAGGACCAGGGTTGGACACTACTGCCTGAATGGGTGTCCTATTTTGTAGTGGAGTATTTTAACCACTACTCCTTATGAATTCAAAAGGAGAGCCAAGGGGTAGGATAGTTTCATTAAAATCCATCCAGTGGTGCATGAGATAACTTGGTAACAGACGAACAGGTTTGACTCCAGCAGTTAATGCAACAGTTCACGCAATGACTACACATTGACTACACACTGAATGACTCTCAGCTACAACCACACCAAATTACATCTGTGAAATTGACTGAATTATAGCCATTATTTGTGTTTTCTAAGGGCAGTTGGCTGTGGTGGCCATCTAGAATTGAAGCTCCAAATTTTACTCAGTTGTAAATATACACCCAGCAATTAATTTCTGAAAGTTTCATTAAAATCCATCCAGTGGTTCATGAGATAATTTGATAGCAGACAGTTGAATGCACACACACAGAGAAACACAGGCAATAACATTATCGTCCGCCTTTGGCTTTTAGCAGCAGGCGATAAAGATGACATTTATTGTGCACCCGATGCTGTTTTTTTGAGGAAAATTGGTTTCAAGAATATTAAAGTCATTTTGTCATACACTGTCATCACACTGTCCTGTCTTCAGTTAATTTGTTTAAAACAGCAACTATAGGACCCAATGAAACGGTGCAGATCACAAACACTGCAATGTGTCTAAAAGTATTCAGTAGTTCAAACTGCCTCAGTTTTGTACGATACGAAATGCACTTTTTTTTTTTACACATAATATGTGATAAGCCGCCCTGGCTTGTGAATTCAGGTAAACAGTCTCAAGCATTTTGGCCATGAGTCACAACTCTAAAACAAATTTTGCACTAGGCTGTGCATCTTCTTTTATTCAGATAATCATTGCAAATAATCCTGTCTCAGTTTAAACAGTCCAAATAACTGGGAGTAAGCCAAGTGTTTATGTAGGAAATAAAAAATCTAATTGCTGCTAAAAGAAGAAGAAGAGAAAAAAAAGACTTTGTCAATACGCTGGGTCTGAGCTAATTGCCATTTGAACACAATCAAAATATCCTCTGGTATTCAAAGTGTTCTCATCACATCAGAGCTGTCACAGTTTACATAATAGATGCTGATCATTAATGAGAGAGCTGATGGTGGTTGGACGGCTCTGCAGCCTCGGCGCCTGTTTGGCAGGGCTGTTTGGAAGAGGAAGGGTGCTGGCATTTACCTTATGCTCGAGATCCACAGAAGCTCATTGAAATGCTATGGGTGTGCCTCATCGTGACAGTATTTTTTCACTTGTTAAATTTTTCATCTCGTTTTCAAAAGCTCCAGCCTGGTTAATAATGCTACCTCTTCACCTCGCCCTCATGTCCAAACCTTCTGAGAAGCTCGGCGCTGCAAACAAGCAGGTATTTACCTGGGAGGCTTTTGTTCAAAGAAGAATAAAATAATTACACCCAAAACATTTTGAGCTGTTTGAATAATTTACAAACATGCTCCCCTCCATCACAATGGAAACAGTACTTACCTTTTTAATTTCCACCGAGATGCTTCTTTGATCATCTATATCATACTGTGAATTAAATATATTCCTTTACAATGAGGTTGTTTGTTCAAAGTTATTAGAAAAGTCCTTATCCCAAAATAACCTTTTGCCTACTTTGCATAATTACACCACTTATTTTGGAATAATACGCCTCACTTAAATATGCATATTTAAATTTCTTGACATGTACTCATTCTTTTTCACACAACTGAACCCGAGTTCCAGCGAGGATTCATTCAAACAGGAGAGCGTTTTTAAAGAAACAATGCTGTGTCTGCTATGAGTCACATTTAAAGTGAAAAATGGTTAACTGAGCATTTTAAACTTGACATCTGTGTCACAGTGGGTTTGAGGCTTGTTTTAAATATCAAGTTGACATATACAGAAATCCAGAAATGTGGCCGAAATGTCAAAATGTCAAAACAGCAGCCTTCGCTCTCAGCAATCACCTATTTCCTCTTTGTCCTAAGACTTCTTCCTGAGACAGCTCCAAGTGTGCATGTGTGTTATATATGTCCTAACAATGGGCTGTTATCAGAGCTTGAACCACCTGGGTGAAAACAATGATTGCAGATAAAGACAGATGTACAACTCTCTATCTGAAAGTAAAGCCAATATGGAAGCATCTTGAAATATGCATTGTTCTACAACTACAGCATAAGTGAAGAACAAGTAGAAATATCTGCAATAAAATGTGCAGATGTCTCACACGATTAATAATGGCACCCTCTGCTATATATATGACAAGCTGCTTCCCAGTGGTTGTATTTTCCCAATTCTCAATGATAGCCACAACTAAAGAGCATCATGTGTTTGTTTGTTTTTATTTAAACAAGATAACAGGAGCTAAAATGCCCACGTCTGTGTTTGAAATCAAACAAATATGATATTACAGTTGTATGTGTGCATGTTTGTGATGTAATCTACTGCTGAACTGTCACTGTTTAATGCATTAATTGCTCATGTTGACCTTTTCTGGTTCATTTGCTTATTTACAAATCAGAGCAAACAAAAGCAAAAAGGCAAAGGTGTACATTTCTGACTAGAATGATTTTCAGAATTGTAAAAAAAATTACATGGTCTGTAAAGTTTACAGTCATAAGCTGACTGACACTAGAACAGACGTGAACTTGTTCTGGTTTTTCTTCATTATAGCCAAACTTCTGCAAGTTTAACATTTCACAGAAAATACATAACTTGCCATTCTTATTTAACAATATTCTAAACTACTGGAATCAACAGCACAAAGTAGAGTGCTATGAAGTATCCTCAAGATCTAATGTTTCATGTTTTTTTCCATGTAATTTTGGTGCTTTGACTGAGTGAATGGGAATAATATACAAAACATCCTGCTTGAATTTCCATTAATTGTTGTCACAACCATTTTGTCAGCAGAGATTGCAGTTTTCAAAAGCATTTAATAAAGCCTCTCCGCAGTCATTACTCTGATACTGCTTGTGTTTGCAACCAAGAGATCTAATGTGGTTCGGCTGATTCATTTGCTCTCTGATCACAAAATATTCTGTGTGCTTGACCATCGTTTATTAACAAGTGTTTCTCCTTATTCATATTGAAATATTGACCACCTGTTAATGTGAGGAGGAAAAGGGGTGGACGGTTGCTGCAATGGCAGGTTAGCCTTTGATAATGTTTAGGATATACTTGTGAAAAAAGAAGCTTGTAATTTTGTGTTTGACTCCACAGATGAAGACATACTGTAGGTCTTGTATTAAGCTGGAAAATTCACTGACCTCAAACCATCAGAGACTCGTGTTCAAAATGCTTTTAGAGGTGACATTATAGAAACATTAATAGTAATTTAAAGAACAGCTTTACAGAAATGTTTTCTTTGGAGCAAATTGTTTGATTGAGAAGGAGCGAAAAAACCTCTCCAATGCAGACTCGGTTGGTGTGAAAGGAAGACACACTCTTCTTTTTCCTCCCACCTTTTGCTTGCTCACTGTCTTTCTGTGTCTGTCCCTAAGAGGGCTCTGCTGGGGATTCTATCTTCTGGTTCCCTTTGAAGCTGTGGCCTCTCTTTGCTTCCATTATCTTGTCATTTGTGAGGGATTATGCTCCGGAGCACACGCAGTCCACCCTGTTGCTTAAGAACTGTGACAGCTTACAATAATTGCCATGCTAATTAGCAGGAACTAGCCCAGTGCGCTTCTCTCTCCTCACCAGACCTGATCTGATGAATATGCTTTGATTAATGTCTTAAGTAGTGGTTCCATTTCTTCCGGACCCATTTTGATTTTTCTTAAGAGCATATACTACACCTTAAACACAAAGACAGGTTGCATTTGTTAAACTCCTGCTTAAAAAGTGGTTTAAAAGATCTCTTTTGGTATTTCCTCTATGTCAAAATACTTCCTGCTTGGTACGCTCAATATGATTTGCACATTTTGTCACCCTTACATGAATTCTGATGTTAATGGATTCATCTCAGTTAATGCACAGCCGCTTCTGAGCTTCGCTCTCGTGTTGCTTTAAAAACTCCCACAACAAAGCTCTGACTTACAGACTCATTTTATAGATGACTAATGCCACCTTATCTATTCATACTCAAACAGTGGACTTTTAGTGGCGCTACCTCCAAATTTAATTCAGCAACCAAATCTATTCCATTAGATGTTTGTTCTTTTGTCTACTTCCTGTGGCTCTTTTGTATATAACTGCAGACCCTGACCAACAGAGGCATGGAAAGTATAGCTTATCTTTGTAATGGGTGACTATGTAACTCATCTTTGAAGTTCTCTCCTACATTCACCTTCATTACTGCATGCCCTCCCATCACCTCCCCTCACAAATGTGCTCATGCCTCGGGGGACCTATAAATGCTAGAAGCAAGGCCTTTCAAAGCCACACAGACAAACTGACCTTCAGTATCTTAAAAAATGTTTTTCCACAAACCGAACCTTGAATATTTAGGATAAATGACATTTTAAACAAAAAGCAGGCCAGGTTTACACGTAGATGATTATAAAGTTGTCGAGTGAATGCCTGATTGTGACTTTCCACCTAAATTTTGTCACCATCTTTCTGTTGGAAACTTAGAAAATGTTAATTTGTACAGACCTCACCTGCTCCAGCATATGCTTCCATCTAGTGAGCAAAAAAAGAATTTGTTGTTCAGTATATTGGTTCAAAACTCATAAAAGTGCATTTATCTGCTAATGTACAGTAGCACCACATTGAATCCTTAACATGGTTAGAGCTACTTTTACACATCTGGAACACAGTAAAAATGTTTGAACAGAGATAGCCTACATGTGGTGCACATAACCCAAGTGATGAAATGATTAATTAGAAGCCTAGAATTTCTTGAAATGATTAATTAAAAGCCTAGAGTTTCTTGAAGGAATGTATATCTCCCGCCGCCTTTCATGCCAGAGTTTTAAAGATCTTTGTATGATGACAAATGCTGGAGTGGTAGGCATTTTTGTCAAACAATAAAAATAATATTATGTGCAATCTCCGTATGTGTTAGGAGTGAGTCTCAGCTACTAAAACATTACATTTTAGCTCAATCTCTGTAAAATAGACTTGAGTTCTAGTCATTTTTGTGTTGGCTAATGCTGATTAGCTGTGGTAGCCATCTTAAATTGTATACATTCTAAAAGTTCATTAGATGTGCATCTAATGATGGCGTTCTGATACTTTTATTCAAATTTGTCCAGCGGTTCATAAGATATGTTGGCAACAGACAAACAGGGTTGACTTCCACAGTTATTGCTAAAGAGTTATAGCAAAGATCTGTCAATAAGTAGCACATGGAGTGTGTGTTGTTCATGCCTCTCAGCTACTTCCACACCACATTTTAGCTCAGTATTTGTAAAACATTTCATTTCAGGCTTTGGTATTGATATAAAATGTTAAAGTGTTGTGTGAATGAATTAAAAATCATTTGCATATTTATAGAAGCAATAAATGAGATAATTAGTTTTAATCAAAACTGATGTGTGTTTCTGTTTGAATCATTTATGTTTCCTGAGCCTACAACACAGAGATGTTGCTCTGGAAAAGAAAAAAATCAGTTCCTGATTGTTTTAATTAAATCTGGTTTGTGTAAAATTGGACCCATTTTTTGTTCTGACACTGAAATCAGTAAAAATCAGGTTTCACATTTCTCTCTTTTATCTGAATATTCATGCACACATATGTGGGAGCGACTGGTAGAAGCACTGTTGGCGTGACTGAATATTTGATCACCTTAAATTTATGAGCTTTAGATACCATCTACATATTGTTAAATTTATGATGAGATAATACTAACCAAACATTAAGATTTGTTGTCTCCATATTTGTTTTTCTCATCCTACTGGTCTGGCTGGTGTGTCCCTTTGTGGACTCTTCTGGAAACGGGCTTGTGAAGACAACTGTTCAAATAAGAGCTGCTTACATGCACCAAGCTAAAACAAACAAGAATTGTTCTTGTCATGACCTCAGAGTGAAATTTGGCCAACTATGGATTAGGCATCATGCAGATTACACAAAATAAAAGTGGACGTGCTGCTGCACAAACCAGATACAAGTTGTTTTGTGGCTTTGATTAGTTTTTGCACACACTTGAATCAATTTACATTTCTTTGCTTGTGTTGCTGGTCTTTAATATGAGAGCTTTGTTAAGAAGATACACAATGAAGTACTCATGATAAGATTCTGTGGCTGTTTTCTGCCCCTACGGATCACAGCAGAACTTTCTGTCTCTCTCAGACACCTACCAAACAATAAAATCTGAAGCACAGTGTAAGAAATATGAACATAAAATGAATATATCTAAAAAAAGCAATAAAAAAACAATGAATAGTAACATGTTGTGCATTCCAGAAGTGAGCATGCTGTATTTTTATTACTGATTTCATGTATGGGAAATAAAAAACAGAACTATGTGGACACAAATGTTACAGCGGAAATTTGGGAAAAATAACTTTGAGACTTTGTAAACAAACTGCATCCTATGTGCAAATAAATTACATGCACAGTGTGTGAAATGTGGCCTTACTTTTTTATGTATATATTTTTCCCTTAGCCTGACTGTAAAAACTCACACACTCTGAATGATAAACAAATGATTATAAGTTGCAAAGGCTGATACAAAAGGACCTTTACATATCACCCCGGTGTTTTGTTGCTATGAAGCCAATTTGCAGTTTATACACAAAATAATAATGTGTTATGCTAATTATAATGTGAACAAAATAATTAGTGCTTTTAATATATTCAGCTTTCATTTAGATAACTACTAAATAGGCTTCTCAAAATGTTTTTTTAATTAAAAACCCCACTTTAAAAAGGTATTTCAAAGGTGCAGTCATCCCCTTTTATTTGAGATAAAGACAGTTCATCTATTCAGACATGATACACAGATGACACACAGATGTCATAAAAGAAAAAAAAGAGGTGAAAATAACTCTGGATCTGTTCATCTACCATTCTGATTATAATTTCTTAGTCAGTAATTCAAGCAGCAGTAAGAGTGCACTGATTGCAAGTCTCATCAGTGCTGACATAGCTGCAGTTCGGCTTTAAATAGTTATTTTTTTCTTTTTCTAAAAATAAAAGTAGGAAGAAGTCAACGAGGCACAGATGAGACGCAAGCTAGATGAAGTGGTGGAGGGGCTGTGGCAGAAAATATTCTGAGTTTGACAGTGCTGCTGCCGCCTGAAGAGCTAAATCTGGTCACCCAAGTCGCTGCGCCTCAAATGCAAACTTTAAACTGAGAAACTATGGCAGGTTTTGCAGTTGAGATTTTACGTTAGTGTCATAAAACAAATCATAAACCAGGAAGAATGTAGGGTATGATCCCAAACCTCCTATGAATAAGACTGAGCGATGAACAAACACGCACACACAAAAAGACAAAAACATAATACAGGTTCAAATGTTCTAGTTATTCTGTTGTGCAATTTATTTTTAGATATGGTAGGTTTTCATAGCATTCAAATGTGATGTATGCGTGTGAAGTAAATGGGATGTAATTGCAAACAAGTAGAGAACAATTTGAGGGACAACACTGTGGAAAGCAAACGCAACACAACACAGAACAAGTGAGCTAATTAAATGTTACCACTTGAAAAAGCTTAGTCAACCTCCACCTAAAATCCATCCATCCATCCATCCATTTTCTATAACCGCTTCTCCATTCCGGGTCGCGGGAGGCGGGGGACACCCTGGACAGGTCGCAAGTCCATCGCAGGGCCACATAGAGACAAACGACCATTCACACTCTCAC
>JAOXNZ010000092.1:11142198-11160637 GCA_028566095.1 Kryptolebias brasiliensis
TATATAATACTATGGCAACCTCTGAAATGTCACTGATTTAAGCACCATGGGTATAAACAAGTTATTCTAACAAACTTTGGAGTCCAATAATAATAATTAAAAAAAAACTATAAACAAACGATATTAGCTAATTTTCTTCATCAGAATTACAGCACCATCATAAAAAGGTATCATCAGTTTTCTTAAAGTGCTGGGTTGTCCATAATAAAGTCCTTAATTCAGTAGATTCTGGCAGCGGATGAATCAATGGACCAACACACCTGCTTGTGTTCCACTGTTAGAAAATGCTCCCACAAGTGACAGGAGACATGATTGTTTTACAAAATAAATACAGACATTTTTACCAGAGCAGCAAAAACTATAAATCTGTAAGCTGCTGCTCACGTCTCATTATTTTTCACGCACATTCATACACATTTAAATGCTGCCCAGTACACACACTCGAACACATTCTCGGTCTTTTAACAGATTGCACATAGCTGGTGGAGGACGTGGTCCCAAACGTTTGCTCAGTCATGACGCGATGAGATGTTTCTGCTCAGCCTGGACACTCTTTGAGGTTGACCGGGCCAAATACGGTGGATGACCTGTCAAAGAAGACCGATACGTCGTTGATCTTCATGTCCTGGATACATCCCACAAAGGACAATCGGACAGGGAGCGTCTGGTGCATCAACGTCCCTGCAGGAGAAAGGTGCAGGTGGTCAACATGTCTGTAGATATTGTAACTAAATTTTTCATTTTAATTGAAGAACCTTTATGTTTTTGCTATTTAGCCTGCATTCTTATAAATTCCTTGTGTCATAATATATTATATTTATATTTAATTATCCTAGGTGAAAAAGCTTGACTTTACCAAATTAAAAATACAACTTTTTTACTGACTAATACATACCAGGAATGCCACCCACATACAAAGGGTCTTTGGTCAAAGTGGACGTGGAAGATGGTGGTCCAATCTTATAGTTGTCCATTGTGTCCACAGATAATTGAACAACATTTTTCCTCTTGATTACTAGAAATGAAACAGAAAATGAGTTGTTGTAAGTATATACTGTCATTGACAAAAATTTCACAAAACAAATTGTACTTTTTTTTTTTTTTTACCAAAATTGTTCAAATTTGCCCAGGTCATAAATACAATCTGAAAGAACAGTGGTAAATCATCAGCTCTGAGAAAAGAAATGTGTAAGGGATTGTGATTGGAGATGATGGTAATGTTGTGTGGAAACATAAAAATCAACTCCTTCGGTATTTCCATGTGTACAATTTAAAAAACACAAGGTATGGAATTAAATATCTGTGTACTGTAAAGAAAATGGCTTTCAGTGTGAGACTAAAAAGCATAAAGATGGAACTTTGGAGGAATAAAAGATGGTTTATTGGTTCAATCAGACTTAATCTGTTTCAGAGAGACAAGGTCATCAGGGTAAGAAGTATTGCATCTATGTCATCTAGTGTAAAATCCTGCGGTGGTAGTGTTATGATTTGGGGTAGCTTATATTGGTCAGTTCTGGGCTCAATCACATTATGTGTCTAAAAACTAAGCTCAGCTGGCTGCTCCTGTATGACCAGGATGACACAAACATTTTCCAAATTGACACTGGCAGAATTATGGGGGCTTTAATTGTAAAAGTACAGCTTCAAATTATGAACTATCATTTTCACTCATGAATTGGACACCAAAAAACCAAATGTGAACCCTGTTGAGAATTTTTAAAATCTGCAGAAGAAGTCTTTTTGCACCCGTCCAAGTCTCCAATCCTCAGAACAACATCTTGGCTTTTACATGTACCATATATTGCAACTAGACAGAAAGAAACTTTGTGACAGTGTATAATCCTATTGAATAGATGGCATTTTGTGCCATAATTAAAGCCCAAAGTGGTCCAACAAAAAAGAGTGTACCTTGTTTGGTTTTACTAATATACTGCACTCTGGTAAACATGTTTAATACATCAAAGCAGCATGGCAATTTGGGTTCACCTGAAATCTTATGAAAGCTTCCGTCACATAAAGAAGCTTTTGGTTTCACTGACACCATAAATTCTCCTCCTCCTTGGTTCACTCGAACCACCACCTGCAAATGACAACATAATTATGCACTTTTTCAAAATTGCAAACTTAGTAGACTATGAGGCTCACATCTCCTGAGACACAAAAAATGTATTTTTTCTATGAGTCAGTTCTGCAAAGATTCAGACAGCTATCTATTTTGACAAGAACAAACAGAAATACATTCTCACCTCTCCTCTGAGCATGTAGACAGTGAGAAAGTGGCCCATGACAGATCCAGATGGGGTTCTGCTAGAATCACCAACATGAAGTAGGAGTCCCGACTGAGCACGTGGACGTATATTAAACAGCAGCTCCAAGGTGGCACTCACAACAAAAGAGTCATCTGAAATACAGAAAATAAACAGCAGCATCTTTAACGCTGACACAATTTAGGGTATAAAAAGTTAAAGGAAAAAAATAATACCTGAACAACTATTTAAAATAATCATTTTAAAACACGCCACACCAATAAGGGGCTTTACTTTACAAAAATGTATCTAAAACCTAAATATGTTAGTACTTACAGAGGGAAAAAAAAACAAAACAAAACAGGAGTGTTCCTTTATCATTAAAATGAAACAGATTTTTAATCCAGAGAGAGTTTAACAAAATGCACAGCAGATCAGCTGAAGATGCAAAAAGATCAAATTTGACTTTCTATGTAATTGTACAATTTGGAGAATGAAAACCTCAATTTTTGTTTTAATTTTTGCATGTTTCTTACTCTTCTTCTTTATTAGTATGCTCACTGGTATTTAAAAACTTTCAGTTTTATTACATTCTTACTGTGATTTACTCACTGATAATGACGTGTGCCCCATTTCCTGAGAAATATGCCCCTCTTTGTGTTTGTCCCTCAAAGCAGGGGCCTGCACCGAAGTTCGCTGCTGGGTTTGACATTTGGGCTCCATTCATTTTGAACTTGCGGATGCAGCCAGACACACCCTGCTTTGGAAGGGTCTTCAACTGAAAGTAAAACAAATACTTGATTAAAACAAAAATAATAATAAACCTACTGCATTTCTTCGAGTAAATTGTTTTGCTTACCTTCAACTCTTTGTGAAAGGATGCTGGGGCACTGCCCAGGTACACAGGTGACATGAACTGCTGCATTGATTTCAACTCATCACTTGTCAGCTGACCATCTTGAGCTCTGAGCCCGTCCACCACCAATCGGAATTTCTTCTTTTCTAAGCTAAAAACGACCTACAGACAATACAATTATCATATAATGAAATAGTTAACTGCCTTCTGAGCAATGAGCCGAGTAAGTACAGAAGTTTAATGTTAGCTTTTGTTGATATATATGTAGTTGGGATCTATATATCCACTGACCGAGTGCCATTTCCCATCATTGTATTTCTCTCGGTTGAAGATCTCCTTCTGTTTGGCCACAGACAGTCTGATCCGGCCCTTAGACATGTATAAGGCGAGGTGAGATTGCCCTCCTCTGGTTGCAGCAAAGAACAACAGGCCTTCAGGAGACCGAGTCCTGACATCCAGAGAAAAGTGGGGCCTGGAGAGCAAGAAGGGGGAAACATCACCCTCTGAACTCAGCCCTCAGTATTCACAAGCGCCTCTGTGTAAGAACCTGGCCTCTCACCTGGGCTGCAGCACCTGCAGAGGAAGGCTGTAGCTCAGGCTGCTTAAGGGCCCCCCCACACGATAGGCATGTTGAGCTTGGGCTGGTAACTCACAAGATGAAATACTCTCATTTGTTACTTGAGTCACATCCACCTAAAGCAGCACAAAAACAAAGAACAGAAGCATTTTAGTACAAGTTGGAGCATGAATCCTCTTCAGCTCACAGCTGGTTGGCTTCTAATCTGCTGGTGAAGAGGACTGTACATTTGTTAGCTGCAAAAGTCAAACAGTCATGTTTCCCCTGCATGTGTGACCACTGCAATGCTTTTAATGAACCATTAATAAGTCATTAAAAGGCTGCCTTAGGCTTTCAAAGTGACCACATTCTTGGAAGTATTCCCAATCCATCAAGCATCCTTACCATTTATTCAAAATTCTAATTTCCCAATCTTAAAGTTAATATTTTACCTGCATGTTTTGCCTCTAGTGTAATCAGTTTACAGCCATAAAAAGACGAAGAAACCAGATCGTTTAAATTTCTGCAGAACTACAGCTAACTTATTGTAATATGTGATTTAAACCAAGCAAATAATCATCAGGCCAAGCAAAATTGTGGCAAATTGAATTTCTGTCAGATGAATAATCACCTCTAACTGGTTTTAGTTCATTCTTGCAGACTGATTGCATTTGAGGTGATTAAAATCTAACTGAGCAATAGTTAATGACATGAGATTTAATCATTCACACATATTTCTATAGAAGTTACAAATTAGAATTACAGCTGCATGAGAAAACAATAAATTTGGATGCCATATTTTGTTCTGTTTGATTTCATGTAGTTAAGAATGTGTGCTTGTTTCATTGCTTGTGGTTTGAGTGGTTTTTAGTTTGTCTTGCGCTCAGGAGCAAATTCACTTGCAACTTGTTTCTGTAAATGGCTCCTGAGGCCTTATTATGTTAAAAATATCAACATTGATGTAAGCCAATGTACACATTAAGATATATATTTTGCTTTATAAGTCAGTATAAAACCTCATGGTTTAAATTTCATTTCAGAACACATTGTTCCAATGATGTGAATTCTGTTTCCTCTTTATTTTCCCATCAAGCGCAGCCTCTTGTGTCAACTTTTTGTTCTTACTTACATGAACTCATGCAGCAGCTGGGAATTTATTATTCATATTATTCATTTGTTGTCAAAGATTGATGAAGTATTTACACTGTAGCTCCAAAACACATTTATAATGATGAGGATGAGCATGCAAGAGCCAGTGTGATTAGAACAATCAGTGCTGTATTCATGGATTAAAAGTAGATAAATATTTTTGAAATAAATATTCAAAGATGACTGATTTAAAAAAAGGTTTCTACCTCAAGGCTGAACTTAGGTGAGACATTCTCTCACTTGTTAGTGGCTTCACGATTTATTCCTATGTAGGTCAGTTTCTCAGCTTGAATTTAATTAAATCAAACCTAATTTGGTTTCTGCTTTTGTGTTGCTTATAAAGTCATACTCAAAGCCATGAGGCATAATTGGCCAACAGCACTTCCCATTTAAATATTTAGTTTAATAAAAAACCTAAAGTTCGTCACTTAGAGGAAGCTTTATAACCTCAAACATCAAATTCAAAACCCTGTTCATTACATGAGCAATCAATAAGATGTAGATCTGAGTGTTTTACTGAATAATTGATTAGAAAAGTCAGTTCAGCTGCTCAAGAATTATGATCAAAAGGTTCTATAATTTAATTTTCAGACATGACTGTATATAAATCCCACAGGTGTGATTAGTGAGTTAGCAGGAATGTGCATGTGAATGACTGTCGGAGAATTACACAGAAGAAAGAAAAGAGACATGGAATCATTTCAAGGTTATTATTGACAAGTTTGTCATCGTTGACTTTAAATAGAAAAGAAATATAATTGAATACAATACATTTTCTTGTTCGATACGAGTACTGAAGCATTCATGCAAGTATTGTTTTTATTGGAGTACACTGCAAATAAATGAGCTTGTGCATAAGCTGAAAAGATCGCTCAGGTTTCAAGTCATTGTTAGATTCTTGTCCTCATCGGCGGGTCTAAGGGACTCCTTCTTCTTCATCTCTGGAAATGAGGCAGCAAAGTTTAATGTAAACACATACAAGTTAACAAAATAAAAAGAGACAAACTAAGATGAATATGACTTACTTTTAGCGACAGGAATCTACAAATCTTTATTAAGCCACAAGTTAATAATGTTTGTTGATGTTTTCTTAGGAATTAATGTGGATTACTCTGATAATTTAACATTTATTTAGGAAAAGAACAACACAATCTGCTGATTTTTTTCAGTTTAAAGAACAAAAATCATTTCTGATCTGGATGATGAGCATGAGTGTGAAATCCTCACCCTTCTGGAGGCGCGGTCCAGCATCAGTTGAACAGGACTGAAGGGTGTGTACACGTCCAACTGGACGTCTCCAAAAACCTGGAAGGCGCTGAAGTCCTCAGCCCTGTTCAGGCTGTCTGGCCTGCAATCATATTGTATGTGTTGTGAATTACTCAGCTACAACCACATAAATTTTCAGGAAAACACTGGTAAACTGACTGAATCATAGCCATTTTTGTGTTGGCTAAGGTTAGTTGGTTGTGGTGGCCATCTTGAATTGGGTTAGCTTCAAAAAATAATCATCGGCAGAGGTACTTCCAATGATTATGTCCTTAAAATTTTATTAAACATTGTCCCGTGTTTCATAAGACACTGCTAATAGAAGCAGCACTAAATAGTCCTGATGTGGGAAAGTGACGAAGAATTTCACATTTACACTTACAGATAGTTGAATTCAAATAGGTAATGGCAAAGTTTTAAACAAAGGCTCTGTGTGATCTGTTAGCGCTCAGAATATGTGTTGGGGATGACTCTCCTACAACCCCAAATTGTAGGTCAAGTTGTAGCCATTTTTGTGTTTTTAGAGGAAATTGGCTGTGGCAGCCATCTTCAATCAAGCTGACTCTAAAAGTCTGCGGCTCATGAGATATTTTGATAACACACAAACATGGGCAAAAACATTCTGACCTACTGCCAAAAGTGAGAAAAATAAATGTGAAAAGCACAGAAAAATTACCGTCTAGTGTAGAAGTTGGAAATGCAGCCTTTGAATTTCCTATTTCCAAGCAACACTTGGCCTCCTGTCTCAGTGAAGGTCCCGGCACCACTCTGTTCCTTACCATAATCAGCATTATTGACACGCAGCACAGTCCTGAAAGAAATCACTAAAGCTGTAATTAAAAAAATTTCTAATATCTGTTATGTTTTTGTTTTTTGTTTCAGCTAGTGGGCAACAAGTGTCACAGAGAAAATATTTTATAAGCTTTTTACATCTGTTTGAGGAGTCAGTGCAAAATTGCAAAATCAAAACCCTATTATCTGTATAGTTGTAATTAAACCGCCCAACATGCATTATGAATGGTTGCATTATCTTATTAAGCTCGGAATGAAAAACTGCATCTTCTTTTATACCTTCCTGTTCTACTGGTGACAGTCAAGTAATGCCACTGTCCATCGTGGTATTGTTTTTCAGATTTCCACTTCTTGCCACCGAGTTGCAGAATTACATAACCGTTTTCCAATGCAAGAATAATCTCATTTGTCTAGAAGAAAAAAAAAGGGGGGGGGGGGTTGAATCTTGATTAAGTTTTTGCTGTCTTGATAAAACAATAACTTGCAAGATCAGGAGTTAAAATTAACATAAAGACTGACCGGGTACTTGTCCTGCAAAATAAGGCTCTCATTCTGGGTGCTCTTGAATCCGAGGGACACGGTGATGTCTTTGTCCAGAGTGAAGCCTGCAAGGTCAGCAGAGAGGGAGCTGTCCCAGCTAAACTGTGCTTGGCGTGCAACCTAAGCAGAACGGACATCAGATCATCAGCTGAAACATAAACCTGGCTGTGAGTAGGGCAGTGAGATAAGCATTCACTAAGCTGAATCTCATACCAGTGAGTCTGTTGGACAACCTCTGCTGATGCCCAGTGGTTCATTAATAGGTGTATGTACGTCTTGGAACTTGAAATTCTTCAAGCATCCCTTGTATGGTCGATTGGTGATGTTAAACCTGTAAAGGAGCAAAAGAATTTGAGGTTATTCTTGAGGAAGCAGGAAGAAACTTTACCTTACAATCAAGGGGATAATATGACCACATACTTTTCCCTCAGCTCCTGTGGTGCACCACCAACGTAGAGTTCTTTAAATACTTTGAAATCGTACGCAGGTTTGTTGGCCTTTTCAGATAATAAGCCCACAGAGATTCTCACAAGTCCCCCAGTTGTTAGGATGAGTTGTATATCCGTCCAGTCATTTGTCTAAAAAGTGCAGCAAGATACAGGTGAATGACTCGCTTCCGAAGGAAACGTCCAAGTAAAGTAACTTAAACATTTAAAAGACAAAAGAAAAGTTTCTTACTGGAAACAATCTTTCTGAAACTGGTATGCTGAGCGGAGACTCTGTAAACTGATTACCACGTACGAATAAGGTACCACCTTCCATGGTCAAAATTAAGTAATTGTCCTGCATCACAGAGGAGATTTTCTTTAAAACACAGTTTTTAAAAACAGCTTCTACAATTGCATTTTAAGCAATTATAGTATTAATTTATTTTTATAGATATATGAGAAATATTTACCCCCCCTCCAATAAAAGTGAGCAGGCCATCTGGTAAACGGGTCAAGACACTCATGGAGACCTTTATATACGTCCTTTTTATTTCCTCGATCAGCACTTTTCCAAATCCAGTGCCGTCATATAGGTCCGAATCAACTGGAGGTAGATATCTGGATGGAATCAAGAAACAGTAAGAAAATTAGTTTTATCAGAGTCTGGGTACACTTACTGTCACTTCAACAAATGTATACTTGTTTACTCATTGGGTGAACAAGAGTTAAAAAAGTATAGAAACACAGTGTTTAAGTACTAATCGTACCTTTTGCAGATAGTCTCCAAATTGACATTTTCCTCGCTTTTGAAGTTGTAGAGACTCAAAACCTTGTCATTAAAAGAAGAGAACTCAATGCAGCCCTTGTATTTTTGGTAATTCATAGAAGATGGTGGCTGAGGAGAAGCAAAACAGAGCAAGGTATTAAAGGTAACATGTTTATTAACAATGAATAAATACTGGTGTTTCTGCTCATGCTTCTCACAGTGAAGTCGGCGGGGTAGCCTCCAACGTAGAAAACAATGTCACTGGGACTGACGTCCAGGAGATCCTTGCCCTCATCTCCTTGTGTGCTGCTCTTCAGTGGATCTTTAGGGTTGCGCGAGCTTATTTCTTTGGTCAAGACTATCTCTGCATCTTGGTAAATTCTAAATCATATGATGAAAGAAAATCACCACAGCTCCTTTTTCCATTTACAGACAGAGCTAAGTCAAAGTAGACAAGAATGGTGACTAATTCAAGCAGCTGGTTTACCTGCGTAGGTCCACTTTGTCAAACATGGCTGGCTCAGCATCCGATTTAGAAATGGATTCCGATTGTATCTCGTATTCAATTCCATTGAGCTTGTAGACACCATACAAAATGTCGTTCCTCAGAACCAAACCTATGTAATTCTTCGTAGACTGCAACACAAAGTTTGTTAGTGCCAAAATCCATATCTCAATGTCCAAATTGTTACCTACAATTTTGATTCACTCACGTCTCTGTTGCCAAGGTACAACACAAACTGGCCTGACGGTAACTGTCTGCGTCTGCGGGATCCGTCCCCCCTGCCTTTGGGCCTCTGCAGCAACAGAGACATAGCCGTGTACGCTCGCAGATCGTCCAGGTTCTTCGGCGGATGCAGCTCCACGTGACTGTCCCCGTTGAACTTCATTGGGACCGCGATCTGGAGACGCAACATGGACAAATAAGGACAGCTGTTCCAGACATAACATGCATGTCTACACAGCTGTATTTAGAGAGCTGGACCTCACCTTGTTAGCTGCATCCCTGGCATGTTCAATGAGCTCTTTGAGCTTCCTGATGCTCTCAGATATGTTGTTAGTGGGTGAGAACTGTGAGGTCAGGTTTTCCACCTCTGAGATCTTGTCATTCAGAGACGGGATTGTTTCCCACAAATTCTTCACTGGTTTTAAAAGACAAATCAGGGGAAAGAAAATATTATAATGTATAAAAGATGGCATTTGTTTTTGCTTTTAACTAATACAAAATACATGCAGTGGGGAAAAGATGAACAGAAGAGATTGCATCTTTTTAAAGTCTCACCTGACTGGTCCACATCTTTCAGGACATTGTTGAGGTTGGTGTCCACAGAAGAGATATTGATCTTATCAATCTCCATTTTGATAGAATTGAGTTTGTCCATAGTGCTGGTGGCTGAATTATTGGCAGAGGCTGCTTTCCTCTTTGCCTCTTCAATCATATCTCCAATGTCATCTAACAGGCACAACAATAACAAAAATGCAATAAAATATACAGAATAGACATGAATGGATTTCACAGACAGAATTAGTATAAACTTAAATTCTATAACTGTTCGACTTGCTCCAATGTACCTGTGTTGATGTCATTTAATTGGCTCTGAGCATCAAGGAGGCTTTTCTCGAGAGCCGTCTTCTTGTTCTCAGCTTCGCTCAGGCGCTTCTTTAGGTCAGTGAGGTCACCGGTTGTGTCTGTAACAGAAAAAACAAGACTCAACAAGTAAGCTTTAAAGAATAACTTAACAAGGGTTTAAACATGTGTCTGCATACCCTGAAGGTTTTTTTCTGCCTCCACTGCACTCTTCAGCAGGTCGTCACTGTTCTCTTTCAGCTCTTTTGCTTTTTCTGTGAGGTTCTGTTTTTTTACATTCTAAAGGAAGAAAAATAACTTGCTGAAGTGACATCACACCAATAATAGGTTTGTATAGTTCACATTTAAGATATTTAGTCTGCAGCTTACATTCAGGGCAGTGTCTGCAGCATCTCTGGCCTCATTAGCAGCTGCCTCTGCAGCATTAATGGCATCTATGATGTTCTTGTAGGCCTTAATGGCATCTTTCGCATCACGCACCTCAGAACGTCCACTTGCATTTTTTACAGCACTGTCACACAAGACAACACGGGACAGAAATATGTCAAAAAATGTGGATTTTTGTTAGAATAACATTAAAAAATAATCCAAATAGAATGCTTTTTGCAAATAATATGAACTTGCATTGACTGAGCCCAGAAATGATCTTTAAGATGGTAAAACCACAGCAGCCTTTATGTTTTTAGACATAAAATTAGTTATTAAAAATATGTCTTTATTATATGAACAATGAACCTACTCCTCAAGCTCTTTGGCTAGTTTGGTTAGGTTTTTTGCATGTTCCTCTGCAGCCTCCACAATGTCTGCTCTGGCTGCTGCCTCGGTGATCTCTTTCACTTTTTTGGTCAGATCATTCTTGGCACCATCCAGCTGTGCAGCCAGCTGTTCATAGTCCTACATGAAAGAAAGAAGACAGGTGAACAGCTGCCAGTAATCCAGAGCATGTAGAAATGTCACTGACCTTACATCAGAGAACAACAAGCGAAAACACGCATTGTAATCCCAGTGGTTGCTACGCTAAAACTTGACATCTAACCGGATATGCGATGATTATTAGTCAACTAGAGAATGTGTGTGCTTTTTTTGAGAATCAGTAAATGACATGATCTGCAAGAGTAGAATAGAAAAAGTTTGCAAAATGTACCGTTTTACTGTCCGAGAGCATTTTCACCAAATCCTCCGTCTTCTGCAGTTCATCCTCTGCCAAGGCCATCTGGTCCTCTACAGTTTTCCGCTCTGTTTCTAAGACCTTAATGCGTTTCTGTTGGGATCATGTAAATCAATTTAACTTGAGGGTTACTTTTTACAGAGTGGTGTGTTTATTGTTCAAGGACACACAGCCTGTGAGGTATTTCAATTAACATGTCTTATAAAATGTATCCGGGCAAGGTAAAAAAAAAAAAGAAAAAGCTTCATGCTCTTTGTTGAAGTTTTCTTACCTGCAGGTTTTCCAGTGTCTTGGCATTGAGACCGTTCTGGGCATTGGCTTGTTTCACCAAGTCCCTCGCCTCCTTCAAAGCCTCCTCCAGTTCCTTCAGCTTGGCACTGTAATCCTTCAGAAGGGTCCGGATCTTGTCTGCTGCTGCCTCGTTTTGGTCACACAGCTCACTCATGTTATTCTTGACATAATCTAGCACTAAAGAGGAGAGACGATAAGGTATGTACCTTTTTCTCCAAGCTAGATCACTGCAATCATTGTGCTCTCTGAAAGATTTAACGAGGACTCAGTGTAAGACTGAGCTAAATGTCTTACGTTTCTTAGCTTCGTCTCTTTCTGTTTCGGCAGCTGTCTTCTGAGAGGTAAAGTTTCTCTTCTGCATCTCCGTCACCATGCGCTGAGCTTCGTCCAGCATATTAGTCAAGCTTTCATTGGGGAATGCATCTCCTCTACCATCTTGATTCCTCAGCTGGTCCAGTAAATCTAAAAGCACACAATATGACATACTTAATCAGGCAAATATCTGATAGAAAGTTGAAAACAAACAGCATATGAAGAAAGAAAGTTGACACTGAATTTATGTTTCTCTTTACCTTTTATTTTCTTCAGTAAGTTTTGAACTTCTGATTCCAGATTTTTTGCCCTCTTGTAAGTTTTCTCAACATTTACCACCGCCTTGTCAGCTTCAGCAGCCCTCTCATCAGCCTAAATAAAAGTCCATACCAAAATTGCATATATAAATGTATCTTTCTACCTGTTATTATATACTGAAGCCTCAGTAATTATAATGCATTATTTTGAAGTTTACCTTGTCCTCGAGAGAGTCAATTTTATCTGCGAGGTTGGCCATGTCCTTTTTCAGCTGGTACACTTTGGAATTTTGGGTGTTGATGGTGGAGCTGAATTTGTTGACAAGAATCTGCAAAGTTGACAAAAGCAGAAATGTAAAGACGGATTTGTGAAATCAAATTTTAAATCCTGCAGCTGGGGTTCTGAAACTTCAGGCAGAAAACAAGTGGAGGGGTTTTGTTTGTTTTTGATACAAATATGAAGAAAATCTTTGTCAGTGTTTGAAGAATACACAAACGGTGCACAGTGACAATAAGTATTAATGACAAACACAAGTGTTTGAAGGCATTCTCTCAAAAACATACAGGCGCCGAGACAAATCTCTGCTTATCAGCAACAGTGTTGAGTATCTGAACCAGCATCCACATCCTGTGATGCACAGATTTTCTGTGTTTCATTTGTGACTGTAAAATATCTTGAGACGGTGCTTTTTTTTTTCACCTGAACCTAAAACCTTATTAAGATGTTACCTTGGTGTCTGACAAGGCCTTCTCCAGCTTCCCCATTCTGTCCTTAAAGGTGGCACTGGCAGAAACGTTGTCCATCTGATTCTTGATCGCTTCCAGCTCATCGTCAAACTTTTCCAAGTCACGTAGTAAAGTCAGAGCACAATTATCACATTCTGAAACACAAAACAGACAGTTGGCCAAAACATTAGACTTTTTTTTTTCTGCTAATGGTTGACCAAACAGCCTGTGATTAATGTTTTTTTTTTTTACATACAGTATGTCATTGTGCCCTCTTTATTAGGCATGAAAATATATAAATCAGTGTTTATTTTTTTATCTAAAATAAGCCACAATCATTTCAACTTGTTCATTTGTATTTCTGCCTCTATATTTCAGTTTCACAGTGTTTTGGGTGAACATCATAACCTCAGCAGCTGCCTCCTGGTGTTTATTCACAAACCTGATAATCACAGATATTTGAAATGTGTCGATAGTCGTCTTTTAATGGCACTGCACTCCTCTGAATTGTAATTGAATCGAATTGTGAGATGACTAAAGATTCAAACCTCTCCGTGACCCTGAACTCTTTCTTTTTTCTTTTTTTTTTTTTTTGTGAACTACCTTGGCATTGCTCGTCTGTGTTTGTGTCTCCTGGCTCCAATGTGTTCTTGCAGACTGCAAAACATAAAAAGCATGTTACATTTAAATATTAAGAAGATTATAAATCAGAACATATTTTTACACGAGAGTTCAGCGTCTGACCTCCAGTCTTGGGATCACAGTTGTTACTGTTGCCGTTGCAGTTACACGGCTGACAGCTTCCTCCTGGCGTCAGCGGGTCGCCATAGTAACCAGGAGCACAACTATGTGAATGGCAAATAAAAGGCACAGAATAAGGAACAAATTCTAACGATAAGGCAACAATATTCCAGTCTGCACAGCCTTTGTTACTCTGTACAGACACTCACCTTTCACATCTGTCTCCAGTGTAGCCTGTTTTGCAGAAACACTGGGTGATTCCGAACACGTTTCTGCAGCCGACTGCAAAACTGACCATCGACAGGAGGAGCACAACGTCAATTACAAAATTCACCTTACTATTTGATTACACTAGAGTAGGAAGACTTTTTTTGTCCCCTCGCCCACCTGTTTGCGGATGTACTGAACGGACACGGGCACAAAATGCATGTCCTCTGTGCAGCGTTGCCATAGTAACCTTCTTTGCAGCGTTTACATCGGTCGCCAGCTGTGTTGTACAGACAGTTCTGAAAATGCCATATTACGTTCATTAACATGCTTCCAAAGTAGAAGGATGAAGAAGTGAAAATAAAACAATAGAAAAATAAATAATATGGATTCTGATATTCAAAAACAAAAACTAGTTTTTACACTGAAGCAGAAAAACAAAGGGAAAAAAATTAAGATATTTCTCTTTCAAATTCATTGGATAATGTGTTGGATGAGTTCAGTTGCTTGTGTATGTTTGTTTTCAAGCTATGAATATGTGGCTCGTCTTGAATGTCTTGCATATCAGTTACACAAAGAGAGGTTTTCAAGAGCATAAAGGCTCTTCAGAAGAGTTTAATGAGCAAGCAGGCAAATCAGAAGGACAAATGAAAAAGGTCTTGGTAGTGTTAAAAAAAATGGTGCTATAGGAACAGTAAGCTGATGTGGGTTGGGCGTAACAAGTCTTGACTGTGACTAAACGTTAGCTCACCCTACAGTCAGCAAGGCTGCAGTAATCATTTGTTCCTAGGTATGACTGAATGTCTGGACACCTGTAATCACAAATGCCGAAACAAGAGGTTAATGCGCCGAGCACGTCTTACCAGACACCTCCCTGTCCAGTCCTCACACTCATCAGTCAGACCGTTGCACTCACAGGGCACACAGCGACCCAGGTACGGGCTGTTGCCTTCCCGGTAGAAGCCAGGAGCACATTTCTGGGGAAGAAAGACGCAGACATAGACACACGATCACCCACAAAGAACGAACAGCTTGTTAGGACGGTGAACTCATTCACCCAAGTGAATCACTGCACTCATATCAATGTCAGCAAAAAATGTAATCCTGCACAACGATTTGCACAATCCTGCGTAAATGCAGCTATCAAAAAAATGTTAATCTCCTCATTTTTGATTTCGCAATTTCTGGTTGCTCATTACCATATTGCCTAACTCTGTATAGCACACATAATTTGGCAGATTACAAAATGTTAACATTATATTTTCTATCCTGCTTATTGCAGCATTTTCAGAGATTTTGCCACCACTGACAGAAGATGAATTTAAAACTACTCTCTCACACTATGTTTCTGCTTTAATTGTAAAGCAAGCTACACAGCAATGAGCTTGAGCTGATTTTACTGTCATTACCTATTAACAGCAAATATGCCCTTTGCTTGAAGAGATAACAGTCATTCACTGTTCATGCATGACAGAGCTAAAAAAAAAACAACACAGCGACTAAAGTCAAATACCACCGTTTTGCAACAAAATACATCAGATTTTTACCTGAACTTGAGAACTGTCACTAAATGAGGGATATTGAATCTTCTGTCCCTCATTCTGCAACAAGGGGTAGTGCACCACTTGGGCACCTTGGTCGTTTACAGATGGAAACTCTATCCGCTGAGCCCCCTGCTCGTGAAGCAAAGGATACTGTATCCTCTGAGTCGCTCTGTCATGATGCCTGCTGTGGGGGGGTCGCTCTCGCCTGCTAAAGGGTCTGTGCCCAGCGCAGCAAAGGCCAATCAAAGTCCAAAGCATCAGGGTCCACATCAGAACCCCTTTACGCCAACACCTACCCATGCGCATATCCGACATGCCCTGAGTTTAGCCTGTGAAAAATAACGCTCTGCTCCTCCTTTGCCTCAGCTTTTTAAACACACACTAGGACACAGTGAGGACACACCCCATTTACCTGAGTCAGTCATCAGCGTGAGTGTATGCAGGGCACGCAAGCACTCACATGCAAGTGTTCACTCTCATACACTGACACACACGGAGGAATCAGACAAATATGGACAAGGAATCAACTGTCTCAACAGAGAAAAGTGGAAAAATGCAACAGTTTGATTGCAGTTGGGCTCATCTGAAGCTCAAACAAAGCCTTTAGTTTAAAAATCAAGTAAAATACTCAGTACCGCATGAACTTTGCAACATTTTTATGTTATTTTAGGGTTTATGCAAGCACAGGTGACTGAGTGGAAAGTCAGACGTCTTCAGACAAGACACTCAGTCCTTATTCACCCACCTCAAGCACATAACAGACATAACTGGGTGTGTCGGCTGTACTTACCAACACACACACACACTTGTTGTGGAGCTACACTCAGGTGAACACACTCAGTTTTATGAGTAACATTATATTGCCAAGTGCCACACCTAACATTTTCAGGCAAGGCGCTGTCTTACCGCCTCTGGATACATATAATCAACTTCCTTTAAACACCCCTGTTCGGACGGGGGCTCACACACACACACAGGTAAGCAATAAATTCTATGGCAACAGTACCACAAGTAAAAATCTAATTAAATATTTTGTTTATAATAAAGTCCTCTCTAATTATAGTTGCTTGTTGTTGTTTTTTTTTTAATATGGTTTTGTGGCCAAAACAGAGAAATAGATCAGAGAAGCTCACTCTTCAAACACTGGATGAAGCCAGCTTCTGTCCCAGGGTAAAGAGAAAAATAAAGTTTTCCTCAGCAAGTACATCAAGTTAATATTTAAGTACTCCATTTCTTCATCTGTGCTAGTTATTATATTTGTAAAATCCATAATGTGGTGTCTACATGGTCGTGCCGCACATCTCCCCCTGCAGCTACATTTTTTTGGTGCACGGCTCTCCGGACGGGTTTTTTCCAGCAAGTCCCACAAACGTACCTCAACTAATAAATCTTCCCAGTGGGATAAAGGGCGTGGTGCTCGGTGCAGGCATGTCAGGACGCCCCAAAAACTATGAGACATTCAGCTTCTCAAAAAGACGAACTTCCATTTCAGTCAACAAAATGCCCCACCCTGCTTGTTATTCTAGCCTCTCGGTGCTGAAGGAAAGACCGAACATTTCACCCTTTTATGGTCTTTTCCAGTCCTTTGTTTCTGTTTTTGTTTGTTTCTGGTACATTTACACACTTCATGTAGAGCTCAACAGGAGGAAAGACTCTTAAATGTGTTGCAATTGATTCTTTTTTCTATAAAAATGCGGGATCTTCATAAACTAATCATACAAGCATGGCTTTGGAAAAGACAAGTAATGAGATGTTTAAACCTTCCTTTTATTATCACCCGATGCCAAAAGGCAAAGGTGGACGATAATGTCCGATTTTGCCCGTGAGTGTGCATGTGTCTGTCTGTTACCAAAATATTTCATGAACCACGGGAAAAAATTCTATAAAACTTTCATAAAGACATTCTTGGATGAACATCTACAACTGATTAATCTTTGAAGTCAAGATGAAATATAGAAACACAAAAATGTGTCAGTTTTACAGATTTGAATCTGAAATTTGGTGTGGTAGTAACTGAGACTGATCCACAACATATATTCTGAGCACTAACAGATTAAACAAAATGTCTGTTTAAAACTTAACTATTCACTATTTGGAGTCAACTCAGGCAACCACTACAGCTGCAATAGAATGAGGTAATCATGTGTGGATGAGCCAAAGTAATCACGTTTATATCTAACCATCTCAGATTGTTATGTTGGTTTTCTGAGAGTATCATGAAAAAGGTGCATGAAAATATTCATTTAAAAAAAAAAAGCTGTTTACACCGATTCTTATCAGGATTTGCCATTTATCATAGACTAAATCTCTGACACAGAGGAATTTATTGCAAAACCATTTTTTTTCATGCTTAGATGGAATGTTAAGCTCCTTTTCAAATGGTTCAACAAAGGATCTTTCTTTAGGAGTTCAGTAGTGATCCTTTTTATTATGCTATCAGACAAAGTAGGTAAAACTAGCCAATGGTGGTCATGGTGCCCTCTCTATGTATGAATCCAAATCCAAGGATTTTGTATATTGCAATATTTTATATTTAAATACAAGAGAAAATTGGGTCTAGGTGTAAAAAGTTTAATTCAAATTCAGTTTCTAAGCTACAATTTAACTTTGAAACCTTATTTTAGTCAAAAAAAAAAAGATTAAACTTGGGCTGACATAACTGAAATTGATGTAGGTACTGTATGTCTCTAGTTTTGACTAACAGCACTGACCTTTGAATATGAACATTACATATGACTCTATAAGGGCCCCCCATGCTTTAGTTTGACAGTGTTTGTTACTTGGGGTTTTTATATAAGAAAACTTTGACTGTTTGAACTGGATTGTATTAACCACAAATTTCCCTCATAAGTTCTTCTGCATTTTTAAGAACAAGGGTGATGTACAGAGTTGCAGCAACTACAGGGGAATTAAGTTGATGAGCCACACAATGAAGCTCTGGGAGAGAGTTGTGGAAGCTAGACTTAGATAAAAGGTGACTATTTGTGAGCAGCAGTATGGTTTTAT
>JAOXNZ010000092.1:11166036-11190501 GCA_028566095.1 Kryptolebias brasiliensis
CTGAGACTGCAGGGCAGAAGGTTGCATTTATCAAACCTGCAGCAGAAAACAGGTTAAGTTAGAGAAAAGAAATGGCATTGTGCTGCAAAATAAGACACGTAGGGGAGGGTGTTAAAGAGTTTGGATGAACTTGTCATGAATCCAGTGATTTATCTGATTTTAGGAAGGAATCAGCATCTCACTAACAGAATAAACTCAAATATCCAATCATCCCATCCAATTCAAAACTCCAACTTGCTCCCACACTCACCCTTCCACACATGCCCTGCAGCTACTTGCACTGCCACTGGGAAGGAAATGTGTTCGGGCTGGCGATAATGGACCACAAGCACATATCTACCAGGGAGTGGAACAGCCGGAGTGAAACGTATCTCGGTCTGAGAAAAAAATCAAGAAAAATAGTTAAAAAATAAAAAATGAAGGTAACCCTAACCCCAAGTCCAGAATCGATGGCACTGCTCAGCAAAACTAGAAAAGCAGAGTGTGGTTTTTACACCTGAGGGAATTTAAGCAGCATCCCATCGCTTTGAGGCTCGTGGACAGAGAACTGCCCGGACTGCCGTCTCAGCCTCCAGTCTTCATTTTGTCCCTGTGGAGGAGCAGCTGCAAGCGTGGAAGACAGCTGCCCATCACGGGCCGCGTACAGAAACCAGGCTGAAGACGGCTTGTCAAACTGCCGCAGGACACAGTATCGACTAAAAACATTAAGCAGAAAGAAGCTCATTTTAACGGAAGCCATGTTTGCTGAGCCCAACTGCAATGCAGCAATAAAAATCTGTATTAACTTTAGTCAATACGAGCAAATTAAAAATTAAAATACCACAGAACCACTTCCAACTGTGCTTGTAGAAGAACAAGTCAGTTCCAGTTTTTATTTATGTATTTTTTTGCATTCATGTCCAGTTACAGACCAGATGACAGAGCTGCTCACTGACAGCTGTGAAATCTGACATCCAAACTGCTGATTAGGTTCTGAGTGAGTAAATTTAAAGTGACAGGAGGAGGCCTCAAAAGATCATTTCAGCTTCAGCTAGATAAAGCTGGTGCACTGGAGGAATGCCTGCAGCTGCAGAACAGATGTGCATCCCTGTTAATGGGTCTAATCAAGCAACTGGACTGTCCCAAATTTAGGCTTTCAGTCAGGGACGTTGGGCCAAAAAGGTTGAAGTTCTACAAGTTTTTGCAATTGCACATCAATTTTCCCAGCCAGTTGTGTTACGTTTAGTACAAAGCAACACATGCAGTGGTTTTCTGTCATGACTGAGTTTTAATAAAACAAAGTTTTACAAATAAATTCAGAACAAATTTATACTTACAGTACAACATTAATAATGAATCAAATAATGACTCAATAAATGTTTCCTTTCCCTTGAATGCACAGAATGTAATCCAGATGGATAAAAAAGTATATGTCTAATTGAAACAAATAAGCTATAGAATTAGGCATATTTACGATTAGTGTGTAAAAAGCATCCAGTGTGATCTGTGGTACTTACTTGTCATCAGTGAAGCGGCCATGAGTGGAGACACACAGCACCTTTGGCTCCACATACTCAGTGGAGAAATCTTTGGCTGGCACTGCATACACTTTATACTACACAGAGAAACAATTTCATTGAAAATATCAGGCTGCTACACACAGTAGATATTAAGATTATTATTTTCTGAAACAATTGCCTCACCAGAAGGAGTGACGTGGTGGAAGTGTGCAGAATAATCTCCGTCCTGTGAGAAAGCTGCAGCGTCACCACTTCATTTCTGCTGTTCACCGCCACACTCCGGCACAAAGTGCTGCATGGGTTAGCACACAGACCAGATAAAACCATTTCACTTCATATAACAAGATGTGATGTTCTGAAAAACTGTAAAAAAATAAATACAGAATCAAAACACATAAGATATGAAAACAACTGACCTGAAAGCGCAGCTATAAATGTTGGCCCTGGCTAAGATCTGGCCTTCTGACTGACCGCTGATGAGAATGTTGACGTTCTGGACGTTATCCACTTCGCTGCCATACTCCAGAACAAGAGCATACAGGCCTGGATGAGGCACGCGCAGACTGAGCTCCAGTCGGGACTACAAGACAAAGAACATGAATACTTTTATATGGTGAAATTTTGACACTCCACATATAATATATTTTTTAAAAATTCAAGAGTTTTTAGCTCTAGTATTTAAACTTTTTTGGGTTTCATTCACAAACCATCGAGTAAAGTTTTGTGTTTACTGAACCTGTCTCCCGTTGAGAGCAGCCATGTCCGGGTGATCGGGGGTGGGACGCCGCACACGAGCCTGCCTCCTCTTCCTCCTCTTCCTCCGTCCACTCCGGGTGGTGAGTCTTCCCTGCGAGCCGAGCACTGAACTGAAGCCATCCATGGGTATGTGCTTATACAGCAGGCAGCTACAAGACACATAAAAACCAAAGTAGATTATTATATTCTGCAATAAAAAAAAGACAATCGCAGAAAGTCAGAGAAAACTTTACTTTGCATCTGTGTTTGCAGGGGGGCGATATGTGCAGGGCTGGGTGATCTCTTCCTGCAGCAGAGAAGCCTCGTAGTAATCCCGAGGAAGCAGCACTAAATAGTCCTGATGTGGGAAAGTGACGAAGAATTTCACATTTACACTTACAGTCGCTAATTTACAGAAAAATGAGACGATTTGTTATGAAACAGAGGCAGAGTAACTCTTATGCTTTACATGTTTCCAATGAGAAGTTGCACCTGCGTTTTGCTTCTTACAAACTCACCAAGAGAACCCCCTGAGCCCTTATGTGAATGATCCATTTCCCAGGATTCAGTGCAAAAGGCTCAACAAAGCCCTCTCCTGGGACTGTGACGAAGGACGGGGAGGGACTTGGAGGAAATATTACTTCTTTACTCTGATCAGGCCCTGCAGGGCAGCAAGCACAGAAAACTGCCATGTCATAAAAGGCTAAATCAACACTGAGACACATAATGAGTCCATATACATGTAGGGATGGGTTAGATTTGATGGCAACTAGTAGCACTGTAAGAGGCAGCCTTACCTGCAGAGCCTCTGTTAGTGGTAGTCCTGATGCTACCAGGCACACTGATGCTGTTGGGGTTAATGAACCGCAGAACCACACGGAACAAGTTCTGCCTGCTGCCTTTTGGATCAACATGCACTGTTACTCTGACGTCACTCTGCAGGGATGACAGTTACACACTGACTGCAGTGGGTTTGAGTATATGTCGATGACGGGGGGGGTTGTTAAGAGGAAGAATCGCGTTAGGGCGAGCGGAGCGCGATTAGAGCAGGTTACTGAGCAGGCAGGAAGCGAGGTGAAAATACAGGTAAAGCAAAGCAGGCCCTTCACTTACAGTCACAGCAAGCTTCAGCTTCGTCCACCACCAAGATCCGTGCTCTCACCCGCCCCGTGTGTTGGGGTGCGGAGTAGCGCATTAGAATGTGGAAGGGTCCAGGAAAGCTGAGGCTAAGCGTTAGAATCACCTCCGGCTGAAGACAGAGAGTGTTAGTTCTAGGAGCTGATTCCCACGTCAGCTGTGAAACAACAGGACGCTGTGCGCTTCATGGATGGATTTTTGTGCAGAAGCAAAAGCAAAAAGATTTATTGTGGCATCAGAGTGGACTAAGAAAAGAAACCTGCAGGACTAGTACAGCCACAGATAATCCAGGAAATAAACTCTTTCAGGCGGCACTGTGATTCTCACATCAAACGTGTTAATATTAAAAGGCCAACCTGAGCGGGTGACATTATGGCGTAACCTCTCCAACTGAATTCTGGGAATTCTTGGGGGTCGAACCCAAAGCGTACTGGTCTGGCGTTTGGTGTGGTACCATCCTCCACCTCAAACTTCAGCTGGTGCAGGGTGGGGATATAGTAGCTAGGTGCTGACCTTATCAGAGAAAAATATTTTTAATGTAATACATAAATGATGTATTTCTTAAAAAAATAAAAAATAAATAAAACAAGAATCACAAGAAACCATCTCACTCTGTGCATCTATGGCCAACGACATTTCTCCGACACTGACACTGTCCAGACGTCTCATCGCACGCCGTGTCGATTGCACCTCCTACATCACACTGACAACCTATCAGACAGAGCGGAGAGAGAAAAACATGGCCTGAAAAGTAATCTAACCGCCAACTGATAAACACTGAATGTGGCTGAAGGTTCGTTTATCAACTGAATCGATTTAGCTTCACTTTCCTATTTTTCTGCTTCTGATTAAAACCATTAGGACAAAAAACCAAAAGAAATACTGCAATATTACTGTGTATATTGTGCTAATATGTCTTCAAAAGTTAAATATTAAGGCTTTAAACAGTTCCAAAAGTCTCTAATGCTACCATAACACATATAACAGAGATTACACCATTTCAGAACTGAATGTGAGTCAGCTGTTCATCTTGTATGTGCTTTACACAGGTTTACTGATAAACTAATGTCTTCTTTTCTAGTTATTCCTTTCCAAAATCAAACAAAAAAAAAACATTTATGTGCATTTGAAATCAACCTAACTGAAAATATGTTAATTGTCCTGCCTCCTCATATATTTTTGTGCAGCTAGCAGTATTTATCTGAATATTATTCATGCTTTATAAGAAGGTTTCAAGAAGTTTTGATCACTAAAATAAGTTTGCGTGCACAGATCTAAGACATATACAACAATTTCTGCTTTATGCTACTTTAAACTGGCTTTGTCTCCTTCTTCATAATTCCCTTTTTTAAAAAGTTTAGTGTAAGTACTTTATCAAGATATCCACCACTGACTCAGCTTTTTTTGTCACATATGTGGCTCCAGGTGTTTTGGGAAGTGATTTACTGATGCTTGCACATTCATGCTGAACTTCTTCTCCGTGTTTTTTGTTGATCATTGTGGGTTATTGAGAAAAATTATCTCTGTTTTTCTAACTGTCTTTGGGACGTCTGTGCAAAAGGTCACGAAGGTAAGATGAAAACACAAAGAAGAAATGTGACGGCAAAGAAATTTTAGTCTTCACTGGTGAAACATTATAAAGGACTTTAGGGAAACTTCAACTGTGGACATAAAGTTTCTTTGGAAAAATAAAGTTTTCATTTTTTTTAAAAAGCCATAAAAGTGTTCTTGTAGTAAAAAAGCATATTGTATATTGTTGATATATTATTTTTATTGCAGGTTATACACATGTGGACAAGAGCAAGATTGGTCATTTAAAAAAAACTACTGAAAACAAAGAGGAAGAAACACAAATTATAGTTCTATGAACATGCTTATTTGCCCTCCCCTTCTTTTGTTTATTTATAGTCTTGACATTAAATCCTATTATTAAGACTATAGGAAAAAGAGTTGAGCATCATTATGAGAGATGTGGCAAAGAATTATCTTCTTTCCTCCCATAAAGGATGCTCCAGGTCATCCTTCACTTTTTAAAACAAATCTTTCTAATCTATCTAACAAATCTATTTATCTCAGATGCCATATAAACACTTTCACTCAGTTAGTGACCTTTTAAACTGAGTCATCATCAACATTAACGCATAATGTTGCACCTTCTGATAGCGGCCCATTCCTTCAAACTCCACTTAGGCGCTCCCTTGTCTTGACTCGAGCCTTTTCGCTTCTTCACCCCCTCCAGCTGACAATAATGTTGTGAGTAATATTCATGTAAATCAGACCTGAGTTCATTCCAGCCTAAATGATAAGTTCTTGCTCTGACTGGTTAGGATTCAAGGAGCAGGAGATCATAAGCAGAAGTTTTGTTACGGATGAGAGGTTTTAGTATGACCTGAATTATCCTCCTCTGCAGTTTTCCTTTCATTTTTATCACTTACAAGTTGTCGAGAGATATTCTTACCTTGACAACCAAAATAATTCTTCTTTTGCAGGAGAAAGTAGCCATCCTTGCAGGAGTCACAGGTGTGGCCACAGACATTCGGCTTACAGTGACACTGTCCACTTCTCTGGACAAACAGATCGGCAAGCAGAAGGAAACTTTTACAAAACTTCAAGCAATGCACTCTAAACTTTTTAAAGTCTTTACATCCATGCAACACAATGTAATCAGACAGAGATAAATGTGTTGGTTGGAGGGGGGGGATAAAAATTTGTCACCTGTTCACATTCTCCAACGCCACTCAGCGTCCCTTTCGGTTCACACTGACACTCTGGTATGAGAAGACAGAGAGGGGGACGGCTTATGAGACTGTAAGAGGGGATATGCAGTGAATAGACTCTGATTACAGGCTTTTCTAACATTCACAGGTGAAACCAAACAACACAAAACCCTTCAATGTTCAGAGATCAGCACATCAAAGGTCCACAAGCACAGATTACTGCACAGGAAAAAAAAAAAAAAAACTTTCCCTGAATATCCGGCCACAGTAAACCTGAGGCATTCTTCAGATATTAAAAAGGCTTCTTGTCTCTTCAGGCAGAGTGGCAAAGATAACAATCATGCAAGAGAGCAGAACTGTAACACAAGACTGGAAGAAGCTTGGTGCTAAATAATAAACGCAACCTTCTTTTTTTCAATATGACCTCTTTTTACGTGATTAAGACAAACATTATGTGCTATATGGTTTAAATGAGGACAAACTAGGGTGAATACTGGATACAGAATTAAATCTCACACTTATGGTTGAGAACTCTACTAGGAGTTATTCTCCTGCTTCCACCCCCGAGGGACAGGAAAGCTGAGCCTGTTGACAGGGGTATGTTGACATATTCTTGGGTGAAAGGTTTCATATCAGAGCCTTGTCAGACTGCTTCTGGCAACATGACAATCTGGTTAAAAATGGGGTCATAAATAATCCTGTTGGAGGAGAAACAGGGTCCTTTTTGAAAAGACTAAGCCAGTTAAGCTTTTAACTTTTGTTACCTCTGCATTTTTCACAACTTGACATCAATTTTTAGTTTTTCTTATTATTATCATTATTATTTCTGGTGACCCACCGACACAGCCATTAGGGTTTTCTGCAGCAAGGTTCCAGTAAAGAGGTTTACACCTGTCGCACAGCGTTCCCTCTACGTTTGGTTGGCAGCGGCAGGAACCCTGAAACAACAGACAGGAAATCTAAGAACTGTTGAGACTGGAAGCTCCCGCTGGAAGACGAGATACATTTGCTCATTATCAGATAGATGAAATCAGTCATGAGGGCCTGCATATTGTATGACAGAGCAGGTACTTCATGCTGGAAACCAGCAGCTTTTCTTTCATTCTTTTATGCACAGTGTGAGTTAAAAGTAGAAGCACTCAAATAAGTAATCATTATCGGCCACTGCCAAAGGCGAAAGGTGATAATGCTTTTGCATGTGTGTGTGTGTGTGTGTATTTTTAAGGTTTAACAAAAATCCCTATAACGCATCAACTCTGTCATGAAGTGTGGTGGGCGATATGCATTCCTTCAAGGAATGCTAGGCCTTTAATTACTTCATGCGATTGTTGTTTCTTCCTCTTCAAAATGGAAGGAAGTCTCTTTTCCTTTTTTTAATTACCTTCGCATCTGATGGTGAAAAGCACTTCCTTGTTTTATGGTTCAATAATCTGACCGAAGTTCAGCTGTAGGACTGTTAGTCCGAGCGAATCCACGCCCAGGTTGTGTTGGAACGACTTCTTGTTCTCAAGGCTGATAGAAATTTGAGGGAGATGCAGCCATGACAAGCTGAAAGTAAAGTTTACTATGATTTTCTTACCGTTTGAGGATCAGAAACGTCTGTTCCTGCTCTGTTACACACACTGACGGACGCTGAAAATTTAAAACACAGTAAAAGAATGTTTAATGAAAACTGAAACAAGTGGAAAAATCTGACAAAGACAAAGGCAACTACTTTGATATATGAAAGTAGTCTTTTAGTTTAGCTTTTTACTTTTAGGAGATATTGCTAAGCCTCACCAAAAGCATTTTAACTTTAATAATTCTGAGTTAAATGCTGACTGATTGTGCCCATACCTTAAATCTTTCGTGAGTATGATGGTTCTAACAGATCCTACCTGAGCACTGGGGGAACCTGAGTCCAGAGGCGCAGTAATCACACTGCTGGCCCATCACACCTGGCAAACACAGGCACTGACCCGATAGCGGATTACATGTTGTTCCATATGAGCCTTCTCGTGAACACCGGCAGACTGGGGATAAACAGAAAGCAAAATTTGTACTGATGCTATTATTTTGCTTCACATGAAAGCCAAAGCTATTCATGACTGTAGAGATGAGCCTTTTCATTTTAAGAATCACATTTTCTTAAGTGATTCCCAGATGTTTACCTTTAGGAATCCCATAAATTCACTTCTGTCCATCTGCATCAACGCGAAAAATTAGCACAAAGGACAAAACAAGACTTTACTGGACCCTGTGGGAGAGGGACGTTTTTGTGCTCCCGTGCCATGAGAAAAGGTCAAAGTTAATGCGCAGAAAGTCACAGCTTTTTTTTTTTCCTACGAGGATTAAAATCCTAAACGTTTGACATAAAATGGTGATTGGACTTTTTTATGGAGCTTTTTGATAACATTTCATTCAGTTAGTGTCTTGATAAAAACTGGAAATTGCAGAATTTCAAGCTTTAAAACAACCCTCAGGAGGGAGAGTGATTTGGATGTGAGTTTAGCTCGCATAAACAGAGCAACTCACTGCAGTTTTAAAGCCTGAAGCTCAAATGTTTCAGTAGGAACTGAGGAAGCTCCATGGATGAGAAGCAAAAAACTCCTAGGATGTACCATGTCTTAGATCAGTGGTTCCCAATGTTGGGGCTGGGCCCCACCATGGGTCACAATGGGTCAAGTTTGGGGTCTTGAGATTATTTCCAGAAACAAAATTAAAATAATAATAACGGTGGTTGTCATCATTATGCCCTTTAGCCAAAGATAGTAGGGGTTATTCTGTGGGTCGGAAGCTGACAAGTTTGGGAACCACTGATCTAGACCAACACAGATAATAAACTCACTCACCGGCACAGTCTGGATATCTGTAGTAACCCGGTGCACACTGGTCACACTCCTGTCCCGCGTAGTTAGGGAGGCAAATACACTGACCGCTTGGATCACACACACCTTCAGCCACACCAGCCCCATCACAGCGACAGGCTGAGAGAAGAAACAAACGAGCTAAAAAGACTCAAACTGAACCCAATCATTACAATCACTTTAACTCTATCTTAGCTTAAAAAAATAAAGTCATCATTAGGTTTTAATTTAAACCTACACATTAAGATGCTTGATACTGTATGTGTTTTGGAAAATTAATTGAGCAAAATTATTCAAGATTTTGAAAAATAATGCCTGGAAACTCAATCCAATGAAGAGGTGAGGTACACAGCTCAGTAAAGGAAACATCTTCTGGGTTATGAGGATGTTTCATCTTTTTTTTCCTTTATCTGTTTCTGTTTTCCATACATTTAACTGATTAGCATAATAGTGCAAACCTAATTATTTCTGCAACTGTAGACAAGTAATGTAAAAAAAAAAGCAGTTAAACCAACTGATCAAAATTCATTAACCACTAACCTCTACTGTGTAACAACTAAACAAAAATATTTCTATTGGTCACACTGCCATGTAAAAACAGAACTAGGTTTACTTTTAGAAATTAACATTATGGCTTATATTCATATTAACAAGTAACATTAGATGGTTTTTTTTTTCATCCTCATTCTGCTTCTCTCTCACCCTGGCAGTTCGGGAAGGAGTGGTACCCAGGTCGGCATCGGTCACACCGCCTCCCCTCCACTTCCAGACGGCACAGGCAGCGTCCAAATACATCACACATGGTGTACGCTGTCCCTCTGTAGTCACAATTACACGCTGCAGACAAACACGTTGTAAATATTTATTCTCACAACAGAAACAAACCATTTAAATGCAATAAATCCAAGTGAGCTACTCTGCTAAACAATGACTCTGTAATTTGCTCCAGAAAGAAACAACAAGCACCACCGTCAGATGAGCTTCTCTCACGTTGTGGCCCACAGTGGTACAGATACGACTTTGCAGAGCCTCGCCTGGTGTTGGTATGTGAACAGGCTCGGCACTAAGACTGAGCCGTCACCAGAGAGACTGCCACAGTAAAGCAGCTCCACAACAGGAGAGACCGGTGATGAAAATTTATCTTGCGGGATTAAAAAAATAAAAGTTGTTTATACTAAGCAAATATTGAGATTACAGAAAAAGACATGGGGTTATAGGTCTTTTTTTTTTTAACAGAAGCAGCCATTTTAGTCAAAACGAAACCAAACAAAAGAATTTCAAACAGAGGCCACAACTAATATTAGCCTGATTAGTTCTCACTGAAGAGTCCCAAATGACTGCAGCTACCAAGAGACCACTTGAGGTTAAATCCCCTCTGATGGACCACATCTTTTCTCGTTGTTACACTGAACAACTGTGTGTTATCTGCCGTACATTCTCGTGTCTTTTGCCAGTATTCTCACCATCCCATCAAACCTAAACACAACAGAGAACAGGCTTCAAATGGCCTTCGAACATGACCTCACACATTTATACCTTAAGCCTTCAGGCGACTGAACTCCAGCACATGTTCTTCACCTAAAAGCAAGCTCAGTCAGACTCAGTGGTACCAAACGTGATCCTCTGCAGTCAGTTTTACCAGCCTGCACTCTTCCCCTAAGTTAATGTGACTTATAAAGTGTCCAATAAAACAAAAAGCTTTTCTAAGTTGTGTTTTCATGGATACAAAAAATGCAAATGAACAAGCAATAAAAAGCAGCACGACCATAAAAATCTCTTCATCTCAGGTCTAACCACACTCACGCTGACAGCTGGGAGGGTTGAAATAGCCTGACGGGCAGGGAGTGGGTCCTGCACAAGGAGAGGAAAAAGAAAAAACTTTTTACGTGTCAATCAGAATTGTGTTGTGACAAGCTACAACATTCTGCTCACTGAACTTACCCACAATAGGGCCTGCAGGAGACTTGGTGGTTGTCAGGTACACGGGGTACTCTAAATACAAAATAAATAAACAAATTAAGATCTCCAGTTATTGAAGACTGTAATTATACTTTATCAGCCGACATCAGTCATAGTATGGAGAAAGAGGCAAAAGTGTTTATCCAGGCTAAGCTAATGGCTAGCCAAATGAGGGCCAAATTTATATTGTTTTTCAGGCTAATGCAAAAGTGTAGAGATTTCATATTAGCTAATATACACCAGTATGATATTTTTGAGAAGAAATGTTTAAATAATAAAAAACAATATAAAATGGGCCCTTGTTTGACGAGACATTAGCCTATCCTGGAGGATTTCTGTCTCTTTCTCCATACTCTGCGCACTATGAATGATAAGGTACAAACTATTGATAACTATTTGACAGAACATCACTTAAAAAAATGACTAGACTAACAACTATTATTATCTTACCTGCAGTAGATAGCTCTTTGAACAAATATTCTTTATGGAGAAACAGACTTTAATTCTGACCAGATTGACAAGCTAATGGCTAGTCAGAGAGGGGTCAAGAGCAGTTGTTCGAAAACAGCAGCAATCCACTTTGGTTTGGACCCTGCTCAGACTAGGCATTAGCTCGTCAATCTGTTCAGTATTAAACTCTAAATTCCTCTAAATAGAGGTCACTCAAGAAGCCATCTACAACAGGTAAGATGCTAACTGTTCATAACCTCTTCACAGAACACCACTTCAAAATATCTGTACCATTGTTTTAATATTTTATCTATATTAGACAACAGAGAAGTAGCTGCTGAATCCCAGACATCCTCCTAATGAAAGTCAACATGTTAAGTCTGGTTTTTCAGTCCTCACTGGCTTAAGATAAGAAGACCACTTAATACCACAGAGTAATAAATCTTTTACCTGTAAATGACAAATAAATTGAAGTTAATGACATGGGGTACAACAGACCTCAGGCAGATCTGAAAACTATAAGTCTGTTCAGTTCTGAGTGTTTTATGACTTCATTTATCTTGATAAATTAGATCATTTAGAAAAATCTTTACATCCCATGCCATGACAGTTAATTAATAACCATTTAAATTTTAAACATAAATAACAAAAAGATGCCTTTTTTTGCAGAAATAGTATAAAAAGTGGATGTCTGTCAACGGCAAAACCTTAGACGCAACATCAAAAATCACATTAAGAGATAATCTTATCTTTACACCTCTGCAGACTGCTGAGTCTGTGCCAGAGCAGATCGACTCGACGATACAGGGAACTGTTCTTTGTGTGTCAAATTTCATTTGTTTATGTGGTGGTATGAGGAATGCGCAATAAGACAAGGCAAATCTTCAGCGTGTGCAAGCACCCCCTCCGTATGTTGCCCTACAGCAACAAAACCATGCGTCTTACAAATCTTATTTATCTTGCAGGAGAGAAAAGTGACAGATGATGAAGGTTTTGTGATAACTCAAAGCACCAGGGTTAACTTTGTCTTAAAGTCTCAACATGAGAACTTACAGGTTTGATGAACCTGTGTATAACACCCCTCTAAAGGCCTCACGTGGAGTCATAAAAAAAAATGAATAGGAAGCAGCTTAAAGCTTTGAGTAAAACTCAACTTACGGATGCACAGGGGGTAGTGATGGTGTCCATCAGCACAGCGATCACAGTTTTCTCCAGAATACTGTGGCTTGCAGAGACATCTTCCCGAACCCATTTCACAATGAGCTGTAGTCCTTTCATCACAGCTGCAGGCTAAAGGGGAGATTTTATGAAGGATTAATGAACACTTTGGCCATTTAATTAGGTGCATCTAACATACACACTACTACTGAGAGTAGAGCCAGCACAAATAGAGAATCGGCACATACCAACTAAAAATCTATCTACTTGTATTGCAGACTAAAATAACTTAAAATGAAATGTCAGTTAATATTGACAGAGTCTCAGCATCTTCGCCTGCTAAGTTGATGTAATTGTGTTTCTGAATAAGATGGTTTACTTTTCAAAGTGTCCAGGGCAAGCCATTTAATTCCACTACTTTGTCATGTCCAAACACAACTGTCGGCTATTTATACCACAAAGAACAGCTACACAGGATCTGAGTAAGGTAAACAATAGTGAAGCTCAGTTCAGACATAGCACAGGAGTGGTGCCACTTGTGCCTGTCTGAAACAATGAGCTTAAGCCTGTCTATTTCAGCTTCACTAGTTACTCACACAAACTGCAGGTCCTAAATGGTGAGACATGACCCAGATCTATGCAGCGACGATCAAATGTTGATATATGATTGGAGTGCTAAATTACACCCTGCAAAGTGTTAGAAACACACTGAAACTGTTGAAAGAATATAGCTGAGCACCAGATCAATTAATAATCTTAATTCCAAATCATACGAAGCCAAAAAAATACACAGTCTCAACTCTTCAGGCAGGAGACAAAAAAAAAACCTGTCTGCACAAAGATTGGATTTGATTTTTCACCAATCTTAACTACTTTTAAATGTCTTATCTCAGCAACTCAGATAAAGTTTATTATCATGCTCAGCTAAATGCAGTTTTTTTTCTGTATAGACACCATAACACAAACTGTGACAATTAAAATGAAATTTGATTTTGGTTTTGCATTCTATCTTATGCTCTTAGGATGTGCATCTCAGGGCTGCAGATGTGTCAAAATGACACAGGAAAGAAGTTTTCAGAACAACAGATACGAGCTGAGGTCCCTTGTTTGCTCTACCTGTCAGGTTTGTGATAGCCACCGTAGCAACATTTATCAGCATGTTTGCCACGATCTCGCACACATGCTGCGTAACAAAAGGCTTTTTCACGCTTGTGTGTTGAGAGGAAGAAAACAGACCGCAGTACTCAAACATAAAGGAAAACTACTCAAACCAATCCACTTCCAGAATCAGAATAATAAAAATATTTTAAAAATTGTAGTTTTAGACAGAGTTCAAGCAACACAAATCACACATTTTACTCCAACTGTTTCCATTTCATTCAGATTCTTGCCAAACAAAATTTTCATTGAAGAAATATGAGAGAAAGTTTTGTTTTTGCCCTTAAAACTGGGCATTTTCACTGAAACAAAGGGACAGAAAAGAAAATTTCACTCACGTATACATCCAGTGGGAGACTCAGGCCGTACTCCGTGAGGTCGGTAGAAACCTTCTCGGCATCTTTCACAGTTTATTCCAGCAGTGTTGTGCTAAAGAACAACAGAAAATGTCATGTTTGACCAACACGTAACTGAACTAAGGGAAGATGTATGCCACTGAAGTCTTTTATTTTCTTTTTCCTTTGGGAAAAAAAATGAAGAATGGTAATTTTTGGCTTTGTGAAATCAACTAAAAAAAGAAGAAAAAAAACTATATATTGGTTTAAAAATATTCATAAACAAACTGAGTTATTTTAGTTCCAAATTGCCTTAAGATATGCCAAGTTCTCTTTAGTTCTGGTCATTTATCATGAATGACTGCAGCTGGCAGGTTTTCTGTGCCAACATAAAAACAGGCTTTGTTTGGCAGCACTCTGAAATAACCAACATACATAAGAAAGAATAGTCCAGGAAGTTCAGTGCAGATCTCAAAGAGGTTTCCAAGCAAAACGAAACTCTTAAAAAGTCTCTTGGATCTACTTCACTAATGCAAATGCCATTGTTATTTTAGCGAGTTGTAGAAGTTACTTGGCGGTGTGGCCACTTTGTCAATTTGATACACAAAATGTGTCACACTAAGCTGGAAGGAACTTGGTCCTGATGACAAGACTGATCTAACGTCCTCCAAACTGCAGCTCTGCCTTGAAATAGAAGAGGCTGAAATGCCAAAGTCACTGTCAACAATCAAGTCCATCACCGTGGATTGAGATGCTGCCATCTATAAATGAGACCAAAGCTTAAAAATAAATCTTTTAAACTCATGTTGAGTGTTTATCTGACAATATGAAGAAAGAAAAGGACTTCAGTAGGAAAGTTTGTTTTTATAATAAGCTCATACATAAATTAACCACAATGACCTGACACGTGTTTCAAAAAGTAAAAATGAGGCGTTTGACTCCAGGAACACTACGTCAACTGTCCAGCATAGTGGAGGTAGCATCATGCTTTGGGTCAACTAAATTTAATAGTTAAGATGGAAGACTAACTCAGGTTTTGAGCACACCGTCCAACCAACACCTGAATAATTGGGCGCAAGTTGGTGTTTCACCAATAAAATGGCTCCAAGTTTGCCTCAAATCAGATTGTTATAATAACTTTTGTAATAAACTTCTTTAAGTCCTAATTTCAACCTTGTTCCTATTTGTACCAAAGATTCAGCTCTACGACAAAAACCCAACAAATTTAACTTTACCAACTGTAGATGAACCAAAAACTCTGGTCGGAGAAAAAAATATTGAGAAGGATATTTAAATGTTTGAGCCTATGTTTACAGTATCTATAGTTTTGTTTTGTGGATTTAAAAGTATGAACATGTACAAGTTGGACGCGGCACTCTGTTTTTTATTTTACAATTAATGATTTTTATTTTACTGTCATGTGTACAGTAATACCAATAAAGGTCCATTTTAATGACAACATTCAAGTTTATATGGATTTAAACAGATATTCATGAAAATTTTTAGATGTTTTGTAAGGCCAAATATATATAATTTTTTTTGTGAATGTAAAACAATGAATGGAAGATTTTTTTAGCATGACTAATCAGTGTGCATATGCTTCAGAGTAAATGGTATAGTACGCAATTCTCCACAGGTCTAAAAATGCATTTATTACTTACAAACAGAGAACATGATTTTTATTCAGATTTTCTTAACTTTGTTTTACCTCTACAACCACACACATGCATTGACAAGAATCGGTTCAGACATGATATTCATTTCATTACCTGGCAGTTGATGCACACTCCTCCTCCTCTGTACCTGCCGAAGGTGTCTAAACTTGCTCTCCTCCTTTCCACCTCTGGGTCGTAATAACAGTCAAAGGCATGGGAGAAACACTGGCAGGCTGCAGTGGAAACCCCCGAAACACAGACACACACAAATTCAGAGTTTTGTCTATGTACTCAGCAAATTATCTATAATTCCTCAGTCTAGATTAAAGAACCTTAAGCCACTTGTTAAGTAATAAGAAACACTTAAAATGTAAAATGAACAAGACAATATCTTCCTCCTGTCTACCATCCGTGTGACTTGTTAATGTTTATGAATGGGTAGGATGCATGTCTACCAAATGAGTGCTCTTTAGCTCTATGTTTTTGTGGCTGCTGTTGAGTCACATTCTACCTGGTACAGACTCTGATGGCTGCATGGATGCATCACTTTTAAAACTTCACTGTCTAGGATGGTGCAGGCCTGCCCGACTGACCGGTCGGGTAGGTAGGAAAACGAAAAGCAGTTATCACAAAGCTAGTTATTCACAGTGCTGTTCATCACACGCACCATATGTGGAAAGTCCTCTCGCCTTTGCACCGAGGCTCAATACAATACCATATGAGGGCATCCACACCAGGGCTTTGATTTCAGAGGCAAGAGGACACTTCGGCTCTCTCTATGGGGCTGTAATTCAAGGAAGCAGCAGTGCGGAGAAACTGTTTACATGTTGAATGAGCTGTTTTACAAGAATTCTTACGCTGACACTCGTTGGGGCTGTCGACAGTTGCAGCACGCCACGGCTCCTGGTTAAATCCTGGGCAGCAGCGGTCACATGACTCACCGCAGGTGTTGTGTTGGCACTCACACTGGAGTCTAAAGGAAGGAGATGACATAACAGGGTTTAGCGATTGGGTGATCGTGAAAATCTTTGAGATAATGGTACAAGCTGCACATCACTGACACATTTACACAACAAAGTTATGGCAAACAGGTTAGAAAATATACCACTGACAGAATTTGGATCTCCCCTCAAACAAGGACTGAGAATTTTTCACCATCAAGAGTTTTAATTAGCATATCCCCCAGATCATGATTTGTTACTCCTTTAATTTTGGAGGGACACAAATTCTGGGTGGCTGAGTCCTCTGCCAGAATCCTTGTCCCCTCCCCAGCAATACAGACAGAGAATAAATAAAGTTAAGGTGTTTCAGGTTAGAAGGACTCGACATTCTGGCTGGTTATTACTGTGATTTTCAAGATTTTTCAACCATGTCTTTGTGTGCCTTTGTTTTACATTACATTTTTGTATCTCTGTATTTCAGGATTCCTGGACTTCCTGCTTGAACAAAATGTATTTTTTATTTCATTTACATGAGGCACTCTGCATGTGGGTGTCTTCTCCATCATCATTTCATGACAACCTTAGATTAAGGGCTTCAATACAGATTTTTATCACAGACCAATTCAAGTCATTGGATTCATGCAATGTAGATGTCAATACCATATGAGGTAATTCTCCTTTCTTGAAGTTATTTACTGTTCTTAACTCTCATGAAGCCCTCAAAAGAGAAAGAGATGGAGAGTGATAGAGAAGCCCTTGTAATTTCAGGTCAATTTGACCTGAAGGCCACAGGAGGGTTAAATGAGTCAGAGTCAAACTTTAAAAATAAAGTTTGGCAGCATGACTATGGTCCCTGCCTGTTTAATTTTCAGTATAAATCATCAGAATAGACTGGCTTATAACAGCGAAGCCCATTGTACAAAAAGACAACTCTATTAATAAATAAACCACCAAAAGTTTTATCTTTATTTGAAGTTACACTTTAAACTTACAAGTTAAAAAGCAAACAGGGAAATAGATCGATTTATAATGAAGAAGCGGTTGTATTCAGCACAAAATGATCATGTCAAATGTCCACAGCACTGCTGAACGTGATGATTTTACTGACCTGTTTGGGTTGTCCAGGTTCCGACCTGAACCACAAACGTGGGCATGCCCATGACAAACACAGCGTCCCCCGATGCTGATGTCTTTGATACTATAGAAGTACTGTCAGCAAATTAACAAGAATAACGTTAGCACCAGAACTATTTCAAAGTATCAGCTGTTTTATTAGAAACATCAACCACAGCAGGAGTTGATTTCTGCTTGGCAGAAGAGTTGAATCATGCACGACTGAAACTGTGACCCATGAGCTGAAGATTTTATCTGATGAATCAGAGAATTGCATGAGAAAACATAATACTACATCTTTTAAACAGAAGAAAAGTTAATTACATTTTTGCAAACAGTTATTTACAGTAGTTCTGCAATTGTGTCAATTCTTTGAAACACTTTTCAGATGTAACTTTTCAGAGAAAATCACCAGTCTGTTACTGCCTTTTTTCCTAACATGCAATCCCGAGCTTCAAGGGAAAGCACCATATCTCACACCTGCAGCCTGAATCAGTCCCTGTCCAAGGAAGATTTGACAGACTGATCTGGCATTCAGACTGTGTCAGCAGAAAGTATACTGGCAGGCAGGAGGTACGAAAAAGTAAGTTTAGCTCGCCCAAATGGGGAAGCGACGGCGTGCCAACATGACACCTGGGTGTGAAGTTGTACGGTTGGTGTCTCACCCTGCGTGTGACGGTGGGGTCTCTCTGGGTCTTGGAGATCAAATGGCCCAGCAGGGTGTTGGTGCGGAGGAAATGCAGGCGGATGTTCGTGGCCTTTGTAAAGTCTCGCAGCACAGGTGAGTAGGTGAAATTTTTGGACCCCGGCCGGCCGTTGATCAGAGAAACCACAATCTGAACAGCGCAAAAGTTTAAATCAACAGGATTGTTTGTTAAAACCTATCAATTCTGCAACATTTTTTGTTTGACTAGTTTACAGCTTACCTCTCCGTTCTCCAAAGGGATGATCCGTGAGTATTCTGTGGTGCAGATCTGGTCATCATCTTTTAGTATACGAGCATTGGGACGCTTTCCGAACCTTTCAATACACTCACGCTTTAAATCTGTAAAAAAAAAGAAGGTTAAACGAAAACTTTTTTTTGTTGTTTTTATTTTTTTTACTTCATATTACATTCATGTGACATTTTTATTTAAGATGTCTTTGACAACTTTTGATTTATTCTCTAACATAACACAAAAGGGAAAGCCCACACTGCTAATCTTAAAGCAACAGTTTTGATTTTAAACGTGATGATTCATCAAATATTTTGCATTGGCATCTTTTATGTTTTATTATAACTGAAATGACTGATAGAAATACTTGATAACTCGTGTTTTAAGTACAATAGACAAATTAGACAAGAGTAAGTTATGGGAAGCGTAATATATAGTTGTAATATTTTGCACATTATTCTTGAACAATTAAATTGTCAAACTCAAAATAGATCATAAATCAAGACGAACTTGGATGAATTCTACATGAAGAGAAATACTGGGAGTGTAAACTTAATGAGTCACATTATTGTCTCTGTGTACATCTGCCTCCCAGATATGACATATCATAACTCATAACACTGAAATGCCAAGTCATAAAACATATTTATTCATGTAATTTGAAATTGCGGTGACATTGCAAGCCTGGCATTTAGGTTTACCTCAAATTTTACCTCATTATTATGAAAAGTGAGATTCCTCCACTGTCAGGTATGAGTTTTCCTAACTTGTTTTCCTACAACCACACACAAACTTACAATTGCTGTCTCCACTTGACATTGCATTGACTTCTATTCACTGTCTACGCACAAATCCAAACCCTTAGCAGAACATTAACCAGGACAAGTTTATGCCTAATCTTAAATTTAACCTATTTTCAATCATGGTGTTCTTTCACATGAAGACTGGACTTCAGTCCACACTACTGGTCTGCAAGATTAATGCAGAAAAATATCTTAATGCACTAAAAAACGGTCTTGTGTTTCCATGACATCACACATTATGACACCAAGTCTTGTTTCAAACCTGGACTGAACCCAACCCTTACACTGAAACTTGGCTGCATCTCAAAATACTTTGATTTATACCATGTGGATTGACTATTTTGCTTTTTATGAGGAATAAAAGTCCGTATAATGTGACGATGTGAACAGATTTAGGTTCGAACAAAACAAATAAAACCTGGACCACACACAAACATATGGAGGCACACATTCTTTCTGCCTTAAACTGCCTTAAGCAGGTTAATCATAGCGCAGGGATTAAACATCCACCAGGAAACACATATATATCCATCTTCATTATAGGTTTCTTTAATGGCAGACAGTTTAACTTGTCACAGCTGGAAAGAAACAGGGGTTTTTCATTTTAATTGCACTCTGTGTCTGCTCTACTCGCGGGTTTGATGATAAAGTATAAGCTGAATCACTGGATGGGTTTGCAGATATTAATAACATCCGTGCTTCTGTAATCTAATTAAAAACAACTAAAGCACTGAGCAGGAAGTGACTCTTTTTTTTTTTTTATCAGAACAAAAAGTGAATCATCGCAAAAAAATACAGAAACATTTGGACTTACGTGCAAAGTACTGCCAGGGGGTGAACGTTCTGCCATTGTCCACGGAGCGCTCCAGCACCCACAGGTCAGGACGAGGTGAATTGGCAAACTTGATTAGGACATACGCCACATGGAAGAGCTGAGAACCAGAACACAAAGAGCAGGCTAAACAAAAGGCACTCACTGCTCAGAGCGGATTTTGGCAAAAAGCTGCAGTTTCCTGTGCTCTGTTGCTTCTATTGAGTAAAGGCTCAGCTTTTGGGCTTTGACAGGTTTCTTATTTCCTTTCTTGTGAAACTCTGGGCACAACGTCAACATCAGCATTGTGTTCCTTTAAAGAATCCCAGAAGAATTAATGACTTCAACCGAGTTGTGTTTTTCCTGCCTTGAGATGGTTTGTATTCCTGTAGCTTGACTGACTGCAGCAAACTCTGGTCACACAGAAAAGTTCAAACAACCTCTGCAGGTGCAGCCAGGTTAGTGAAAAGACTAAGCTGATTCCTGTTTGTTCTCTGAACGTTTTATCTCCACCTCCCATCGGTATATAGAGTCCATACAAGGGCAGAAAATGCAGCCGGTGACTGTTTCTGTCAGGCACTGATGCTCAGTGAAGTACGTTCCCTTTGCATTTCATCAACATTATTCACAAACCTTAAAAGCAACTAATTTAGGCTTGATTGACCATTGTAAAAGTGAAAGGTAATTTGTGAGAGCCAAAGCTCTTTTTGTTTGATCTTCACAGTTTCAACGTTGCCGGGAATTTAAACCCTGCAACGCCAAATTGCACGTGACACCTGCAGTGTCAACAAAAGGCCTTGTTACACCCTTGTTGAAGGACACAGTTCTTCTAAATGCTGGCAAAGAACCTAAAGGATATGTTTGTGTGCGTAACAAGGTTCCAAACAAAGAGTACTCCAAGAACAAATGCTCAATGTAAAGCCAGTGAAGCTAAACTGCACCTAAAATGTTGTACCCTATCTTTATAAAACAAAAACCTTTCTGCAGGCTGTCTTTCCTGAGAATGATGAAGGCAGGCCCACACTTGTCTTTCATCCCTCAGCACCTTGATAAAAAGCCAGGCAGGCACAGAAAATATTCAGGTTTCCGTCTCTCCATGCATGAAGCAAAGAGTTGTTTAAAGCACATCAAAGCATGTCAAAAGCATCGGCCGCTGAATCACTGACTCTTTTAAAAAGTATCCACAATTTCGAGTGAATTCCTCTCCTAACCCAAAGAAGCACAAGCCTCAAATTAGCTTTTTGGGTTGATGTATTGTGAGAGAGTTCAGGGGTCAACTGGGGAATTGTATGGCCTTGTTTTTAGCACACTGTCAACAAACCCTAATAACCAACAACAAAATTACCAGGTTGCAGACCAGGAATAGTCCCCAACTTGTCTTTAATCAGCGTTGCTACAACGGAAAACAGCCAGACTGCAAGAATGTCTCCGTCAAACCTAAACTTTGAATAGGGTGTGTCCTGAAATTAATCAGAGAACATTTCCACCCACATGCAACAGGATGCACAGACAACAAATAAAAAAGGAAAAAAAAAAAAAAGATGAATGGCACAGAAGAAGTGTGTCGTCATTTATCATTAGGACCAAGAGCTGCGCAGTATCAGTTCGTTGGTTCTGCTGAGGACAGAGTGGCTGTTTAGGTCACACAGGATGTGATGACATGAAGGGAGGAGGGGAAAAAGGGTAGGGGTGGCAAGAGACGTGCTGGCTGGCATGCAGACCCATCTCAAATTCCAAACATAGCGCCACATCCCCCCCCCCCTTCTCAAAAAAGCAGAGTTTGCCGCTGCTTTCTGTAACCTGTCAGTGACACATTGCAGTGAAGATCTTCTCCAGTGCTCGTTCTTGTTCAGGAGATAGCACGAACAGGTCCTCAAAAGCCTTTATCACAAGTTCTACAGGGGTTAGTGGGGTGAGGTAATGGGTTTGAAATAGTTTACTTGATTATGCATCAACTAACGATGTCATTCAGCCATCATTGTTTCATCTTTTCAAAAGGAGCAATTGTGCAGAAAAAACAGAGCTGTGTATCTCTTCCTTTGTGCCAGCAAAAAGGGACTTATTTCATCCCAAAAGTATTTGATAGTAACATTTCAGATGGATCCGTGCAAGTTTAATGACGTAGATCCTGAAATCATGTTCTTCACACTAGAGGCAGACCACCTAATTAGACCAAACATTGCTTTTTTTCTTTAATAATGGCATCAGCCAGCCGTGAGCATGCTAAAGGTAGTACCTCACCTGGCTGAAACTGCTGTCTGTCTACATTGGTATCGGCCATTTAAAAACCCGTATAAGTCCACTTCTACTCCATAGCTTTGACAGCAGGGCTAGTTAGTTGAATCATTATAGTCTTTATTTTGGTCATTAAGGGTGAGAAAATCTTTATCTTATATTTGTGCCATGAAAACAAGAAACAGGCCATTACCCCTTGCTACCAAAGTGAGAAGAATCTGTCTCCGATACCGTAATCCTGGAAGAAGGAGCCCTGTCCAGGCATGGCATTGCTGCCTCTCCAACTGTATCCTGCCAAGCTAAACACACACTCCTGAAATGGGCCCAGCACATTTGTGCTGTTTGGAAAGAGCCTGATATATTGTGATGACACGCGGTGCGCATGAATGGAGGATTCCGGTGGTGTAAAAGACATTAGACACATTGACAAGTGTTTGGCTAATAGACTTGGAATAACACTTGAGCTGAGCCGTCCTCTGGCCTTCCCAGCATCTGCAGCAGCTTTAGATAAGACCGTCATGCGAGGAGGTTTAGCGTGAGACTGGTTCTACAAAGGTCAGGGCCTGAACTGTGGCAGGCATGGACAACCTTCCCCGCCTTTCATCACCGGTCTTAAATTCCTGACCTTGACGGCTCTATGTTACACATTGAGGTATAAGGTAACCAGATCTCCTCTTATTAACACATCGGGGCCAGGAGAGCTAACAGTGTCCCACAAGACCAAACAACATTTTAACAACAACACATTAACATTTTCCCACTTCTTATTCTACTTCTCACAAGGTGAAAATGACTAAATCTGTTGACCCTGAGTATATATAACATTTTTTACGTTTTTTGTTGTCTGAATGATTACATCTAAACAACAAAACCTTGAAAAATCCAGTTAGTGATTGTGACAGTTTAAAGGTGATAAACCTCTAACTTCACACATGCTTGACCTCGAAACCCAAAGAGAAATCAAAATTTTATTATTTTTTTAAAAGCCCTGATTTTGTAACCTCTAGTTAGTTATTTAAATAAGGTGAGTCATAAATATAAATAGAAGTTTCTCACAGACTTTTTCAACAATTAGGATTATGGTTTCTGTAGCAACGCCTGTCTCTTGACTTAATTACCCATAAATTTGACATTTTGAAACGATAGTAAATACTGTGTGCTGACAAGTATAAATTAAACATGCACACACAATGCATTACAACCAGCATGATTCCAGAATGGTCTGGAAAATGATAATTGTAACAACATGCAGGGGTTTGTTAAGAAATCATGTGTGAAAAAAATAAGCTCTTATTTTGAATATATAGATCATGTTTTGATGTGGAACAGGAGTAAATTTACCACATTGTTTCATCATCTTGTTTTCATAACAACAATTTGAAAAAATTTACGAAGCAAGTTGCTTGAAAAACAAATTTGAAAGTGAAATGTTTTATTTGGCTTTGTTTTTCCCTGATAAAGGATCTCAGTTGTTCAAGAATCGGTAGCCCACTTTGTTGTGCGAGTCTGGACTCTGTGCTATTAGCAATTTAGCAACCAAAATTATTGTTTTTATTAAAGACCTCTGTGCTACATTTCATTTAAAGTCCCAACAGTTGACTTGTGTCCGTTTTCTCTAACAGGATCTTTCACAAAGTAAAAAACCTAAAGTTATTTCTAAAAGACCACTTTAATCTCAAGTGCAGATGGTGTTTTGTGGCAAAGATTCTCAGGGTCTTGGATAGTATAAATCTATAAAAGTCATAACGATTCTAACGAAGGCACCAGAGTTCCTATCAGTGAGGCTGTAACTTAACCTTGGATTACACTAAGAGACAGTATGTACACAAAACAACAAGAACAACATAAAATGCTCTGTCATACATCAAAAAGTACAGCTGAAACCAGAAGTTTACATCCACTATATAAAAAGACACAGATGCATTTTTTTCACACTGTCTGACGTGAAATCAGAATAAACTTTTCCCATTTTAGGTCA
>JAOXNZ010000092.1:11226736-11237008 GCA_028566095.1 Kryptolebias brasiliensis
AGATTTTTATCAACACAACTTTCGTGACAGACAGATTTTTATCAACACAACTTTCGTGACATTCTTCAGCGACTTTTCAGATGCATTTGCTATTCAACTGCAATTAATTAAAATGAACCACAAACAGTTTTTAATTTTAATTGCACAAGAGCCCTTGTTACAACCGGTTCCAGTGTAAGAAGTAATTTAATTGTCTTTTTATGGTTGAATAGTTATTCTTTCCATCTTCTGAGAGTAAAATATGTCAGTGATACTCTTTATTATAGTGAAAAATAACAAGAAGGCAGAAACATGTGAACATGCTGTTTCTCTAAATAAAAAAAAAAGTCTTTTTGTTTGCTGGTGCTGACTGTAACAAAAAGGTCAAATAAGCAGCTCGGTTTCTTCAAATCAGCCTCGTGAACCCCCTGCTTCTCTGTCTTGTTTGCTCCATCTTTATCATTCCACGCATGCCGAGCGTTTCATGAACGCCCCCCCAAAAAAAAACAACCTCAGAGCTTGTGCTGCGTGTGGAAAGCACCCAAACAACATGATCAGCACAAAAACACTGCTCAGTCGGTCACAGTCGCAGTGATAAAGTGGTGCCCTGCCTTTTTTCATGACCTCGCCTTTCTCCGGAGGCCCTCCACCCCATCCTGTGAGCTTATTTCTGAGCCTCCTCGGGGGGGGGGGCTGGAAGGAATGTTCATTGGGAAACAGTTACTGCAAATAAATAATGGAGACAACCTGGATTTTGCCTTTCCTGAGTAGCCAGTGGAGGGTGTTGGCGATTTTTGTTCTTTTGTTGGATATTCCTGTCGGATGTGCTGATGTGAGGGGTTTGGGGTTGTTTGTGTCTCTTTACAATTATGGCACACTTGCAGATTGCTGTGACATGTGAAAGACTTGAGCCTAAACTCTTTGAAAGCCCAGCTGTCCCACTCAACGCTCGTGCTGCTGAAAAATTTATGGAAAAAAGAAACTCGGACGTGTTCCTAAAGTAGATCCATAAAGGCTGAGTTTGCTCCATCTTATAGATTATTTTTTAGTCTTTTTTAGCTTCCTTTACCTCTGTCTATCACACCCAACAACTTTAAACATATATTATTACAGAAACATGCCCACTCCCGTCACAAACGACACATTAACACCCAGAGTCGTGACTTTCAGCGTCAGGTGACACTCCTGAACCTTTAAAAATGCAGGGACATGTGAGAGGCCTCTAAATTTAGAAGTATTACCATCAGTTTGCCTGTGTGGTCCCGTAATTGTGATGTTGCTCATAAATCCCTGCCCTGTTTGCTTGTGCGCTGTCTGTCTCACTCAACAACACAAACCCAACTCTGATGTGCATGGAAAAAAAAACCCGAATGTCCCATCGAGCAATTTGAGATGGCAGATAAAAGAGTTTTCCACCTTTCCTGTCATGGTTGGAGCCAGATAATGAGCAGCCTACTGAGACGCTAGTTGACTTTGCCACAAGGCACGCCCTTGTGCTGCACAGCATATCAATATAGGACAAGGTTAAATCATTCTCCCCCATCTTCAGTCTATTGTTGACACTTTTGGACAAGTTTTTATGTAGATTTGATATTCTCAATTAGATCAGTTATTTAAATCTTTTGGAGTGGGATTATGTGATAGGGTTCTGAACAATTAATATCTTACCTGTTGTAGCGAGATCTTTGAACGACCTTAGTTTGGAGAAATAGTTTGATTCAGACCAGATTGACGAGCTAATGGCTAGTCTAAGCGAGGCCAAGACCACAGCAAGGTAAGATCTGATTTTACATTTTAAATGACTTCTTTGTTCTTTTTTGATACAAAATGTCAAGTAGTGCAGCTTTAAAACAAACAAAAATGGAGTCTCTGCATGGCTCGGTGTTAACAAAGAGTGAAAAAGGTATTTTGTGATTGGTGTTAAAATACCTTTTAAAGTTTTTAAACACACGTGCACACTGGCAGGCAAACACAGAAGAGGATGCAATAGTGCAAATCAATTATTTGCTGTCCACAAAATAGCTGTGTACACACCCGCACGCACCCGCGTACACACTCATGCAGCGTGTACACACAGAAGCGGATGTGGTGGTGTGAATCAATAATGCTGTGTTGTCACAGGGTGACATGTGAGCCGTGGCAGGGAGCAGATGGCCCCGGGGTGCCGAGCTTCCTGTTAGCTGTGCCATTCGGCCCCAACACACACACATGCACACACACACCCGCACACACACACGTCCTCTGGGATTTCCTGGTGCAACTAACCACTGCACTGGCCATTAACAAACAGAATGCCATTATTGGCCCTGTTCTGTACATGCCCTGCTTCCCCCCAAAAACTGACAACAGCCAGATGATGGTAACTAGATTTCTCTTCTTCATCTGTGGAGGTCTGGAGTAAATAACTGTCTGTTGCCTCCTCTCCGGTGTGTTATATAAATATATATATATTTTTTTTTTGGGCAACTGAGCAACTGGCCCACTGGAAATCTGATCTGTTCTTCTCTACACCGAGTGAGGTCAGCCGTCGCTCAGATATCATTTTGCCTGTGTTGTATTGATTGAGTGTTTCCAACGTTTAGTGTTTTTGAGCAAAGACTCAACTGACACAGCAAAGCAAGCTCCTTTACCAAAATTCATCCTGAAGTCAAGCGTCCTCGTGAAAACGTCAACCTTTGACAGTACCTGATTGGGTCTGAGCTGCAGAGAAAACCAGTGTTTGGAGGATGAAAGCTTTGCCAAGGGACTTATCTTCTTACCATCCTGAGCTCTTGGTGTCCTCTCAGACCTGCAGCCCCCCCTGTGTCAGCATGCTGCAGCTGTCACTGATACCCCCTTGCTGTTTCCAGAGTATCTGTAAACCCATGCTGCATCTGACAGCGACGTGCCGGGGGGGGAGGGGGGTGGCTTTATTTTACATCAACTTCACTGAGCTTCCTGTTAGCTGTGCTGCTCGTTTAATTGGTTGTTGGGCTGTCATTACATCTTCAAATACTGACAGTTACCTGAGAGAAAACACTGATTAGAAAACAAAAAGAACTGACAGTTGATTCTTTTTATTCTTCGTGGCGTCATTGCGCATTTTCTGACAACACAGGGATGATTTACGTCCACATATCACCCAATTCAGTCATCGTATGACTTGTGTCGAATCCAGTTTTTTGTTTTTTCTTTATGATGCTTGGGTTTAGTTTTCTCAGGCGCCATTTTGCTTTATGAGGGGGATTTTTTAACTCCTGTCTAGACGAGGCTCGCCTCTGCAAATCTAACCACCAGAACTTTAATCAACTCTGATGTTCGGCTTATAAAATGTCTTATTTATCTTTTACATTTTACGATGTGGTGAAAAGGCTGTAAAGAAAGAGTCCAATAAGTGTGTTTCTTCTTTTTCCTAATCAAAAAAAAAGGCAGGCTTTAACTCAACACTGTGCCATATTATCTGTCAGTTATGCAAACTCATTTTCTGAGTCTATCATGGCGAGCAGTAAGAGCACCTGACCTTCAAGGAATCCAGCTTTATATTAACGTGAATCCACCTCGCTGCATTCCAGGGAGGGTTGGAGCCAGAAAAATATTCTTGGATGAAGTGGTCGAACTTCAGAGGGCGACTTTGATCAGGAGGCGCAGCTAACAGGGTTGTAGAGGAGGAGGACGATAGACGGAGAAGCAAGCAATAAGAAAAGACTTATAAAGTTATAAAGAGGCAATCCTGTCCTTCTTAACGTCCGTGGGCTGCAAGCCAGGCCAAGCCTGATGGGTAATATCCACAGAATAAATTGGAGGATCAGGCCAACAGGGTTAAAGGACCAAAATAAATTGAGCAAACGGAACATGAGGTTTGATAGCTATAAGAATAATAGATCCACCTTGAATTAGAGCTTGTTTGTTGAAGCCATCTGACTCAACAATCATCTGATTCTCAGCTGATCTTCTGCTGACTGAAAAGAAGGGGAATGCAATCATGAAATATCCACATGGGCATTACACAGCACAAAGCAAAAATAAATAAGCAACATTTATAACGTGGCCCACGTGAGTACATTTTCCCCTGCTTGATTTAAAGTCTCAGCTTCATGCAGTGTCTTCTTGTTATCAGGGTCCAACAGGATCCAGACTGCTCAGGAGTCAATTTTTACCACTAATTCAATTTTTTATGGATTATTCCAAACAATAAAAGTTCCTTATTAGACAGATGATTAGTTTACTGCACGTTTTCCCAGCAGGCGTTCCCCATCACAACAGACAGACTGATTATAATTCATCAGGTAGGCTGTGTCTCTTTGGTCTGTTCATGCAGACGAGGAAGGTCACACAGCTTTGAGCGAGCCAACCTCTGAATAGTTCAAACAATCCGCCTCTTTTTTAAAGCCTGCTGCACAACATAACTCTCTACAAGGTCTGTGTGAGTCACACTGAACTCAGACCAAAGATTGAGGGGAAAAAAAAAAAGCAAAAATGACGACGACCTCTTCTTTTAGCTTCTGGATTAGGCTTTTATAATGTTATTTTATTGCACAATCCAAATGTTTTTGTGTATCTGAGCTCCTTGCTGGTTGTCCTCAGACTCATTCCCGCTCGGATCAGGCGTCCCTGGGTAGACACAGTGCAGTTGTTTGTCTGCACACATCAATGCATTCTTCTCATTCCTCTTCCCCCGGCTTAGATGGAAATCAGCTGGTTGCCTAAGAGAGGTCAATGAACTTTTCCCCAGTTTTCCCAACCTGAAAGAGAAATTATTCTGCGATCGACTGCTTCTTCGAAGGGGCAGACTTAACTCGATACAGACTGCAGCTATACGGTTGGATTTCTCAGTCTGAATTATATAAGAACAGTCCTCTCCACCCCCCACCCCACCTTTTGTTTCAAAATGACCTCAAGCTTCGTGGCAGTTGCAGAAGTTTTGCCATTCATTTCACAACTCCATTTGTCAGCCTGTGGGAAAGTTTCTCTCCTTCCTATATCGGGTTTGGCTTTGTCTTCTTACACAATGACAGGGCAACAGAGGGATCTTACAGGTCTTACAGCAAAGTCACACTACACCACTGTAAAATGATGTGATTTCGAGTGGAATTCGCTCATTTAAAACCCAAGCTCAAGAAAGAAAATTGAAAAAACATCTAAAAGCTCAACAAGATAGACAAGTTGGCCACATTTTATTTTAAGTTCAGCCATTTCAGTTTGAATGTTTTACATATCAGGACATTATTAAAAGGCCACCTGGTCCTCAGAAGGTGCTAAAATGAAGTAAATACAGTCTGAGTTGACCAACAGCCCGTTGCATGTCACACAGTCATGTTACTGATGAACAAACACTAAACTAAAATGCAGAAGCTGTTTGGTTGAAACTCAAGAAAAGCAGAAAATTTACAACAGGATAAATAAGTACCGTTTCTTGAAGGAATCCATATCACCCACTCCCTAGCATGCCAAAGTTTCAAAAGCATATCTTGTATGATCTGTCAAGGCTGTGTTGGGATGAGTTTAAGTTCAAGAGTTCAAAAATCTTTATTATCCCTGAACGGCAGTTTGTTTCACAGGCAGTATATACGCACACACACACAAGAAACATTAATCCATGTCAAGAAAACATAGTAAAATTAAAACAGCAAGATCACAGCTGCTCATTTAGGAGCCTGATTGCTGCAGGGATAAGTGAATCTTTCAGTCTGTTAGTCCCACATCTTTGTCAACAGATACTGAACTCACCATGGAGTCGGTGATGTCGGCTACGACCACACCAGATTTTCGCTCAATATCTGTAAAATGGACAGAGTTACAGTATAGTTGAAGTCGACCCACTGCTGTTACACCTCTGAGCCACAGAGCCAAAATGGTGGAAGGGTAACAGACGCTCTGCGCGACCATCCGGCTGCAGGATTTATAGAGTGGGGGATGTCTGACACACATTTTAGTTGTAGTACTCTACGTCTGCGCTGCTGAGTTATGTACACCACACCTCGTAGGGTTTTGCAATGCCGGCTTTATTTGTGAATGTTCATATTGTCGCGGACATGGGTGGCTCAATTGGTGATTTATGATTGGCGAGGCAGCTTATACAGGGGCTGGTCTTTGCAGCAATGTCGATGAACTGGTTTGTGAAAAGGACACTTGTAACAAAGAGTGACTCAAAAGCCCTTAGTGACACCTTATGAGAGAATTGCGTATAGAAGAGGATTACTTCTGTTAAGGCTACGAAGGGCACTTTTACATGGAATTGAATTGTGGTGTGTTTTCTGCTTGGTTACTTAGTATCTGTCACAGTGTAATATACCATATGTGGTTGTTCATATAAGATTTAACTAATTCAGATGATTGTTTATCATGTCTTAATAGGTAAAATCTAAGGACTGAAAGGAGGTGTACTTCCTTTTTTTTTTTACCATGACTGTAGTTACTTTCCACCACTTGCAGCAGATGCCTTCTCTGTGACTTTGTGGAAAATTCTCAGCGACCTTCGGCTTCTCCTCTCTCTACTTCAAAGGTTGCTCCTGAGGGAGCCGTACCTCAAACAGATGATTGTTTTCACTGACTCTATCAGACATCTGAGCTCCTCAATCTGCTCTCTCCTCGCAGCGTGCCCCATCCCCGAATGTGGCCTCTCTCATTTACATGGATATGCGCAGAGAACACAGCTGAACCTGAAACCTGGCCCCCGTGTGTTCGAATCACTCAAACCGCTCAAATAACTTGTTGCCAAAACTGACGTGCTTTCATTTCGCGGATGACTATCCAAGATGTCGAGCTTTGATGTTCTGATGCTTTCTCCTCCGCTGACGGGATTAATCCTCCCCTAGATGATGAAGACTTGTTCGGTTGTGCTTCCTAAATTACAGGGTAGCTTAGGATTTCATCAAAGACGCTTAGTAATTCAAAACAAATAAAACGGTCCCGGTTACAGAGTCTAACCAGCTGAAGCCTTTCCTTGCTGTTCCTTCTTTCTTTCTCCACGGTCATGGTCTGACTCATATGACGACATGTTTGGCTTGCCTCTAGTCTTTCCAGACGCTGATCTAACCAAACTTGGCTTTACCACACAGAAGCTATAGTCTAAAACCAGACAGTGATGTCATTCCTTCAGGTCTCACGCAGGAAGTGACCTCATATTCTCCAAGCTGTCGAGGTTCCTTTACAAAGACTTAAAAGCCCTTTCTAAACATTTGGATTATGTAACCCTGTTACATCAGGAGTTTATTAGAAAATAGCTCAACGCGAAACCACAATGACAGAGCCGAGTACGTCATTTCTATCAAGTGAGTCAAAAGGTTTTTTTTATTTTTTTAGCAGAGAGGTCTTCAGGCTTAAATCATCCTCCTGTGCATCACCGCTCTTTATATACAGTAGCTGCTTTTGGTTCACATTTGTCAGTCTATTTTTGGAGTCGAGATGTGGATGTGTGGTCTAAAGGTCTTAAGGGGTCAGTGGTTCTGGCGTGTAAGGCCTGAAGCAGCGTGCCGCCTCATCACAGGAAACGAGCCGCTCCTCTGGCCTGTGTTTGTTATAGGAGAAGCAGCAGGCCACTTGGGAATCTGCCGGTTCCCACGGTCTCTATCAGAGGTTTCTATCGGAGCCAATCAGGCAAGGCAGCTCAGCTGAAGGGGCTCTCATGGTCTCTCTCTCGATGTACAAAAATAAGATCTGCTCTGTTTTCTGTACGCAGCAACGCAAAGCTGATAGAGCCGCTCGTGTGGGAAGAAGTTTCAGCTCGGTGTTTCAGCTCGGTATCTCGGACTGTTTGGTTTTCATTTTACACTTTCACTTAAGTACTTTTTTTTTTTACATTACAATGTGCAAAATCTGAAGAAAACAACTTGGATTGTAAAGATGTTACACTCAGAATATATGTTGTGAATGGCTGTCATTTAATACCACAAACTTTAGCTCAATATTTTTTAAATTTCCTGAGTTTTAGCCATTTTTTTGTGTTTGCTATTAGCTGTGAGACCATCTTGAATTGAACTAACTCCAAAAGGTAATCAGTTGTAGGTGTACATCAAATGATTCCTTTCCGAAAGTGTCATTAAAATTTGTTCAGTGGCTCATGAGATATTTTGCAAACAGATGGACAGAGTTGACTCCAACAGTTCATGGCAAAATTTTAGGCAAAGATGTTGCACAATCTGTCAGTTCTCTAAATGTGCGTTGGGGATCAGTCTCAACTACAGCCACACTAAATGTTAGCACAATATCTGTAAAAGCAGCTGAGTTTTAGCCGTTTTTGTGTTTTGTAAGGTCAGTTGGTTGTGGCGGCCATCTTGAATCAAGTTCACTCCAAAAGTTAACCAGCTGTAGACGTACATCTAGCGATTACTTTCCGAGAGGTTCGTTAAAATTTGCCTCCTGATCCATGAGATATTTTGGTAACTCTCACACACACGGTCACCGGCAAATAAATCCTCGTCCACCTTCACCTTTTGGTGGCGGGCGATAAAAAGAGAGTTTATAGGCTTTCATTCGGCTCACATAGAGATTTGAAGCCACAAACCCGTCACTGAAGCCACTCATGCACTTTGCACAGCTCCCTTAGAGAGAACACACAGCTCTCAGACATCCAAGTGGCCGACATCCTGTCTGTAAATGGAAAGCCACTCGAGCCGTGGTTTAATGCACTCAGACCACACATCAGCTTCCACACATGTAGATGATGACTCAGCTGCCCTTTTCCACTCTCTCTCTCTCTCTGCCTTTTGCGCGTCATCTGTGGCCTTTTAAACGGGCCGAACAGCGGTGAAGAGAGCTGTTTTATTGGATTGGGAGGCCTTGAACCAGGAGTTAAAATGAAAACCTCTGGATATTTATAGCAGCGCAGCAGTTGTGCAGCCGGACCCGGACACTTCCTCCTCCTCTGAGGTGGGCCGGATGGGCCTTGGTGCGGACATCCTCAGAGGAGGAGACATCCCCTTTTAGCCTCTGTTTGAGGGAATAATTGTGCCTAATTTTGGGGATTGTCTCTGAGTCAACCGAAACAGACAGAAAGAGACTTCTGTTGTAGCGTTTTATTTTGAAAATTTGTGGCTTGGATGTCTCTTTGCGCTATAAGTGACTGATAACACACCCTGTGGTTCAATAAAGTGAGCAGGACAACCATGAGTGGGGCACGAGAGCGAGGGAAAGACGAGTAATTCAGTCTACAACACAGTCACCCTCTTGCTTTTACTTCTCCGAGTCTGCAAGGTGACCCGAGCCTGCATTTCATGTTGACTCAGAGCTGTTGAGTAAAAATCAATAGGATCAGTGAGAACAAATGATCTCATAACTGCTGAGTCCAAGCTGATACATTAGAAATGTGTGCAGAATGGTTAGATTTCCCCCTCAAAACCCCATCTGTACCGAACAAACCGGGCTGTTTAACTCGGCTTTTTAGGGGGTAAAAACCCATTTCACCGAGACATGGTGGTTCTCCAGAGAAACCAGAGTCTCGTGTGTAAAGTTACTGCCCTTGTTTATCAGGCAATTTTAGACAATGAATAATGGAGACAATAAAATAAGCGCAGAGTGTCATGAGGAGGGTGGGTGATTTACTGGCGATCATGTTTCATGTTCCAGTGGTGCAGGCTCACTCCCACGGGAGAGCGAGCTGTTTTGTAAACACACAAATGCTGCCGCCGCTGCTGCTGCTGCTGACGCCAATTTGAATATTTATGAGCCTTTAGGGTTGCATCCAATGTCAAAACAGCTTCTCCTTTTACGCTTGAAGGTAATGACTGTTGGAGGAGTGGAACCTGAGTTTGCAGAGAAACTCAAGTGGAAGCACAGGAACCAGGTTTTTCATTCTTTTTGGCTGACATCATGGTCTCTTTTTTTTTTTTTTTTTTTTTTTTTTACCAGACTCCTATTATTTTGTACTCCTTATTGTTGGATTTGAAGGGATGTTCACGCCTCTGTGTGATATTCACAACATTTCCTAAGGATGTAGAGAGTCAGAGAAGGTCTCTAACCTTATTGTTTGGGACTTCAAAAAATGGATGCAGCATTGTTTTTGGCTCAGTTCTAATTTGGTAAAGCTGCAGTCAGAATGTTTTTTCTTGTCTCTCATTCATTTGTACAAGGCCGGTAATAAAAACCTCACTCATGAAAAAGACACAAAAACAGAAATTAGGGTATTTGTGCAGATACGCACAGATTGTGTGTTTGCTTTCACGACATCCGCCACTACTGTGCTTTTTAAGTTATACAATGTAATATAATCTGATGCAACACAATTTGATAATTAAAGGCCAGGTATTCCTTGAAGGAATCTATGTCACCCGTCATGTCAGAGATTTAAACTAAAAGGGCTGTTTTGGTCAAATTTTG
>JAOXNZ010000092.1:11279407-11301490 GCA_028566095.1 Kryptolebias brasiliensis
ATATTTGCACTTTTTTTTTTGCAAAACAGAAAAGTGAAAACCAAACAAAACAGGCTGCTGTTCTCGTCACAATACAAAGTTAAAAAGTTGTTTTTGGGTTTCAAAACCTAATTCACAGTTCTTTAAAATCAAACCTGATTAACAGCAAACAGATCACACTGATCTCTTACTATTTGAAGAGTCTTTCTTTTTTGATTCTGTAACTGATAACTCGTTAGTCAACAAAAATATTTCTTTTTTTTGAGTGGTCAAAGCATGTGTAAGTCACAAAACACTACGCTACAATACCTTACTTTTAATACAACAAAAATACTTTGTGAATTATTGTGGTTATATTACAAATTCTGTACAGAATATTCATAATATATACTCTCAAACAGAAATAACGTCCATCTTAAATAAATTTCAATGACAGATAAAACAAAAACAATTTAAAAACACCCAAACATCAAGAAGGTTAAGGTAGTATTTGGTCGGTTATTCCTATAGTTTTCTTTATATACATTTATACAAAAGTAACAGCGTGTCTTCTTCAATCTTCAAAAACAATAGCAATCTAGCCTTCTTTTACTCAATCTCGTCATTTTAAGAATAAAGTTCATTCACTCAGTAATAAATACAAAACCTCTCGAATTCCACACAAATCACATGACTGAGACCTATGATAAAACTGACTCATGGAATCAAGTATTTAAAAGTTTGTGTGTGTGTGTATGTGTGTGTTTTTTTGTTTGTTTTTCGTTGTTTTTTTTGTTTTTTTTAGTGCAAGTTAATATTCCCTTCACGGTATATTGTTGCTGTACATTCCTCATTCAGTGATGTCTACATTTAGTCAAATGGTATACATTAGAATAGAACAAAAGGGCCTGCCCTTAGTAAGCAATAAGGCCGCACCCTGCACAGTGCTTTCTCATTCGCTGGTGGATTCTGCACCCCATGTACACGCACATACATACGGACAGCGGGAGGCGTGGCGTACAGCACAGCCCCTCACATATGGCACAAGTCACATCCTGCTACTGTGGTAGTTTTCCCTTCTTCCACCCATTTTTACTCCATGATCTTAATAACCTGTAATTTTATTAACTCCTCTAAAGGTTTCAGGCCTTTCTGGTTAATCGATTTAAACGACTTCACCGTGAAATCCTGTTTTTCTTGCTCGTGACTTCACACGCTCTAACAAGGAATGGTTTTTAGGTTTCTTGTTTTGCTCAGTTGATCCACTTCCTGCACTCGGGAGCTCTGCAGTGGCAAGTGATTTTGTGTTGACCCTCAACCGTGTCAAACTGATAGTCAAAACACAGCTGAAAAACAGGAGAGAAAAATCGTCACAATCATACTTTTTACACCAACAGCCCCGCAACTGTTTTGGAACAAAATCTTTAATATCGAGGGTTTAATGATGCATGTATTCATACTGTGATGGTTTGGTACCAACATTCAGGATGAGTACGGTGAACTGACAACAAATACGTCAGTCGCAGGTGATCACATTTAACTGCATTTTGCTAACAGCCATGAAAGAAAAGAAGCACAGAAAGATACTAACTAAACACTCTACACCAAACAAAACATGGATGGTTCAAGATAACCCTCAGAAGCTTAAAGATCTGCCTGTTTAACTCAAATCAGCTGTGTGGGAAAAGCTCTGCGATGCCACGGACCGTGGACAGCTGCAGCAGCGGGAAACGAGAGGTGACGTATGGCAAGCAGTTGGACCATATAAGCCACTCTTTGCACCTCTCATCTCCCACTGCTGCTTCTTTTCTTTCGTGGCTGTTAGCAAAATGTAGTTAAATAAAACGTGTGCCTGCTTCTAGATGGACCTGGATCACCTGTGAGTGACGTATTTGTCAAACGTTTCATTGCATCAATCCAAAACGTCTGCACTCACAGTTCAAATACATGCACCGTTACACCTTTAATATATATGTGTGTGTGTGCATAAATACAGGAGTATACCCACCTCTTCTCCTTTTTCAACTCTTCGAATGCAGCTGATGATAATTTTGTAACCTCTTTCAAATGTAACCACCTCAGCAACACAGTTAGGGGCACAAGAGTGATTGATATATCTAAAGAAAAAAAAACAAAAACTTTTACAGCTCAAACAAAAGTGTTTCACTGTATTATAATCAGGTTTCCACTACAATGTATTCTGAACCGAAATATAATGTGTTAATACCAACAGATAAAACTGTCATGGTCTGTAACGGTAAGTTCTGACACCAACGAATGTTAAACAAGCGCAGAGACGACATATTCTGCTCTGTTTTCCTCAAATGGCAGTTTGACAACATTACATGGCATTAAAAAAAAAAACACATTTAGTGTCATAATTCAACAAAGACCTATATGGAAACAAAGGCATGTTTTCTGTTGACGTTTACACTCACAAAAATGTTGAAAATATTTTGTTGAATTTAACAGTACCTTGCAATCCCTCCACTCTGAGTGGCATCAACAACATGTTCGCTGTCGATGCGGAACATGAACACTGCTCGGTTCTACAAAGGAACAAGGACAAGTCATACGCTAAGATAAAACAAAAATAACTTGTATAAGAAAACAAAAACCTCAAATGAATACCTGAGATCTATAAATCTTCTCCTTCCTGATGGCAACCTCATTTCGGAGGATCGTTCCGTTGTACTCAATGACCATGGTTTGTTTTTCGATGTCTCTGGCAGCAAATAGCCCCAGGCCCTGTAGATACATTCCATTAGCAGCTTTAAACTCTTTAAGGAGGGACCACACTGTAAAAGCACAAGCTTTAATGAATCGTATTGGACTCACCTGGATGCGGGAGCGAGCCAGATAGACATTTACTCTCCATTCACTCTTCATCCAGCGGTACTGGGAGGACCTGGGGTGTATGACCGGAGGCTTATTGTGAGGAACGCCGCCTTCTCCTGGAGCCACATTCTGGTTAGACCTAGCACTGCTGCTGGACACAACCTGGGGTTGAGGCCTAAATTATAAAAATCACAAAAAGGGTAAACAGTATACCTCAGACTTTGTCTTGTTTTTACTGGAAAAAGTAAACGCTGTCCTCATTCCAAGTTACCTTATCACCAGTGTGGTGAAGGAAGAGCTTGTTCTTGGCTCTGCTCGGGCACAACCGGCTGGATTAAACATGAGAGGCAACTCCACAAGAGGGTTGCGTCCGTAACGGAATGAGTACCTGTCGCACACCTCCACTCCTGGGAGCTGGGGTAAAGGAGTACAGATACAAAATAGAACATGAATCAGAAATTCACCAAGATTTTGAACTTGTACGTCTAAAAATCACCCAAAGCAGATACAAACCGATTCAGTGATTTTGGTGACTGCAGAAACTGTGAGCCCAAACAGATCCTCTCCTTTCAGATAAACAGGGAACAACCTCAGAGTGCCTGTTTCAGCTCTTTTCTCTGCAACTGGACCTAACACTTTATCCCACACTCCTGTTTAAAATGAACCAAGCACATAAAATGATTAGAAATAAAGTGCACGCTGAAAAGGCAAAAAACAACAAAAAACAAAACAAAACAAGATTCCTTTATTGTTTTTTTTAAGGATCACCTTTAGGAGAGGTGTCAGTCAGGACCAGGTCTTGGTAGCCTTGTTCAATGACTCGGATTGTGAACTCTGGTTGCCCGTCACTGTCTTCAACAGAACAAACATAACGGCAACGGCGGCTGCCATGGCGCATGCTCCAGTAAATGCGACAAGCCTCGTAGCCAACTGGAAAGATGGCGGTTGAGGAATGGAAGGCTGACATTTGTTCTGGAGTTAGTTGGCCTATTGCGTGCAACACCAGGCTCCCCACCCGGAACGTATAACCCAACTCAGGCTGCTGCACAGCTGTGGCGATCTGACGCACTTCATCTCTTTGAACATAGACACGTCGGAACACTGCGAAGCAACGCAGCTCGTGCTCCAGGGCTTGTCCTGCTGTTCCTCGGGGCCGGTGGGCATGACAAAGCATGGTCTTGTCCTTGAAGAATGTGCACTGGGCTTGCAGAGCACAGGTGAAATGGTAGACATTGGTACAGCGCAGGCGGTGGCAGCCGCTGGTAGCTCCAGTCTGCTGGCAGTAGGCGCAGCGTACTGTTTGGCCACGACGCAGCGCTAGCTCCACGTTGATGAGGGCACCAGCTTGGGTCTCATACACTTCAGTTGACCACAGAGCGCAATTTAGATGAACCCACACATCGAGGTCTAGATTCAGCAACCTAGCAGGACCATCCGTGATCCCATCTCCAAACTGGTGGCAGAAACAGCAGCGCCTCTCGTCTTTGAGTAAAGATGGAGGGCGGAGGGATGCGCCAAGCTTCTGCAACAGCTCGTCAATTTTATCTTCTTCTGGAAGCTGGGAGTTTGTTCTTGGCACCACCACCTGAATAGACCACTTTCTCCAGCGGAGTCCTTTCTGTCTCTTTCCCTGGTGCCAGCCATCGTGGGATCTTGGCCGGGACTTCAGCTTCACTGTCACTTTGAGGGCATCAGACTTGGCCTCGGTCTTGGGCGTCTCATTCGCTGTAGGAAAGGGGATGGGAGGAGTGGACGGGGGAGACTGTTTGGGCTGAAGCTGGGCAAGGCAGTGAACGTCCAATGAGGACATGTTGTTACTGTACTGGTGCTGAGTTTTACAAAGACTCTCTGTTTGCTCTGAGACCTGAAGGAGAGACATTGATTCCTAAAGAGATGATATGGGGAAAAAACAACAACATTACCACTGTGTAACCAGTCTGTTTCCTCTACAAAAGTTCCAGTGATATATACCTTTGTTTCTGTGTTGGGTTTGGATTGCAGCGGTGACGATGAACAGTACAGAAGATAGCAGCTGTGACTACAGAAGACCAGGCTTTCCCCAGATTTAAAACGACTTTTGAATTCCTACAAGATAAATAATATGTTAAACCAAAGCTCAATTGGTATATACAAGGTATATTTTTTAATTTAAAAATTATTCTGAGATAGATTGACCTCCAACAGGCAGGGTTTTTATTCTTAAAGAATTTAGGCAGTAGTACTGTAATGTTGTACATGTATGAATACATACACACATTTGTGGATTTAAGGCTTTATGTAGTTTAAATGATACTTCTTCTGAAGCAAGGTCTAGGTTTTCAGTTTCAGCTCATTTTGCCTTCCAATCAATAATGAAATTAAAACGATTGTTTTTTGGATAAGCAAAAACAATTTAGATGTAAAGCTTGTTGGTGGAGGTCAGAGAAGAAATACTAGTGACTGCTCATACGTTAACTATAGTAACATGTTTTTTTAGCAAAGACTCTTCAAAGACTCCTCACCTTTGACATCCAGCTGCTTCAGCTGAAACATGTTCTACCTCAATAATGTAGCACTACAAGCAACTCAAAGCTTTTCAGCCAAACTTGTTGGGTACCTTCATGTGAGCAGGAAGGTCTTTGATGGCTTTATGTACGCCATTTCCCAGAACTACCACTTTACAGTGGCAGCACCACTGAGGTCTACACCCAGGGCTGGCAGGGGTCTTATGGTCAGGTCCTCGACCTGCAGCAGAGCCTGGAGGAACATAAAAAATATATATTTCCTTTTTAAAATTTTAAAATCGACAGCAAAACTAATAATAGAACATACGAAAATTGTTTTGATATTAATTTGAGCAAGACTATTTTGAGAATAAAATACAATTACTTTTTAAAGAATAATTTGGACAAGAAGGTAAGCAGTACAACCAACTCAGTTACACTTGACTGTATTTATTTCAATTTCATAAAATCTGTTTGGTCTCTCTTTTTCACATGGTAACATACTGTGTAGCTTCAATCAGACACAACATTTTAATCACAGGCTTATATTACAGCACTTGAGGGAATCAGTGATGCTCTTGTTGAATTTAGTTGTATACCCTTACCTGGGCTACTGGTTTGGAAATGGAAATGATGTGCCTGCTGCTGCATCAGTCCCTGCGGTCCACCGGGCCTGATCATCTGTCCAGGCCCGCCATGAAGCCCTGCACTTTCTCCTTGTCTGTGGAAAAGCATAGGAGGCCGGGGCTCCATGCCATGGGGAAGCATCCTCGGACCCATAGATGGAGGGGGCCGGTCCAGGGTGCTGCTAACCTCATAGCTACTGGGGATCTTCACACACAGCAGGTCTGAAATGGCTGCCACTACACCTGTGATGTTCTGAGACACACAACGCAGTTTAGGTGATGTGGTTTTGCATTACAATCACATGGAAAGAACTGATCTTTTTTAATACTTAAATATCTCGGAGAATTACATAATCAGTCAAAAAAAGTGATTGCAAGACGACTAGTAACAGGTATCGTATCTCTCAAACTCACTGGCAGATAATGACAAGCTATGACGTTTTATAAAGTGGCAGAACTAAAAAAAACACTGTCTGTGCTGGATTTCTGTGAAAGCCTCTGTAAATGGAAGTATTCTTACCTCAGCTGCAGCTGGTCTCAGTGTGATAGCTACAGAAACCAGCCCTTGTTTAGAATCATTAGACGGGGGGCCAAAGAACATCGAAGAAGGCTCAGACTTGATATCCTGCAGTTTGATCTCTGACCCTAGAAAAGTATGAAAAGAATACACTGTAAAATCCCCACACTGTTAAGTTAAAATTATATTCCTGGAAAGAAATGACCAGGTGAAGCACATGCAACTTTATACTAGTGACAGCCAACAATTTATGTATACACAGACATGTTTTACACATTTTTTTTGTTTATTGTCCTAAGCTGAGCAAAAACAAACTTGCGTAGCTATTTAAAATATGTGCCAATGCCCAAGCCAAAAAAATACACCAAAACTTCACATTAATTTTGGCTGGAGGATTGAATTATGTAGAAAGTTGTGGGTGTTCACCTTTCCCATCAGGAGCAGGAAGCATAGGGAGCACAGGAGACAAACAGGGGGATGGCAGCTCTTCCTTCACCAGAGACAGGTCTGGGTAGCGACTGATCTCCATGCCAACGACGCTCTCAGGAGAAGAGGATGGTACAAAGCTGTCTGGTGTGTCTCTGTCCTTGCAAAGCTCCTGTCCTCTGTTACTGTAGTCACAAAATAAGCCAACACAGTCAAAATCATGCAGCCAAATAACTATTTGGTCCTACAGTACTAATGTTAACCTATTACCTGAGCTCCTCCTGGTTGTTGTGAGGAGGGGTGGGAAGAGAAGCAGGGACATCCACAGTTTTGGGTCCCTGAGCAATGGCTCGGGCTAGCAGATCTTCTTCTGTCCTAAATGGGACATGTAGTGGCTTTGGAACTAGGCCTTTGGAGACTGTATTTAACATGAGAACAATATCAATTTGATTAAAAAACGTTTCATACATTTGTTATTTTCCTAATATTGTTTTTTTTTTTTTTTAAAGTATTCTATCTTTTCAGCACTTACCCATGGCAGCAGCTTTACTGGCCAGCTCTTCTGTTGTAGCAAATCCGTTGATCATTTTCTGTCGATTCACAGGTGGTGGGGTGGGAGGAAGCGATGCCGGTGGTGTTGGAGGATTGCTCAAGTTACTCTGCTGTAGAATCAGGACAAAGTCAGCACACACTATAATGCAGACACACATGAACTCCTCTGTTTACTCGGGTTCCCTTTAGTGCTGTAAGAAGATCTCACCTTGTAGGCCAGTTGGGAGTAATAATCTGAAACTCCATCTAGTGAGGCGCTGCCGAAAGTACCAGACAAGAGGTTTTCTCCATTGAGCTGGCCGCTGCCGTAGGGAGCAAAATGGGCAAAGTTCACCCCGATCAATGGCTCCATGAGGGGCAACAGGGAAAGTTGCTGTGTCAAAACAGAAAAACATAAGTGAAAAGATTAGCAGAGAAATTAGAAAAAGAATGATAAATTTTCCACAACAGCTGGAAGATGACCACTCCACAACTGAGACACAGCTGCCTCCATATTTCTCACACAATCAGGTCAACACAAACTCCCCTCCATGTAGTGATGATCATCATTGTAGTAATTTATGCTACACTCAATGAGCACAATAACTTCCTCAGTTTAAATGTCTTTTGATGTCACAGTGGCAAATTGCAAAATAAATATACTATCAGAGATGCCTAATTTGCAAGTTGCATTAAGTCTAAAATGAGTGCTGGAAAAACAGGGTAAGATTTCATCTCTGGTCTAGTTGACCACAGACTACTGCCAAGTGAATGGGCGCAGATTAAACTGTGAACTTTCTCATATTAAAAAAAAAACTGCTACTATTAGTTGTGTGACAAGGAAGAAAAATAGGTGGAGAAAAATCAAATCATACTTGTTTGATTTGGGTCATAACGTTGTCGGTGCCTGAGTGTATCAGCTGCCTCTCGTCCCCTTCCTTCTTTCTCTTCTTGTAGCGAGAAGCAGGTTTCTCCCCTCCTTTCGGTGGCCTCTTGTTTCTCCCTTTTTTCTTCTCTTGTTCAGAGAGCAGAGGCCCAGGAAAGTCAGAGGTTCCATCTGAGTATGCCTGAAGGTTAAAGTCACGAATAAAATTAAAAATGACTTAATCTGCATACTGAATTTAAGTTTGGTATTTTTTAAGACATAACTGACTCAAGAGTGACAACTATGAATCATATCAATTTAACCATAATGTGCCCTCCCATCTGATTCACTTAGCATGTTTATGACTCACTATGTCGATCCCCCCCCACAGCACTCTGTAACTGTATGACTAACACAAATACTGACCCCATTGCTGTCTATAGAGCTTTGCCTCAGCAAGGTTTTGCAGTCTGTGGATTCCTCCTCCTCCGAGCGCAGGCTTTCCTCTGACCTCTGCTGGGACAATCCATGCGGAGGTGTACTCTTGTTCTTCAGAAGATGTTTCAATAGCTCATTACCAGTCTCTCCTTTGTTTGGACTTTGCCCAGTGGGGAATGGAGACATGCCCCCTTTGTTACTTTCTTCTTTGACAGAGCTCATTTCTGAGCCGATGGACCCTTCATTTGGCCCATGGCATTCAGTGGCATCAGTCTGCTCAAGCTTTATGTTACTGAGGATCCTCTCATGCTCCTGAGCCTGTATTCTTGATGTGTCTGATGACAGACCAGGTTGTCCAGACTGTCCTCCAGAAAGTTGCCTCTCAAGCTCTGAATGACTAGGGGTGGTAGATCCAAGTAAAGGGGATCTAGACAAGTCCTGATCTCCGAAGAGATGGGGGTTTCTGGTAGGAGTTGAAGAGGTGTCTGAGACACATGGAGTAAGAGGGGCTGTGAGGTCTGAGTGTGGAGTTGAGGGTGTCTTGACTGAATCGGCATCGTCGTCCTTCTTCTTTTTACGGTTCCTTTTCTTTTTTCCTTTCTCATCTGGAATGATGTTGGAGTACAGCTGTATTAGGGACTGACCTGAGCCTGGAAAGTTAGACGGCAGAGGAGTAGCTGAATCCCCTCCGAATGGATGACCCTCACCGGGCATTTGTGGAATCAGTCCTGGTCCACTGAACTGACGAGGCCTTGGCTGAGCGTGAGGAAAATTAGGCCCTTGTAGAGCAACATTATCAGGCCCTAAACCGGGCCCCATGTCAGGCTGCATCATCCCATTGCCCATCATGGCTCTTCTGTCGCCCTGGATAAACGTTCCAGGAGGTGAGCCCATGCCAGGCTGAATGCCCTGCTGCTGGGGAAACATTGGTCCAAGTTGTTGTGGTTGTTGTAGAGGGGCCCTCTGCTGCATGAAGTCTTGTGGTAGCTCTGAATTAAAAAATGGCATCTGAGCGAGTGGTGCCATGCTTCCATCTGGCGCCACTATTCCTTGCTGCTCCATCTCCATGCGATGTTTCAGGGCTTTCTGACGTTCAACTTCCTGCATTAGCTGCACTCGCTGTCTCTCCTGCTGCTCCCTCAGCCTCTCTCTTCTCTCACGCTCCTGAAAACCTTCGCTGAATGGATTGTTGTCATCAAACTTTACCCCAGCTGGCTGCATGGGTTTAACAGCACCTGGTGGAGCAGGTGGTGCTTGGGGTTCCACAGGCATTTGAGAGTGCTGAGATACATTGCCCATTGGCATTTGAAAAGGCTGAGCAGAATTTCCAGCAGGTACCTGAGGAGGCATTATAGGTGGCATTCCTGGTCCACCCATGGGCATAGAAGCACCCGGATGCCAGCCAGGTGGGGGATTGGGCATACGTGGAGGCGCATTTGGCTGGCCAGGGCGAAGTGGCATTTGCATCATGGGGTTCATGGGCGGTTGTACCATCGATGGGCCACCAGGCATCATGCCAGGAGCACCTGGCAACCCAGGCATTGTTGGTGCCATGTTGTTTTGCTGCTGTTTCACTCTGTACTCCTCAATAAGTTCAGCATGCTCTTTCTGCTGCTTGCGAATCTACAATAAGAAAGAGAATAGAAATCTCTACAGTATGATCAAAGAGTAAATATCAAAGCAGTTTAAAATGTTCAATCACACATCTGGACAAAGGTTCAAAAACTGGTTGCAGTTACTTGTCTATTAAGGGCACTGGTTGGATTTCTTTATTTCTTTATACATTGTTAAAAAAAACAAGCCTACGGGGACACACAAGTTGTCAAAGAGGGAAAATGAATGACTACTTTTTTTAATTGCTTTTAACTTAGAACCAAAAAATTACATTTTAAAAGACAGTAGAGTAAACACCCAACCAAAAGCATGTTTAAGAGGAGTCCATGTACACTGAATTCAATGTCCCTGTTCTTTTTGAAATCCTCAGCTTAGATATTTTTTACATTTTTGCCTGCAAAGAACATATTTGTTGATTACCATCCAGTACACATGAATTTTATTTGGTCAAACAGGACAAAATAATATAACCTATTAGATCTGCTACTACTATAGGATCAGATAAAATAATTAAATGCAAAAAGACGTTTTATGTGTTTATCTTGCCATATCAATGTCAGAGTTTACTTTGTGAAATAGAGATAAGTACAAGATATTTTTCTTGTCTTCCTAAGTTTACAGACTATCCCTCTTTAACAATTAAAACTCTGCTCAGAGGTACAAATAGAAAAAAGTGCTAAGGGCAGCCAATATGTACAGTTGAGGCAGAATTCAGTGGTGGAGCTTGACAGGCTGCACATTTACCTGCTCCAGTTGTTTCTGCACTACACCCTGCTGCTCTGTGACATGTTTGAGCTGCTCAGCATCCTCCTCAGGGAACTCTCTGCCTGCCTTCTTTGCAGTCCTTTGCTTGGCAGACAGGGCTTTCTTAGACTTCCTGTGAGCTCCAATCTTCTCTTCTAGAAACTTCTGCTGCATTTGAAGTAGGTGCTGAGTCTCCTGGAGCCACTCCTCATACTGAGCCCTCTGAGGATTATCTGAAGGAAGAAAGGGGCTCTTTTCTTAGCAATCTCGACAGCTGGAATGCAAACATCTTTACATTTGCAGTCACAACAATCTAAAAAGAATAAAAACATAAAATCATACTGCAAAAAAACCTTTAGAGAACTTACTGACAAATCCTGGTCCAAAGCTTGGAGGATTTGGTTTTCGTACTTGTGTCAATTTGCCATCCTAAAACCCCAAATTAACAAGAAGGTTATCATATTGGTAAGCAAAACATTTGACGTATTTATTTGGACGAACAAAGCAGATTGTCAATTACCGGTCCAACCACTTGAGGAGGGAGAGGTGTGCTTTCAGGACAAGGAGGTACAGGACCAGAAGGAAATCTGGGACACAGTAAACATACACATGCATTTCTTATTTATATAATTAGAAGATGTTGTGCTTTTAAGTAGTAATTAATAATCATTTACCCAGCTTACACTGCAAGCATTACATTTTTTACTGGTAGCATTTTTTACCTGTTCATCGCCATTGAAGTCATCCCTATGTTGTTCTGAACCATGACTTTATTGATGCCTTGTAGGGCAACCATTTTGGCTTTCATGATGGGGTCGGTGATAGCATCAAAATCTGCAAATGACAAACAAAGCAAAGTAAGACTACCAATCTGCCAGGTGTCCCTTACAAAAATCTAGAGAAAGTGGCCTAAACACCCTACCAACGTTGGGGAAAAAGGTGTCACTGGAACGCTGGCGTATCATGGCTTGCATCTGCCTCTGCTGCTGTTGTTCCTGTCTTTCCTGGTCCAGGAGGTCCTGCAACAGAAGTGGCTGCTCATCCAGCAGAAGAGGACGATGTTGCTGACTCAGTGCTGCGTTCAACCCTCCCTGCTGGACTTGGCTTAGACCACTCTGGTCTACTCCAGGGTTCAGCCCCACCTGATGGTCTGCTCCAAAGGCAGTCATAGAAACTTCTCCTGCAGTGGTGGTGTCAGGTATTGTTTGACTCCCTGTTAGTGTTGAGGTATGCTGAGTATCAGTGACTTGGTTCTGCTGGGCAATGAGGTTACCTCCTTGATTGACAGATCCAATGATTGGATTTAATGACTGCTCCTCAGGCTGCTGTTTAATGAGTAAACTAGACAAGACTGGGGTGCAGTCAGAGAGAACTCCCTGCTGGTTTGGGGTATTTCCAGAAGCTTGCTGGTTTACCACCTCAGTGGGCCTCTGACAGTCCTTGACCTCTGTTTTAATTTCCTGGTTAGATGCCAAAGAATCAGAGGGTTGATTCCCAGGGACTTCTGGCTTGAGTTCAGCTGAGGAACGTTCACCTGTAGCTTCTAACTTTGTCAGTGCAGATGCTGTACTGGACGATGAATCAGTTATAGCGCTGACATTTTTGTTCATTTCCACAGCTTCAGCATTTTCATCCATCGGATCACTGAGGTCAAGTTCCTCATTAAACATGTCTTTTTTGATGTCATCCAAGTCAGGGTCTGTGTAAGCAATTATGTCAAACTTACCAGATTTTAGAAAATCATCAAGGTGCAGGTCATTGGTTTCTAGATCAAGGTCTTTGCTATCTTCAGGATCCAAATTTAGGTTTTCTAAGTCAGCATCCACTAGGTCTTTCACCTCCACATCCTCAAGATCTTTGACTGCTGAGTCTTCTCCATCTAGTTTCTCTTCTACAGCTTCACTGTTTGAGACAGATGCAGCCTCAGTCTGTGCAGCTGGGGGTTCAGAGAGCATCATGGATGCTGCCATGTTCTGAATCTCATTTGAAGCAGGTTGGCTCATAGATCTCATCAGTGGAGATTGTCTGATTGAACTGATTCCTGGCATCTGGGTGTGCTGATGAAGATTGTCCATACTGGCAGAGAAGTGTAAGTGGCCAGCCTGACTGGCTAAGGGGTCTCCCATTTTGGGCCCCTGATTTAAAGAGAACCTGGAATCAGGTGCTCGTAAAAAGCTTGGAGGCCTTTGACCCTGCAGGTTGGGATCAATGCTGCTTCCTTGAATGCCGCCAGGTGGAAATGGTATGCGTGGCCTGTTTTCAGCTGCTCTGTGTCGCAGCTCAATGAAATGCTGGCCCATTATGTTGTGTTGCTGCATTGGCATGCCACGGGGTGGGAAGTGATGGGGGAGCCCCATGGGGTTTACTCCCATGTTTTTTGTCATTTCAGCAGACATGGGCAGTCTCATTTGAGGAGGTACGTTCTGCATTGTGTGCTCCCCCCTGTGAAAGAATTCTTGTGCCCCATGAGGTCCTGAAACACCAGTTGTAAATGGAAACCTAAAACAGAACAGGAAAAAAAATAAAAAATAAACACAGAGAATGGTAAACCTTGTTTTGTAGAATGCTGCGTTATGAAGTACAGAACATTTAAAATACAAAGATATCACAAAGAATTGTAACACAAACCTTGGTCCCTGCTGTCTTAAATTAGGATCTCCAGGATGCAGGGCCCGATGCATTTGTCCTTCATTAGGAAAACAGACACGCTGATCGCCTGGAAAAGGTCCAGAAAATCTTACAGGCCCTCTTATGGGTCCTTGTCCAGGATATGGTGGAGGAGGTCGGTTGAACATTTCCCCTTGTTGACCAGGGCCCTCCTGGGGCCAGGGTCGGGGTGTTCCTGGGGTTGTGTTACCAGCAGGCTCCTGAGGAACTCTCTCCTGGCGGGTGGCAGTCCTTTGTTGTAGCAGTTCCCTAATTTTTTGTCGCTAAAGCAGAAATCACAAAGATTTCAGCTTTTTTAATACACCAAAAATTTAAGTCATACAAAGATAATACGTCACAGTCTATATGCATCATTTTTACATTAAAACATTTTTTTTGTACAAAATTACTCAGGTCAAGCAGGTAAACAGATGGTAATACGGTATACCAAAATATATTTTGTGCATCATTTATTGGTATAAAATGTCTTCTGCCCAACCCTAACAAATGCACATTTTGACAACTTTATATGTCAAATCAGCTGTATACAGCTGATTACATACAGAAGATTATATACAGAAGATTCAAGCTAATACAAAACTCGCACTCTCTTATTGTAGAATCATCTGTTTTAAATCAGATGACTCTAAAATAGTGACTGCTGGTTCTGTGAATGTTTGAAATGGACAAAAAATAACTTTTCAAATGGGATGTATGAATTATAAAATAACTAATAGGTCTCAGTTTTCTGGTACCTGTCTGAGTTTCTCCTCGGTCTCAGCAAGAGCAGCACCCTGTGCTTCAGAAGATGAAGCAGGTATTTGTGGATTGGTTGGCATTTGGGTAGGGTCTTGAGGGCTGGCTCCATTGTTACCCATAGATGTCTGATCTTTTATTTCCATTTTCTCTGTTGCTTGAGGACAAGGGTTCATAGGGGCTTGTTCAAAAGGGTCATGGCCAGGTGTCTGACTGGGTCTTCTTGTTGGTGACTGACTAAATCCATCTTCTGAAACACCAGGGTGCTTTGGTGTGTGAGAATCTGGATGAGAGAATGGCTCTTGAAGCCTGCCTTGGGGTGGAGAGAAAGGATCCTGACTTGGTCCTGGCCTTGGCATAGGTCTGTTAAGCCCATCAGGACCCGGTCTTGGGGTCCCTGGAGGTTGAGCATAAGGGTCATTAAGCATGGGTCTAGAGGGCCCTGGCTGGGAAAACATGTCATTACCCCCTGGCCTTGATGCTCCAGGTGTACTAGTAAATGGCTCTACTGGTCCCCTCTGGCTCCCTGGTGACTTGGAGAACCTATCTCCTACAGAGGGTCGAGGGGCACCTGGTTGCTGACCATATGGGTCCATTGAGTGGGAAGGCGACATTCGCTGTCCAGGGTGGGACTTATGAGAGAACTGGTTCATCCCACCAGAACGAGGAGTAGCAGGAGCCTGTGAATAAGGGTCTGAGGATGAACCAGGTGAATTTAATGGCTGACCATAGTTGTCATGTGGACGTGGAGTGCCCGGTGGTCGAGCATAGGGTTCAAAAAATGGTCGAGGTTGGGCTTCGTGTTCATTAATCAATCGCTGATTACCTGTAGGGTGAGAGAAAGGGTCAGCACCTGGCTTGTTGGGACCGGGAGGCTGGGCAAAAGGGTCATATGTGAAACGATCTGGCCTTGGAGTGGAAGGTGCGTGTGCATAAGGATTTTTAGACATTTGAGCTACTGGTCCTGGCTGAGCAAATGAGTGCCCTTGAGGGTGATGCTGGCTCATTCTAGGAGGACTGGTGAAACTGTCATTCACTGATGGTCTTGGAGTATGTGGGGGCTGTGCATAGGGGTCATTCAGCTGATTTTGGGAAAACCTATCCGATGGATGCAAACCTGGACGGCTGAAGGGATCCTGAGGAGGCATAGGTGTTTTGAACAGAGGGACAGAACCAGACTCATTACTTCCAGGAATGGGTGCTATTAAAGGCCTCGAGTAAGGGTCAGACAAAATCATTCTGTTCTGTGCCATGCGCTGATACGCATCATTTCTTATCATGGGCCTTGAGTATGGGTCTCTACCAGGAGAGCCCATTGGTGATCTTCCTTGAGCTGCCTGACTACCCCTGGGGGGACCCATGGGCTTCAAAAAGGGGTCAATTTCCCCAGTTGGCCTTGGTGTGTCAGGAGGTTTGGCATAGGGGTCATTGCACACTGATGTAGGAGAACCAAAAGATTCATGTGCTGGGGAGGGCCTACCTCTGTCCTGCTGCTCCATCAAAGAGGTGGGGGATTTACCAGATTCGACAGACATTCTACGACAAGCATTTGGTCCAAGAGTTGGTGGTCTTGGGGTCCCAACCATTTTGGCATATGGGTCCCATGGAGAAGATGGTCTGGATCCAGAAGAACCTGGTGAGAACACTTGTGGAGACTGAGGTTGGGAAGAAGGGCCAGATGGTGGAGGAGGAGGTGGTCGTAAGAACACATCTTCTGGAGGACAAGAAGTGGGAGTCCCTTGTAGCTGTGGCCTGGCAAAATTTTCTTTAGAGTTGAACTGCTGCATTGGGGACATGCTGTCATTACTTGGTTGGGAGGCTGGGCTCTGGTTACCACTGTTGTTGCCATCTCCCTCTGATTGACAGGTTGTCTGCTGTTGCTGTTGTTGCTGCTGCTGAAGTTGCTCATTCTTAACTTGCTCCAACTTCTGAGTGGCTTCAAATTTGGCCTGCTGTTTGCTTTTCTGCCGCATTTGCTGTTGGAGACATAATGTGAAAAGAGGGATTAGAAATCAACAAAGATGCAGAAATAATTCTCATGCCAAAAATGAACTGGACCTACTAACCACGACTGTCATCACGGTTAATGCGAAGGATAGAGCAGTTGATTAGGGAGCTTTACTAAACCACCACTTCTTAGCTGTCTTAATATAAAGCTGACCTGGCGCTGCATACGCTGACTTCATTGCATACACTCTTACCTGTCTAAACTTCCACTCTTGTTCATGCTCTGACTCTTTTGGTTTCAAAGGGTCTTTAAACAGGAGTTCTGTGTCTAGTGGTAAGTTGGGATCAAACACCTCAGGGGGCTGTTGCTGTGGATGATGCCTCTTCACCGTCTCATTTGACATCTGGACTTTGTTGATGCGCAAGGCTGCTCGGTTATCTCTTGCCTTTTGCTAAACAACAAAATCAGAAGGAACATAAGTATTTTGTAAACAGAAGACAGCAGCCAAACAAGAGCAATAATTTGATGTAGTATTCTAAGCAACTAAATTTTTTTTTTACATACACTAAGTTTCAAGGGCAAAATGCAATTATTTTTTAAATTTTTAAAAAAGCCAGTGATCTTTAAATCAATAATATGCAGCATGGCTCATTCTGTTACTGTAATTTAAAGTGGTTACTGTAAATCAAAATTTGAATAATGCTTGTATGTGTGTGTGTCTGTTTTACAGGGGTTTGAGTGATCTTACCACATATGGAGCCCTGTCTTGTGAACTAGCTTTCCTCCAAAGTTTAGCAATTTGTTTTACTCTTGTGGACCAATCTGTTGGGGAAAAATAGAAAGAGGTGTCATTACGGTAAGAACATTTTTTTTGGAAAGAAATAATGACTAGACATCAGAAGATATAAAACCACGACCACCCACACATGCAAAACACGTGGAAACAAAAAAAATAAAAAATAAATGTATGCTTTAGCCCCATACACAAACCTGGGTACTCTTCTTTGAGGTTGGGGAAATTGATATTAGTATACAGGACAGGTGCAACAGTGGCAAGCTCTCCAAGTGTCTCCTCCTTCTCCCACTTGAGTGTACTTCTTTGGGCATTTGACATGGCTTCAGTCTCCCCCTCAGGCAAAGATCCAGGGGGTGCGGGGCCAGGGCCATGGGCAGGGGAGGGCCATGGACCAAGTGCCTCTCTAGGCATTTGATTAAATTTCATATCCCTGTAACATCAACAATTACAGCTCAAGTGGTAGAATGATTTTTCAGAGAAAAAAATCAATTAAATCATTTGTTTAGTTATACAGTCAGTAAGCATTATATTACCTTGGATTGTCAGAAAAAGGAATACGATTAAGTGGGGAAAAAGTTTCTGGGATGCAGGGTCCTGTTCCTGGATTGGTAGGAAATCGCTGATTTGGTCCCCTTATTCCATTTATCACTGACATCCTTGAAAACATCGGGTGTCCTAAATGCAGAACTTAAAAGGTAAATTGGATGCATGGACACTACATAACATTGAATGTAGAAGTCTGACCATGAAAGAGTGATTAAAAATGTACCTGCATTGAGATGAGGCATACTACTACCAGGTGTGGCAGGAATGGGCCCTGGACCCTGGGGGTGAGGCACCTGTGGTGGAAGTGGTTGGCTCGTGCTTGGGCTAAGGACAGCTGTGAAGAGATCTTCCACATCCTTGCTTTCCAGTTCTGTAACAATGAGGCAGTACAAGGAGGTAATGTATATGATGAACTACAATGTAAAATTTGTGGTCCAAGTGCTTAGGTATACAAAAATAATGAAATTACCAACCTGGAATTTTATAAAGTTTGCTGAGCATTGATTCTGAAAAGAAGAAGAAGAGACAATTTAGAAAACATTGTTAATGATTTTGAAGTAACACTGTTATTTAGGTGTATTTTAATAAAAGTCAACTTTCCACATAACTAAAGGTTCTATCGAGTCTTTATTGACATTGTAGTGCGGTTTCTCAAACACTTGACAAACTAGTTAACAGACAGCTGACAAAACAACCACTTTTCTTACAATGCAATTTTCAAACATCTGAAGTATCCCTTGCCTGTACTGCCATGTTAAACAGAGAAGTTTGTCAGAAAAAAAAACAACAAGTCTCTACCCTCAGCAATGACCATAAGAACTTTCTAACAAACAAAAAACAAAACAGATGTTACGAATAGATTAACAGCATTATTCAGAAAAAAGGAGGATAAGGGGAAACTGCTTCTTAAATCTGGAATAAATATTGATAGTTGCAATTACTTTTAATTCTTTATTGGATCAGAAAAAACAAAGGTACACAAACAATTTTTTTTTCAGTAGCTCTTAGTTACTGTGGAAAGATTTCTGGATTTGATCAGGCCTCCAACACTGACCATCAGTGACCATCTTGTCCAACTCTGGGCTGAGAATGCCATCAAGGGGTTCCTCTGGAATAGTTCGAGGCGTCCTTCGGCCAGCCTGAGACTGAGGCGCTATTGGGGAGCTTTCTGCCAGGGGTCCGATGTCCAGACCAGCTGTGGAAACACACACAGATATACAAAAACAAAGTTATAACACAAATAAAACCAACAATACACCCTGCCGAGAGGCTAATCGTGAATTTTATGAGTACATGAACAAAAGAACATGTTCGTCGTGACAACCTGTAGAATGCAAACGCAATCAAAAGTATGATTTGCTTTGTTTTCAAGGAGCATTTCAGCATTTACATAAGAAATCATTAGAATTTATATAATAATCATACTTTGCAGCCATTCTTTACCTAAAAAAATGATCATATTACTGATTAAATGCAACCATTTAGCAACTTGTATTAGAATCATTTAGATGAATGAATAAAGTTGTGTTTTTTAAAACAAAGAACAAAGGGTCTGTACTACAGCGCTTTTTTAATCATAAAGCCAATGGGATTAGAACAGATGTCCTTCACTGTCTACAGAAATTGAAAGGACATTTGCTGAGGTCTCTACCTCTCTGATTTGCTTCTAAAGTGCTTATTTTTGAATGCTAGCATGTCCTTGTCAGTTTCATTGCCATCTTGAAGACATCTTCAGCTAAGCAGTTACCAATTTATGAAGGGTATTCGGAGGCTCACATACACAAAGACTGACACACCAAACACACTTAGGTCAAAACTGAGGGCAGTTAGGTAAGCACTGAGCAGTTTATGAGTGTTAAAACAATTGAAATGGTTGAGAAAAAGCTACAATAAGTATAAAGCAGCCTTTCTGTTTATACATGCACACGCAAACAGAGACACAAACCGTAGAAGAAAGCACTAAAGCAAGGGAGTAATAGGCCATAGCACCCTTACCAAAAGGAGGTGGTGAGGTGTCAACCTTGAAGGGGCAAAAATCAAGACCTACAAGAACCCAAAACCAAGCGAAATAAAATGGTGAAGACAGAACAAGCAAAACACAGGTCTGACAAACAAAAGATAAAATCAAAAATGGAAAAATAAAGCTTTTTTAAACCATGTGGCAATAAAGTAAAATAACTAAAAGGTAGTGAAAGCAAAATAAACCTGCTCTCTGGGGATATTTCTGCATTAGAAGGAGAGGACGTTATAAACCAACAGCTAGGTGGCTATTAATACATCCTGCCACTGACTGCCTGTGAGATATATGACGCACCAGAGTCACTGCTTGGCTTTCCGAGCACTCCCAAGATGTCTGCACCAGAGTTCAAAACATCACATAGATCAACTAATGGCTCCTCAGTTGGCTCTGTGAATGTAAGAAAAGGGAAAAAAAACAACAACAAAAAAAGAAAAGAAGAAAACCAAATTGTCACAAATAATAAATGATGATGAATGAACATGAGTGATTTGGAGCCACGTGCAGATTTGTTCTTGATTAAACGTTGAATGAACTCAAAACTGTCCAGAACTAAAACTTCCAAAGTGTGATTCAACAGTGATGATCACAATTTTGTTGACTGGCTGCACATTCAGTTATACAACTGCAAAGCAACACATCCCATACATCAAAACAAAAAGATTTAAAACGCAGGAAACAAAGTGGGAAAGTGAGTCAAAGTATGCTGGCAAACTTAATTCATTAGGTTACTAATAAAGTCATGACACTGGTTACTAAAAGCTAAACCAACAGATTAACTCTCCAAAATTATTTTTTTGTTTTCTGAACTAGTTACTGGTTGTGATACAGGAAACACGCCAATTTTAACTGTAAGAAAACCATTCAAAAATGACCCTAGTGGGTACACTGGATTGTAATTTGAATGATAACATTAAATATTGTGTTTCAAACTAAACTCCTGTCGTACCAGTTGTCCAACACACTTACACTGAGTTGTTACGGCAGTGTTTTTATTCGTTTTTTTTTCATCGTTTTGTCATATAAAACACAATAACTTATAGTCATATACTGCTGTGATTTAGTGAATTATGACACCAGCGATCGTGGGAAATCGATGTGTGATGTGTATACGTACGTGCTGCTGCAGGTCTTGTAGGAATAGATGTTGCGCTGAGCAGTGGGTCTGATGTGCCCAGGAAGCTCGCGGTCGGGTGCTTCCTCTCTACCTGGCTCTGTCCGTCCTCCAGGAAGCCTGGTTCAACTCCTTGGTGCCTACTCTGCTTGCTTTTGTCCAGTAGGTCCTTTCCAAAGAAAGCCTCCTGAATACGACAACACAGTACCTTTGTGGTGACGTGTTTTTCTGATTTACTTAAAGAACATTTACCTTATGCTTTGTGATAATACTTCTTAAAACATAACCTATTATATACAAAAATGTTTTTAAAATGATCCCTATAAAGACCAGACAAAGGAAAAATAAAAACCTTGAAAAACCTTCAGTAAGCCTGAATAGCATTTTTAAAAAGAAAAAAAGGAAAAGTCAGTCTTGCTCTCTTAAAGACTGAAAATAAAAAATAAAAAATTAGCTGTACCAACACTTTTTCTAACAAGTACCTCCAACAGCATCCAAAAAGTCATGAAGTATCCAGAACAATACAGGACTGCACTGCTCAATGCTGCACATTAAAAGCCAGACATGTTATCTCAATAATTAATGAAACCAGCTTCACTGTGTCAGACCTTTGGGTTTGACTTCATATCCCCCTCTCCCCTGTAATGTGGGGGGATAAAGAGCTGCACTGACAGCCACCAGTGACTTAATGCACATCACCCATCTCTGTTTTAGCCAACCCAACGTAACACTGAGATACTGGCTAGGGACGGGAAGGCTTTAAGTTGTCACCAGCTATGCTTGTGTTTGTCAATTCATGACTGAGACTGGGGCCGTTTAAAAAGTTATAATCACAGACAAGTATCTTCCACTTAGACTTCCTTCAGGCTGCTCCTCTTTAAAAAAACTCACAGAAGGTGCTCCGTGCACTAAAGCTCTGCGAGGCAATGTACTTTGGTTATCCAACCTTCCCAAGAGTGGGAAAAAAAACCGCTCCTTTTTTAAAGATATGGTATAACATGAACAGTCATTTCATACAAGCTGGATATTAGCATGAAAAAGACTTACTAACAGTTGATGAAATGCACTTTCTTTCTATTAAAACATTTTTTTCTTATAAAACGCAATGTTTAAAATATATAAGACACAAGGAAACATTAAACTTTAAAGTAATCATTTTAGTATAATTTATTTGTACCCAGTTATGCAGGAATTATTTCCATTAAATCACACACTGGCTG
>JAOXNZ010000092.1:11301590-11316601 GCA_028566095.1 Kryptolebias brasiliensis
CACACTGGCTGTACACTGGTATAAATGTCAAAAAAAGGCCCAATCTATTTTGAAGTAATGATTAAATTGCCAGTTGTGTATTACATTGTGTGTTTGCTGCTGTCAGATGACTAACCTGTAGGTAGGCAGGAAAAGCCTCTTCCAGTTTGGTCTTCTTCTTTCGATAACGTTTCTTTATCTTTTCTGGAACCTCCGGACCGGACGGGGTCTCATCCACAGGAGTTCCTGGTAGTGCCTCCATCCAACCTGCAGCAAACAGAACCAAAAACATTTGAGTAATCTCTTTGAGGTCAAGTGTGTATCGTTACGATGAAAACAAGAAATCACAAGAACGTGCACATCATTTAGGTGTCCCGACCTTCGTCTTTTCCAATGGGATTTTCAGACACAGAGCCGGAGGAGTCTTTTCTGCAGAGGGTTCTCTTAGCTTTACCAGGACCTTGGCCTGGACGACTTCTCTGGCGAACCATGAACCCACCGATGCCTTTTAACATGGGAGAAGAAAAAAAACAGAAAGGATTTTCTAATAAACGCACCATAAAGTACTCTTAAGTATAAATTTTTAATTGTATTATTGGTGGTTAAAGATATACTGAGTTTTTACTGAATGTTTTCGTTAAATGTACAATGCATTAAGGCTTAGAAACACCAGACAGAGCCCTCTGTGCATTCGAGTCCGTCAGATGGCAGTGCTTTGCTACAGCTTCCACGTTGGGCACGTACTGCACCATTTTACGCTTCAGAGGAGCTGTCTCCTTCGATCAGGTGCCCTACCCGGTCGGTACGGTTTCCTCTTCCTCTTCTTGATGCCGTCGGCCCCCTTGGAGTCATCCTCTACTGGCTCCCGCTCCAGGCTTGAATCAGACTTTGTCTCGCAATCAAGGAGCTCCGCCTCTGCGAGAGGTAGAGAGAAGTGATTATGAGTGACAGCCCGGCAGCTGAGAACACCCCAACTCGGCCCCTCATCACAGCAACAGGGTCAATTCTTTCTGAGCCCCACTCAGTGGAAAGACATTAACCTGATTGAAATGAGTTTACCAGTCCCATGACTAAGAACTTTTATTTCTAGAGGTGCTTGTCTGTTTTACAGTCTCGCAATTAAAGTTATAGTGATCAAAAAAGAAAGAAGGTAGAATGTAGTGAGAGAAAATCCTAGTTTCTCTGCTCTACATGTTTTCATACCAACCTTTATTCTCCAAGAAAATACCAAGAATGACAACATACAAAAGAAATCTCAAATAAAAAAAAAGAACTCCTGTCGCATATAATCCAGGTTTGGAGCTAGATGTATGAACTGATGTACTACAGAAAAACAAAACAACAAACACCTCTGTTGTCCTCCATGTCTTCATCTCGAGAGAGTTCAGAAAGTGGGTCCACGGGGGCCTGGAGCACCGCCACGCTGTTCTGGTTAATGATCTTCAGCTTCAGTTTTGGTTTGGGTTTCCGTCGTCGCGACGCCGCAGCAGACAAGCTCTGAAGCTGGCAAAGTCCAGACTCTGTCAAACAAACGCCATCCTGGGTGTAGGTTCTTGACAGATCTGAAAAGAAATTTAAACAAGATTATGTGCTGCTGTAGTGAGCATGCAGTATAGGAATATAATGGAAATCACCAGTGAATACAAAGAAAAGTTGTTCTGCTGTATTTAGTATCCGTCACCTGTGGCATTATTAACTTACCTATTTCTTTAGCTCTTGAGATGGGCTGTGACATAAATAGTGGCTCAGTGGTGTCTCTAACCTTGGTTATGACTACAACAGATGCAAAGAAAAGAAACAGAAGAAACAGGATGAATTTTAAGGCAGGCACAAAAAAAAAAGAAAAAGAAAAAAGATTTAAATGAGTTACTCTCCTCCCACCTTTAGTGGTCTTGAAAGTTCGGCACATTGTGCAGTCAAAACTGTTCTCTGCAGCTTTATCTACATCTTCCTCTGAGTGAAGATTCTGACAAGAGGCGTGAAACCATCTGGGAACAGGAGAGAGAGAGAAAAAAAGTTTGGATTGGTGCCAATTATTACAGAGAATTAGTTGAGTCTTGTCCTCCTGAGTTGACAGTTCCGCTGAAACGCTACACACCTGTCACACTGGCGACACTGCACAATGATGGTGCCTTCGCTGTAGTCCAACAGACAGACTGGGCATGCCGTAAGGCTGGCACAGGGAGCACACTGAGTGTAATTATTCTGCCACTCACACCTTAGACCTGGAGTGGTGGCACCACACTGAGTACAGGACACACACCTGCAGGACAAAGACGGACAGGGTCATTTGACTTCAAATGATTCAAAAAGGATAAAAGAATTCAGGTCTGACTCTTAACTTTGGCACAAGTTCAGTCCCAATTTAGTTTAATGTCTGCTAAGAGCCAGTTTGACTGCCATAAAAGAGTTACTAACCACTTGCACTTCCAGCTGTCCTTGGGGACGTTCTGCAGCGGAGGGTCCAGACAGTAAGTGTGATAACTGATGTCACAGTCGTCACACAGCAGCAAGCGACCAGGATCTGTAGCTTGGCCACAAGCTTCACACACTGTACACTCCAGGCAGCGCCAGCCTTTACTCAGCACCACTTTGGTGATCTGTGGAAAATAACGTAGCGATTGTGACGTGTAACTCAGGTTAGGCTGAACAAATATGAGGGTTCATAAACGAGGTTATTGAGGTAAAGTGACTTGCATTGGAAAAAATATCTAAATGTATTAGGGATGTAAAAATTAATCCATTTGTACAAATTTACGGACGCACAAGATCAACTAGATCGGTGGAGCAGATGGGTACCTATGCAGTTTTAGGATAAACTCTAGATGCACTGGTCTATTACATCTTTGTATCAATAAATCTGATCTGTTTAATGAATAAATGGTTGGTCTGTAAGCAGGTTTGTTTCTGTAAAATTCACTGCATGCACTGTAAAAAACAAAAAATGGCACAAAAATTAAAAATGTGTTGTTAGGTTTGTGTGTGAAGAACGGATCTTTAAGCTGTTTAGCTAAGCAGTTTAGAGGTACTGTTTTCTCATTAACAACACCTATTGTTCAGGAGGAGAACTGCAGCAGTATCGATATAAACGGCAACAAACACTAAAAATGTGCTTCAACTTGATCATGTGAATCTGCTAATATTCCAGAATAAAAGGTTAACTTGTGTCTTATTATTTATAATGCAGATTAATACATTTGCTACTCTTTCCTGATTTACTGGCAGAGTGTTAAACATATCTGCTGCTGGCGGGTTTTCAATTTTGAACTGGGATTCATTTTTGCACATTGTTTGGTGATTGTGAGTCAGGTTTTATGAAAGTGTAATTTTAAAAGAAGACCTGTTTGTGAGCTGTCATTTTTTATGAGGCAGTAAAAAAATGACTCAATAACTGGCACAGAATCGTTCCTTTGCTTTGTTGTATTTGTTGTATCATTAAATATCAGTGAGCTGAATTAAAACTCACACTGAATCGCATCATATTGTGATTAAAAGCTGAATCATATTGTAAATAGTGTCTGAATTGGGTTGCGTCTTCTCGGTTTTTGCTGCTTATGCATTTTTAATTAATCTAATCAGTGGCAGTTTATCAAGATACGCATTGTAATGGTTGCAGACCACAGATGCACAACCATGATATATAAATATACAGCTCAATAACAAGAATAATGTACCTTTAAGCCGACACAGAAGGGATGGTAGCATTGGCCACACTGAGCACAGGCCAAAAGACGACCCTCTGCACCAAGACCAAAACTCCCACACACTACACACATGTCCTAAAATAAAAATAAAAAAAAGACGTAAAAAAGGAGCAACATGATGAGAAACAGTAGTCCAGTTGCGGTATTAAATGTCTAAGCTTACATTAAGATGCTTCATTATTCCAATTTTACAATTTAAAACAGCTATTTTTTTCTTTTAACATTGTTTTTTAGCTGTTGCTACTTTACAACTCTACAAAAAACGACATAAGAATCAGTATTTTAATGCAATGTAAGTGGTAAAAATCATAAGCACCTCTAACATAAATGTTGGAATTGAAAAGTGAAATAAATCTGAACACTTATAGGAAAAACACACACACACACACACACACACACACAAACGGACCTGTTTTAGTGTGAAACTGTCATTGCTGGAGAATATGACAACTGTGTTATGCATTGCATTCTCCTCCTCCTCTTTGAGGGGGTATTGCGTTTCCACTGTGATGACCTGATCAGGAGAAAATTACATGAAATAAACAAGTGTTATAGAAAGGTTATAAAGCCTATTCTTCGTGCAGAAATCCACCACTTGTTGATTGGAGTTTAATTTGACTACCTAGAAAACACTTTATCACTAGTAAGTGTTGTGTATGTTTTCTTTAAGGCAGAACTAGCTTTGTAAACAAAAATGTCTTAACATTTACTGCTTGAAAAAAAATGTAGAAATGTAATCAAGTTCACAGTTCATACCCCAGGGTTGATGATGGGACTCACTCCATTCTTCCCTCTCGCTCTGCCACGTCCAGCTCGACCTGACAGACCAGCACCTCTGGGGCGCCTCCTACCAGGGAAGCCCGAGCCTCGACCCTGTAGAGAAAGAGAGGGAGGGGGTGAGATAAAAATAAATCAGACTATAAAGTAACAATCTAGATCACAAAAAAATAAAAGAAGGGCAGACGCAAATCCCAGTTGATTGCAAGAAACATTCGCTAACACACAGGCCCGGACCGTGGGCTGATCATTCTAAAACGGCCCGCTGTTTCTCCCAAAGATGCAACTTATAAGATTGTTTGAGAACAGACTTAAGTTTTAAAGATCAGCTAAAACAATTTAACAAACGGAAGAATAAAAGCATGTCAACAAAGATGTTTGTGTATTATGTTACAGATGCCAAACTATTCAATGCGACTGGCATAACCTCAGGGAGTCAAATCAAAAACCCCAAAAAGAACCAACACTCCCCTATTCAATAATGTGAATAAATACATTAAACCTAGATACCTGTCAATAATTGATGTCACTGCCTGGTTTAATGACACTTTTCTCCCCCTACTGTTGCACAATTATCAGTTAAACATAAACAAATGTTGGTATAGTTGTTTGGAAATGGAAGATATGCACACTAGTTGGTGAGAAATTCAAAATGATAAAGTCGGAGAGTCATTTTATCCTGAAAGTTGGTTACGTATTTTACATCCAATACATTAATAAATACATACAAAAGAAATCTGCATAAAGATTAGGCTTCTTAAAGCCTTAAAGATTTACAACCACATACATTAAAAAAACTTGATCTCTTCACAAGGTTTTGAATATATGTGTTTGCTTTTCTTTTCTGTTGATAACTAGATGCAAAGTCACAAGTTGTTGAGCTGGAATTTAATTTTTTTTTGTTTTCAGTCATGGTACAAAACATCACTCTTGTAGTTAGTCTTCCACTCATCAGGCAAGACTGAAGACTGAAGGGCTGGCTGGCGCAAAAACACAAGAATAGGTAGCTTATTCAAAAACAAACAAACAAACAAACAAGCTACTATCCCATTTCGTCAATATTTAAATTTCTACTTTATGTTGATCATAATTAAAGTGCCTGGCAACCTTTTGATAATACCAATTCTCTTCATTAAATCTCAACTTTATTGCATGTTTTTAGTGGAATCTGACATTACTGTGAGTTCATAAAAAAATAAATAACTAAAAAAAAAGGCAAACTAAACAGAAGAACAAACAAAACATTTAGCTGAAAACCATATTACAAATGCTCTGAGGAATGGGGACAAAAAAAAATAAAAAAAATAAATAAATAAATCACCTGATTCTTGACATTTTCCAAACTGATGTAAATGACTACTAGACAGGCATCAATTAAAGTGAAAAGGTCTCTGCCGTGTTTCAGTGTGCCTCGGGCACATTCCACCACAGGGGGCCTGAGGCTAATCAGAACTGTCAAACTTCCATCTAACTGAACCTCCTAAAACCTTTCCCAAAGTTTCTTCACACTTGGCCTAAATGTGATCACAACTCCAAACCTGTGTGTCTTTCTTCAAATTATGATGGACAACTACGGTGGGATTTAACCTGAACTGAAGTTGAACTAAAAGTAAACACTGTCAGCTAGCTCTCAAAGCCATTTTGCCCAGACAAAATCAAGACAAATTGACAAACCACTGTGCGCACATGTTAGAATAAGACCCAATTTCTCTCCATCGTCTGCTTGGCTAACCATTTTACTGCAAGATCTGTGTGATGTAAACTTTAACGTCTGTACCTGCCTGCTAGGGACCCCCACACAGTCCAGCCAACACCTGCACCCATTCAAAGGTGGTCCCAAACACAACAGATAAAGACGATCACCAGTCAAACAATAAGTACAAAAATAACAAGTACAGACGAAAAACTGCATTAAGAGTGCTGCTGTTACCCACATTTAGACAATAAAAGACTCAGGGACCAGAACACCACAAGAACTGTGTTGAATTCTGACGACAGACCACTGACACTTCCTTTTTCCTTCTTTTTTGGATTATAGTTGAAAAGCCAGTACATCATCGCCACCTATTGGGTTGGAGTGTAACTGCACACCCATGTGTCAAAGGTTGTGGTGGAGCTGACCCAACGCTACCATCCACATCAAAAGTTGTGTGAACACAAACACAGAAACTATGTCAAAGTCTTAAGAATTAAGAAAACACTATTGAGCATAGCTGACTGAGAAAAGGTCAAATACCAATGGTTACCAAATTATTTGCGTATGCTTTGCAATGTCTTAGTTGAATATCTTTGACCAATTAGTTCAACTGCAAACTAGGTTTTGAGCTTCCTCTCACTGTAAAGTGGAGATCAGTTCTTAGTTTTGGTTACAGTATACATTAGTGACAACCAGGAACACTCAAAAAGAGTGTGTGTCACAGAAGGAAGGGCAGAGGGGGCAGCAGCTGCCTCACCATCTCTGGTGAGACACTGTATTTACCACTCTGATGCTCCACCCGGGGCTGCCAGAGGACTGCCTGGTCCTTGGGTCCCACCCCTCTGGCTGGTCTGGTGACCAGGACAAGGGTGAGCTCACACTGCTATGGGGGCTCCATGCGCCCTAAGGTAGGGAGGGATGGGTGAGAGAGTGAAAGAGAGGGAGGGAGGAGGGCGACAAAATGCAGCAACTTAAAAACAAAGTCAGCAAAGAAACAAAAACATACAAAGAAAGATGTTAAAGAAATGTGATGAGCTTCTAATGTAAACCTTTGGAAAAATCTTCAAAACACATCCATCTAAGCAGGGGTACAGGAAAACCATACATGCCAAATCATATACAAGTTAAATTATAGGGTTACATAATGTATTAAATCCAATCATCGTCTTTCATGCAACTACTTTAAAAAGCATAGTTCTGACAGGTCAATGTGTTAGTAGCATTTTGATCAGCAGAATTTGCTGGGGTTATCAATGCACCATAAAATAGAAGGAGTGGCTCAGAAGGTCGTTACATTTCGCCATCTCATGTTTGGCATGCTAACAAAAAAGGACGTGCATTCATATGGTAAAACATTAGTGCATTAGCCAAACAAATTCTAGACCGAAAAGGAAATTTCAGATTTTTCAGCAATTTTTTACAGAATGTGGAAAAAAGGAAGTTCAGCCCTATGCACCAGCATCATTTTTCGAGGGGAATCTGCATTAAGTGTGTGGTAGTCTAAGCATATTGCTGCCAATGATAAAAAAGAATTTATGTCAAACAACAACAATTTCCTACTGCTATTGATGGTGTAATATGCAGGATGACAAGATTTGGTAACAATTATGATCTGACTTGATGAATAGAACAATGAAGTGAAGCATGTTTGTGATATGAACATGAAATGAGAAGAAAGACTGATGGTAACGCCTGAGGTGGAAAACAGCAAGAACTCCCAGCACAAAGAGTTTAGGCCATAAAACACAACACTGACAGGAAGTAATTAATACTCAATTGGGATCTTAACGCTGTGACTAATAACGCATGTTGTACAAAAATTGTGTGAAGAGAGGACAGGGAGTGGACAAAAAGGTGCTTTCCTGCTACGCTTGTGTAGGGCACGGCAAAGTGCAAGTACAGAGAAACAAACAAAAACATAATGTAATTGAAAATAATACCCACAGCCATACAAGCTGCTTCAATCATCTTTGAACAACCGGAAAAACACAGGAATCCAATTTCATAGAGCATGACCCACAGCAAACACACAAGTAGTACAAGGGGTTCTAGCAACAATTATTAAACTATATTCCGTTTGGGTTATTACTTGAGCAGAAGCAGTGAACCAGGTAGAACAACCCATAATTATCAATAATCTTTATGACATTCTGCCCACGGTCATACCTGTTTCACTCGTGGTCTCCCTGGAGAAAATTTCCTCTTGGTAATGGCAGGTTTTCCCATGCCAATCTTCGGTGTGAATGGTATAAGAGGAGTTGTTGCTATTATACCGCCGTGGTCCCTCAGTGTGGATAGGATCTGAGTCTGAGCCGGTTCTCTGAGAGGCGTCCCTCTGGCCAGAGGAGAAGAGTGGGAGGGAGCAGAAACCATTTCAACTAATCTTTCCACGGCTGTTTTGAAGGGCTGCTCCTCTGAAGACAGGCCGGGAAATGACATTTTGGGCTTGCTGTCCAGTGTAGAGCCAATATCCTCTGATGTACAAGAAGGTGAAGGCTTAACAGTCTCTGCCACAGTCATGTGAAATATACCCTCTTTCCTCTCCTTGTTAGGGTCTTTTGGAGCAGTTTCCAGGAGAGAAGCCCTGACTACATCCATACCTGAAGGCTGGTATAATGTGACTTCCATTGGTTGTTCCATGAAAGGTAGTGATGTAGTACTTGGTTCTTTGGTTGCTGAGATGATGGCCTTTAAATCCTTTGTGCTGGGGTTGACCGTGCCCTGCTTGGGGCAGGCCTCTGCATTTGCTGGTTTGAGTTGCGATGTGATATCTTGTGTCTGTAGTGTCTCTGCAGGCTGTTGGGCTGGAAAAGATTCCTGGCTTGGAGTAGCTGAAGATGTAGGCCTCTCTGATGAAGCGAGCTGGGCTCCAGCTGCTGGTTTGGAGTCTTTAAAGGAAAAAAAAATTGATATAGTGTTATTTATATACTTACTCAACAACAATAAATTTTAAGTAATTTATATACAATTCAAAGTTAAATCAAAACAAAGTGACAAAAAAAAAATCATAGATTAGGGCACATTTATGCCATCAGTGCACATCACATGGACTGGGTGGGGAAACTTCACACCAGAGAATTTGTCTAAAAGCACGTGTTAACAAATCTCATCTCTTTATTTGCATGGGAACTACAACATCAATCACGGTTTTATTAAATAAATGAATGACTCAAAATAATATTGAAATACTTAGATTACATGTACAAACCTGGGTTGAGCTCTGCTGGAACTTTGTTGACTGAAGGTTCGGCATCTTGTGTATCAACGTCTGCTCCTCCTGAGGCTTCTAAACAGAGGTACATTAATAACATGACATTTTTAAATATGCTTTGGATGTGATGTTAACAAGAACGAAACAGTGTGGATAGGCTAGGAAGACAATAAAAACACCTCCAAAAACAATTAAAGACACAATGATGAATGCCTACTACTAGTAGAACTACTGTAGACAGGAGTAACATAAAAAATAAATGATATTTTGATTGACGTGCAGTCAGACAGCATTAAACGAGACAATCTTTAATCATGAGCCACATTTCCGCCATAATCTATTTTCTCACTCTAGTTTGTAGTGTCTTCTCTCTCCATTTGGTTTTGTATCAAAGCCATCAATGTGTTCAACTTGTCTAGTATGAATAGAACCAGTCATTCCTGACTATCAGGAATCCACACATCGAGCCAATATTCTGCCAGACAGCATCTGACGGTACAGATAGCCTAGTCTTAAGGAGGCACCCACTATTTCAATCCACAAGTTCCCATGTCACACTGATCCTGACACACACATGCACCTGCTACGCATCTCTGCCAGGGAAGGGAGTAACCATGACAACCAACATCCCAGGGTCTGTGCGCTCTGGGCTTATGACTGTGCAGCTTGCAGGTGCTCATCCGGTGCTCATGCCAGAAAGTAAATTAAGGAGATGGGCTTTCAACCATCTCTTGCTATCAGCTATTGACCAAGCTCAGCTCACACACTCATGTTAAAGCACTGGTTTCTGGATTTTTCTCCACTGACTAAAGTTATGGATGAGGGTGGCATTATTTATCCTTTGCGGCACAGGTTGAAAGTCAGGTCTGACTTGCACTGACAGGCCAGTTTTAACAGCACCTGTCTGCGTCACTATGAACACATTCTTACACTCTGAACGAATGGTAAGAGAAGTTATGGGAAGTTATTTGCATTAAATGCAGAGGTGGGAGTATAGTCGTATTACACACATTTTGTATTAAAATTAATGTCCTCTACAACCATTTGGGACCCATATGATGTTCAACAGTGTGACAAGCAAAAATACCACAGATGCACAATACTGGGATATTCCAAAAATTATGAATTGTACACCATCAAATGAGTTATCAATGCACCAATGTAGCAAATCTATAGTAGCATAATTATTGCATGCTAACTTTTGTAGCTTAGCATAATATTCGTAGAGATTAAAGTAAAGAAAAGATATTTTACTTATACACTTAATCATATTTAGTGTAGAAACACACACATTTGAGAGCCTTTTTTTTTTTCCCCATATCGGCCACTTCCCAAAGGTTTTCATGTAAAGAGGCGTGTACTGTGAACACAGTATAGTGTTCTCCAATGAACCTTTCAATAAATATGTCCAATATATAACTCCACTAAATCAAGCAAAAATATTTCTGAAAATGTGTTGTGGTGTCTGTCAACAGAAATTATGAGCTATTGAAATGACCAAACAAGGTCTTAAATATTATAGAAGTATTAGTATTGCCATTTACGAAACGATAAAGTGTTTTAATTTGAATATAATAATAATTATAATGACTCTGGAAAGAACTATGATTGCTTCGCGTCAGTCTTCAAAATTTTCCCAAAACACCAGAAAAAGTTGCTATTCGCTTTTTTGAAACATAGTCACTAGACGGGTCGTAAAAACTCACCAAATATAGCGACAAATTCTCTAAGTTAGCAACACTGCTCGCACCCGGACCCGCCCTGCTCTGCTCTGATTGGCTAAAACTTTGGCTCTGGTTCACTTTATTTGTTGAAAGCAGCGTCAGTTTAATCCCTGGCTTTAACAGGACCACAACAAAAAGCTGTTGTGTCTCTGGGCAGGACCAGGCACCTGCCTTGCCTACTGGTGGCTTGGTGGCACCGGTGTAATGGCAGCTGTGGCTACAATGTAGCTTACCACCATCAGCGTATAAATGGGTGAATGACTGATTGTACCGTAAAGTGCTTTGGGGTCCTTGGACTAGATAAAATGCTATACAAGTGCAACCATTTACCATCTTACAACAGCTTTACCTTGAAGAGTGAAGGCTGTTGCTTCTGTAGTAGTGAAATCCTAATTGTTGGCTCTAGTAGCAACAAGACATGATTATTAGCTAGCTGCCTGCTTGATACACAGCTGACTGACAGGCAGCACTAACTGATGGGGGAGGTGCAACTTCGGTTTGCACAAAACCGTCCTGCACCCTTTCTTTTTAAAGAAAGGGGGGGGGGGGTTATTTAAGCAAATTTTTGTTGTTTTGAAAAGGGACTTTAATGTTGTGTTCCGGTAGTACTGGGAAATGGGAATTTCAGAGTTCCTAGTCCTAAATTTCAATGGGAACGCCCCCTCAAGAGTGACATCCCACTCGGAAAGTGGGAGCAACTCCGATTTATTCCCAGTTAGGATTTCAATATGGCTGCCACTCGCAACTTTAGAAAGTAAACTCTGTTACTTTTACTGTTAATATTCATTCTTTAAATTGTTTTTCACATTTAATCACTCATACAACTTGTACTTTTTAATATGTATATAGCAAGTATTAAAACATGTTCCGTGAGTAGAGCACGTATCTATTTAGTAATACTTCATATTCAGAAACTGCGAGAAAAAGAAAGGCTTTTCTGAGGGCGTCCATCTTGTTTCCGACTCTCACCGAGCGGGACAACTGGAACGCGGTGAAGTGGGAAATTACGCCACTCCAACTTCCCAGTTACGAGTTCTGATGTAAATGGAATGCAGCATATAACCATGTAGAACTACAAAACTGGTAATCGGCCTTAACTTGAAAGGGAAGCTTATCAACTAAAAACACACACACACAAAAAAAAACCCTACAAAATAAACATTTCCCAGTTTAATTTCTGCGATCCAAGAACGTAACATACGCAGGTTGAGAAAAGCTCGAGGTCTTTAAAGGTGGCCAAAATAAACTTACACCAGCTCCTCTTGCAAACTCAAAAACAGCGTCTCAAAAAAGCAAAGCAGGAAAAGCAATCATTTGTTACCTAAGTCAAAGACAGAGACAGGAAAAAAAAAAAAAGAGTAAAATGAGACCATCTGCGCATGGTGAGCAGTACAAGCAGACAGGCTGTGTGAGCAGTAATGAATGAGCCGGCATAGCTCCAAGGCAGGTTAGCAGACAGGGGATCTGTGATATAATCGTTTTCATGATCCATTCTCTGTAGTCAGTGGAATCAGCTGGCTAAACAAGTGGGATGCTTAGCTGCCTATTGCATCCTCAGCCCGCTGTACCTTTTCTTGTTTGCGCACTCTAATGCTGGCAGAGCTCAGATAAACCAGAGTTGAGATATAATCGAAAATTTTAACACCCCAAGTGTCAATAGGATTTGTAACATGATAAATTTCAGAAACACTGTTACCAACAGAAATAAATTAAAAATATAAAAATAGACTGCTGCTTTTAAATGTCACAAATTGAGATTTGTGTCTGAGCTGAAGTCCAAGTCAACTCTAATGTCTCCATAAAACTTCAAATTAAAAACAAAAATAATCTGTTTTGGAAAACTGCACTGGAAGTGATTTAAGGAAGCACATTTACAAGATCTTTGTCTTCAAACTCTCTAAATTGTCACACGCAAACTTAGCCAGGTGTTACTCACTATGGCAAGGCACACGATTAAATTTATCCATTTCCAAGTTAGGTCAGGAGTCCATTGTGTGTCCATCTCTATCTGAAGTTGTGATGCTGTTTAACTTTGATATGCACTTAAATAATACAATAAAAATAAAGCATTATTAAATAAAAGTTAAAAATCCATTCTTCACTCACACTCAAAGGGAGTGAATATGGCATTCCTAAGAAACATCAGGGGAAAAATCAAGTATTTAAAGTTTTTAAATCTTGTTTTAATTTGTTCAAATTAATCTGAGAATTGAGCCTAAATGGCCAAGATTTAGTGAACGAGGCCTCAACCACAAACACTATGTTTCATTTTCACCATTTGATTTTCTTGATTGTATGATTAGTACGCTTAAGAAAAACCACACTCTTAGCAGTAACTCATAGAAATAGATGAAACTAAAGATCTAAAGTCAAAACAAAAAGACGGGGCGAAAGAATTAAAAGATAATGTGAGTATAGTCCGATACATTAGGAACCGAGACTCACCAGGATTCTGATCTGATTTGGCCAACATCTCCTCCTGGACGGCAACTTGAACAGGCTCTGGATCTGAGTGCAATGGAACAGCAAGTACATCCGGTTTAGAGTCGTTGTGCATTTTAGAGGGCAGCTGAGAGCCAGCTTCTAGGTCTGTGTGCTTTTGAGCCAGCTGTAAGCCAGTCTCAGAGTCTGTGTGCATGGAGGCTGGTTGAGGGCTGAGCTCTGGGCCGAGGTCCATATCCTCCGCTTGTAGCGCCTGGCCTGCAGTAGGAGACCTGCAGTTGGAACAAATATAGTCCTCCCTGGGGTGGATTTCTCCTTGGCCTGAGTTCTGACGCTCACATTCCAGATGTAGCCATCTGAAAGAAGTGCAAATAAACTGTTAGGCAGATATCTCTTCTCTCCACAGAGTTCGGATTTAAATTGCACCACGGTTTTCTCACTTCCCTACACATTTTCAGACACAAAAATGTTTCTTACCTCTTACAAGTTTGGCAAAACAGTAAGTCTTTGTGATGCTCGGGGTCCAGAATAGTAGAACACATAAGACAGCACAGAGCAGGGTCCTGGTTTTGGACACAGTTCTCACACAGCAGGCTGGTGTGGTGCCATTGCCCACTGGTTCGCGTTCCACATTGGATGCATACTCTGCAGTTCTGAGGACAAAAGTGACATAATATCCAAAGGCATTTAGATTCACTACAGTTTTAATATAATAACCTGACACTTTATTCTTAATATGGAAGATATGGAGAACCTTCCTGACCCACGGTGAAAGCACATATTTAAAAAAAGACTCTTCCAGCAAACATAAGGCAGAGCTGCAGGAATACGGTCCTTTTAGTAGAGCCAATTAGATTAAATAGGCTTTTTTCTTATAAGAAGAATTGTTTGAATAGACCATTGATGTTTTTTGTGCATTTTTCAACATGACTATTTTAAACAGTTTTTGAACTAAAAAACAAACAAGCAAAACTCAAACACCAATATGAATGCATCAGAATAAAGATGGGCCTAATATGAAGTTGACCCATTTCCTGGGGGAGTTGTGAGCTGAACCTATCTGAACACACCGTTGGCACACAATCACTTCCTCCTGAGCCACAACCACACCAGATACATTTCAAGCGTCGTGGCTTCTTTAAAAATTGAGTTTACAACTACTGAAATTACGGGATTTGTCAATGAAGGTATTTGGATTGGGGACTTTCATTTTGTTATCTAAACTGTTTTGGTTATGTGGAAAAAAAGGAGAAATTCCAAAAAACTGTTACGTTACGTAAAGTGTAAATGTAATCATTTGCAAATCTCATAAACCCATATTTTTTACACATTAAAAAAAACAAGGCAAACATAAATAATAAACACATTATTCTGAAATTGTTCCACTATTTTTAGACACAGTTATTTGCAGACTGCTGAACCTCTGCCCATCTTTTCCTTTACAAGATTTGGCCCCACTAAAATGTTTTTTTTTTTTT
>JAOXNZ010000092.1:11316788-11335229 GCA_028566095.1 Kryptolebias brasiliensis
CAGTCCTTTCTGACCTGTTCCCAGTTAATTTAGATAGTTGCAAATCACTCTTACTTTTACAGCCTTTTATCCCCCGCCCCAACTTATTAGAGATGTATTGCTGCCATAAAGATACATTTTTTTAAACATTTGATATATTTACTACGTTCCGTTGTGAATAAAATATGGTTTTATGAGATTTGCAAATCACTGCATTCTGTTTTTATTACATTAAACACATTAGCAGAACATTACACAGCACTGAAACAGAACAATGACTAATTTTAATTCATCTGCATGCCAGAAAGATGACACAACTCAGAACAAAAAACACCATGCGAGGGGGCACAGGGGCTGGGGGAAGGTGTTCAGGAGAAGTGAACGTCAAAGATGTGTGTGGGTTACAACTTTCCATGCTGAGTCATGCAGAGAGGCCAAGTGCAAAGACCTCTCGTCACATGCAACCCTCTTCCTCTGTCACCTACTGCAACTACTGCATAAAAAAAGAAATGCAGAATGTTCACTAGCCAGCTGAGCAACAACACATCTGTGCACAAGTGCATCTTTTGGCGACAAGACGCACCATGAGGCTTTTAAAAGATCAGCTTCTGTGAGTCATTTCTTAACTACAAAATAATCCACTTTACCCTGCGCCAGAACCAATAAAAAGAAAGACAATATCTTGTTTTTAAAAAAAAACAAAGACAAAAACAAACAAAAACCATTGAATACCACTTTGCTGCTCAAAAATAAATAAAAAGGGAAAAGTTGTGATTCTTACCTTGCATGTACAAAAATAAGTGACTCCATTACATACGTTACCACTTTAACTCAGCGGTAAATGGTGAATGGCCTGCACTTGTATAGAGCTTTAACAAGTCTGAGGACTCCAAAGTTTCACACTACAATCAGTCATTCACCCATTCATCCACACATTCACACACAGATGGTGGTGAGCTACACTGTAGCCACAGCTGCCCTGGGGCAGACTGACAGAAGTGAGGCTGCCATTCAATCGATGCCACCGGACCCTCCGACCACCACCAGCAGGCACGGCAGATGAAGTGTCTTGCCCAAGGACACACCATGACTGAGACGGACGGAGCAGGGGCTCGGACCGGTTGCAGGACGAACCCCTACCTTCTGAGCCACTGCCGCCTGGTGTAGTATGTTTTACTTACAGGCCAGAATAATCGTGATTTTCAGCAACCTTAAGTAAGCCACCCAGAATTCTACAAGCTGGTTCGTACCTTACATCTCCATCCATTGGTGGGAAGAGAGTCTATAGCAGGTTGCAGACAGAAGGTATGGTAGCCTTTGTCACACATGTCACACACCAGCATTTTAGTGTCCTCTCCTGGGTTCCTAAAAAACACAAAGTTGTGCAAAGTAAGAAAATGGAGGACCTTTATGCCATGTAATGAACGGAACAAAGTTATGAAGAATTTCTTTTAATCAATTGGAAATAATAGACACCTTTACTTATGTTTTTTTTTTAAAACAGTGATTAGAGCTCTGATTCGCCAATGAATTAATTTGATAAATACCTAACAATCATTTTGTAGTTAAATTCTCTTTGGTTTATAAAAAAATGAAATAATTAAAGGAGCCTACTTGCTACTGACCTAAACAGTAACAAGTTGTCTCACCTTAACAGTGTATAAGGTTTAAAAACAGTTTGCAGTGTTATAACTTTCACACAACATCAGAGCAGAAGGCTCTAAAGAACATTTAATTTGTATGGTTTTAATTCATTTGTTTTTATACTGTTTATCACATTACAGTTGGTTATAGTGGCTAAGATAACGCAAAGTTGACTGTTTGGAAAAAAAAAAAACGGGGAAAAAAAGTGTTTTTTTCTTCCTATTAACTTAAGGTGCTCTAACCCATAAAGCCTGCTGCTAATCTTGCTAATTCTTTGTTTTCACTGACAGTTTGTTTAAATTGTAGCCTTCAAAAAATACAAACAAGAGGCTAACTGCTGGTGCTGCCTGAAACAGATTTGTAAAGTCAATAAAAATGACTCATCCTATTATTATTATTAATAATAAAAATCACATACGATCACCTGACAAAAAATTCTAATAAGATGCAAGACAACACTAAATAATCCCATGAACAATCAATGATAAACGAGTGTGTCTAGTAAAAATTAAACCAGTTATTTTGACGTTGGTCTTGATTTCTAAAGCGTACAAATTTCTTAGCAATAAATATTAAACCCCACCTCCTCTTGAAAAAACCAAATAGCATATGCCGAAGCAACAGGGTTTGTAAGCAAATAAGAACTCAATGTCCAACCAGGCATGTTTGCCTTAGGTGTGCCAGAGCTGCTATGCTTTATAGAGAAAGGTCAGAGGTTACAAAAATTAAGCTTTAGGGTACAACTTCTAGTTAGTGTTCAACAAAGCACAGAGGTAAACAAACCATCAGAGAGCAAGATGCCTGGAAACAATACAGAAATTAAGTACGATGAAATGTGGGAGACATGGATGTGCAAAAAAAAACAAAAAAACTTCTAGGGTATGGTGTTTAGGTGGGTGGTTGAAGTGACTCACTTGCAAGTCTGGCAGACTTTGCACTCGGGGCACTGCCAACCTGCCCTTCTTAGAGGGGTCACAGCCATGTCCAAGCAAATCCCGTGGTAATGCAGCCCACAACTGGTGCAGAAGAGCTGGTCTAGTAGGTCCCCTGGGCTATCGCACAGCACGCAGTTTACATCATCTACAACTATGAGCAGCAAAATACCACAGGACAGGTAAGTCAGAAAATGTCATTTCTATTCAGTAAAATATGTCATTATTGTAAATTTGGCTTAACTTACATTTCTGAATTGCCAATTCAATATGTTCTGGGCAGAGCAGTGAGAGAGTCCTAATATCCTGAAAGGTCCCGGCTGCCCCAGCGCAGGGGTAATGGTAGAGTTGAGCACATCCTTCAGCACAGCACTTAATGGATGCTCCAAGGCGCTTACAGTATGCACAGTGCTGTGAAAAGGAAGAAAAGGTGCTACGATAAGTCAAAAAATATTACTTGACTGAAACAAAATTCCATCAACACCAAAATAAAAACAATAAATTATGTTCACAAGTGAGTACATTTTTATAATGAAAGTACCTTACACCTTCATGTCTAAGTAAAAAAATATAAATCTGGAATCTTGCTTAAAAAAAGTTATGTTCTGACCTAAATATCAGTCCCTTGATCATTGCACCAGCGCAATCTCATCTAAACCCCATTTTTTCTCAGTTTTATGAGTGCGTGCTAATAGCCATGGCAAAGATCAAGTGGCAGAACTGCTATTTGGCTGCATGACCGATGGGCTGCAAACACAATCAAGAGAACTGTGAGCAGCATCACTGCTACCACTAGGAGCTAAACTGCCATGAGAGCTCTGCCCTGTTGAGTAGCATGACCTTTTTCATTTCACAGCTGAGAGATCCACGCTGCCTTGTCGACCTTTACCAGTCAGTCTGATCCATCAGCTTTTCTGTGCCTCGGTGAAGCCGTCCCTCCCTGCTGCCCCAACGCATTAAGGTGGCGTTAACACCCATTAGTCCACCCACTTTTTTTCTCTGGACTCACCTTTGTGCTCCCTGAGTCAATGGCTCTGTCCACATTAAGCAGAGATTGTCCCTCGCCCTCACAAACACCATCAGACCACAAGGCACAACTCTGATGTGCCCAACATTGCCCTGAAATGGCAAGTTATAGAAGATAACAAATGTGGGATTAGCAAATAAATAGATTCAGTTTAAAATCAAACAATGCTTGAATAAAAACAATCATAAATTATCATTAGTCTTACCTGACTCAAAGAGAGACTGGACTTTAAGATCTCGTGGAAGGCCGACATGAGAAAGCTCATCCCAAAATCGACTGGCAGGGTCTGATTCTTCGTGGCAGGTTTCAGACCCACTGGTGAAAAGAAAATTTTATAAGAAACGACAGCCAGTAGAGTAAGAACGGAGATGTAAAGGTAATGAGAATGAAGTGTGTGTGTGTGTGTGGGGGGGATGTTAAAGAGCAGATAAAGGCTGTGGGGGAGGGGAGAAGGAGGAAAAGGGCCATCTTGTATGGCATGTGTACAAGAGGCTAGCTGTTGTGTCTCATAAAAGCTGTTGAAATGGATGAGCTTCTCTAAGTGATACCACACAGAAAATGAGGAGTGGGAGCATTAGCATATAAAAAGACCTGCGTTTCAGCAAACACACTAAAACCATGTGATGTTAAAAAAAACAAAAACATGATTGCACACTCATGGCATACAACCTCCAGAGCATATTGTTTACAGAATATGATTAATTTAATTTTGTAACAATAGTCACCATCTTTCTCACAACTGTATTGTTTTTGGCTAAACCAAAAACTCATAAATAAACTACCTACTCCTTGGGATGCTGCCAAATCAGTATGACTCAGACTACCCATGAGAACCCAATAAACCCAGTAAGAAGATAGTGTAGAACCACATGAAAATGCAAGGTTCTTCTACACCAGTAATAATCTAAGTTTGTATGAAAGATCTAATTACTCTAAGTTTATTAACAATTAGGGTCTCAAAGATTGTTTCGATTTCCGGAAGAACAAACCATTTATGACACCAGTGTTAAAAAAAAAACCTACTGTACTTACTTCTTTTCCTTCTGTCCTGAGGTGCCTTCTCCAGGCTGAGCGGTTTTGTCATCATCACTGCCATCGCCTGCCAAGCCTCCTTCACCGTTACGGCTGAAGAGTGTTTCATGCTGAGACGTGACGCTGAATATTTGCAGATCCCCCTGACCCAGAAGGCTACGACCACCGCAGTAACAGAAGGCACAGAGACGCTCACTGAAAGCAGGAGAATGGGTGGTAAGGGCTGTTTAATTATACATATCTATTGTGACTAAAAACAGTGCAATGCATGTCATAATGAATTAAGGCCTCTCGCTTATGGGAATAGGCCTGAGAGAGGCAACGTACAGAAGCTAAGAGTGCTGCTGTTTGGGAGGGAGGCTGGCACACAAAAAAAAACTTTATACTTTTCTTATTTATACTAAAATGGGAAAAACGGTTCGCTGTTTAATTTAGCAAAACTGACTCTGCAAGTTTTCTTTGAATTAATAAACTTCAAACGTGCATATCTGTAAACGTTGCTGATTCATTTTTATCGAAACCGTTAAGTCTAAAGATGTGCCTTTTAAAAATCCTAGGAAATATTACTGATGTGCCCACTACTGATGACATCAGCAGCACAGACAGGCCAGAAGATTGATGACAACCTTTTACAAAGTGGCACCTGAGAAGAGAGTGCTGCATCTACCAGCTAATGACTTTTCATGTATGTTCAGACTTGAGGGTAAACACTACATTACACTGATGGCCTGGACATACATCTGCATATGCATGTGAATATTTCACACCGCACTGTTCTTAATTTATAAAACAATGACGTGTCAAGGCAAGTTCAGTGTTTCTGACCTGCTTTTGATTTCTCTACTTGCTGGGACAGATGGTGCTGTTGAACTCTCTGTTGGAGGGCTCTGACCCAGAGGGGAAGAGACCTTGTCCTCCTCTGGCACCTCACTGGTCACCACATCCACAGAGTCCACCTGTTGGATTTGCATTTCTGCAATAACAAAAAAAACAAACAAAAAAATAAATAAATAATGACACGTCAGTCAGGAAGGAACTCAACATGACTGTCCTCCTGTGAACTGGTGAGCACTGCAGTTTATTCTGTTTTGGACGGTGAACAGATATCAGCTATTCCCTTTTTTATGACCGGACAGCTTTGAGACATCATTTGGCTGCAGTTTCAACTGTTTCATAGGGTCCACAACACACGCGGGGATCAACTGCCACAGCTCTGATAGAAGTAAACCCACTGGGAACGTCAACTCTTGTACGACACAGCAAGAACTGAGGCATGAAAAATAATCTGTGTTAAAACACTGAACGTAATAAGATTTAAAATTACTGGAGAATATAATCAATTTTGACACTATCACAACTACTTTTAATTTAACTCCCTAAAAGTTTCAATTTACAATGATAATCGTATCAAACATTCCCCCAAAAGTCTCTCACTGAGAATTTAACTCAGGGAGAATTTTATTAAGATTTTATTGATGTGTAATCAGGCCAATTCTGCCTCATCCCGTGAAATAACACAGGAACAAATTCAAGCTCATTCCCTTCCAGCAACAAATTGCACATGTGGAATACACCTTCCAGTCACATTGTAGGAGATTGGCACAAGAAGCTGAATATCACCTTTTGTTCTTGTGAAACAGCAGTATTTAGATACAACCATCTCTTTGTTTGCAAGAGAGATATCTTGCACTATAAACAAATATGATTCAAATGTTTCTTGATGTAAACTAGATAGAAATTTAAGCAGCAAGACACAAATGTCAAATAAAGAGTTTTGAAAGCTGTGATATAATGCTCAGCTCAGCTACCTAGATGTTACCTAAAAAACAGTGCAAGTTCATAAATGTATTTGTTTTAATCAAAAGCCTGAAGCCAGATGGAGTCACAGAGAGAACCAAAAGCCATACTTGAGTCTTTCACATAAAAAAGTTGACAAAAGGTAAAATGCAGGGGAAAAAAAAAAAAAAAACACTTGCAGACTCACAATCCCCAATATCTCAGGCACAGCAACGGGGAAGCATTGAGATGTATGAGAATGGGAGTCATGGTCACATGATCTGATGTACACACATAAAAAGGCACATAAATGGGTCTGGAGAGACTGATGGGATTTTAAAAAGCTTTTAGAGGGCATTAGCCTTGGGCTCTTTCCCACTGCACCTCAATGCCAATCTCAGGGCAAAAGGAGAGATGGAAGTAGTGAGAAGAGAAAGAAAAAAAAACACACCAAATACAGCTTCACACTTCAATTTAAACCCTTTCAATTATAGCCCTAAAGATGAAGCATGGGGTGCGAAGAAAAAGCTCTCATCCACTGATCTCCAACAGAGAGGACTCAACTACAGATATTGAAACACTCTGAAACACTTATTGCATGAGGCTACCTGGATGCTCCAATCTGTATCACTCTCAATAAAACCCAATGTGTGTATAATAGATCCAGAAGAGGTCTACAAAGTCCTACCTGTGTCCTGTGGGTCTGCAGACTCTGTTATCTCAGTACCGTCCATACTGTCCTCTTCATCCACAGCAACCCTCCCTCTGGTGCGACCCCTAGAGTAAGGAAGAGACACAGACAGAGGAAGTAAAGAGAGATCAGATGGGAATTTTTTGGACTGGACAGATCTTGGACAGAACATGAACAGATTTTTGGAGAGGAGAGCTGTGGTGTAGCCATAAATTAGTTAAATATAATTACAGCTGCCAGTGGTTATCATTGAAAGCACTTAAGCCCTGGGCTAAGCAGAAGCTTGGTAGTGGGAGGGGGTGCAACACAGGCTGGTATTAGAGTGATCAGTATCAGAAATAAAATTTAAAAAAATATAGAGAATAAACTAAAATACATATTGAGAATAGAAAGTTGGGAATTGAGCCAGAAATAAATAATTATGAAATGTCAGAAAGAGGGCTAAACCACTAAACGTCACTGCTAAAACAAAGTACAGAAATGTAAGGTGTACAAAAAATGCAAAGCCCTGTGCTCCAAATATGTAGTGGTAATGTTTTCTAAAAAGGTTTGCTAAAATGGTAATGACCCATCTAAATATATGTAAAATAACAATTATAACTGTGCAGCAAACCGCCTCTGAATTTTAGTTATCCTGTATATATAAAAATAAATTCAGTCTATACTTAAAAAGATAAATAGTTTGTCACACTTTATCTTAGAGATGTTCCAACTTAGTTGTCTGACCATAACAGACTGTCTTTACATCTGACCAACACTTCCAGATCCCTAAATGGACCTTGAGAAGTAACATATTACTCAATATCTCCTTCAAAAAGTATTTAGACATCAACATGAATTTTATTTGGCGTATTGTTGAATATGAGCCTATCCTTGGTTACCACAATCAAGGCTACTAAAGCAGGATTTCTTTATTTTTGCTAACACAAATGAACTGTGACTCTAACCCACAATCACACTTTGTGTTCAATGTCGTCAAATCAGACAACCTTGCCTACCTTCCCAACCATTCGTCAGGATTCCTACTTGTGGAAATGCCCCTGTTTATGTACAGTATGGAAAGATCTTTCTTTATCAGTATTCTCCAATGGGAACTGAATTAACCTAATTTTGGAAGCAGCATGTTGACAGGATAATTATCATGGATACAAATTAAATAGCAACATCAACTGTTAGCATGCTAAACAGGGGGAGCAAAAACAGCCCAAATGAGAGCAGCGCGTCTCAGGGGTACTCAGGAGGAGACACAGGGTTGGAAGTGAGGGAGGAGATTGGGGACGGTGGGGTAATTTTCAGTGCCACCAGAGAGAAAAATCACAAATGGCTGAATGCCAAATCAACCCCTCCCTCTAAATGACTTCCATGGGAAGCAAACCTAAAACACAAGAATGACAGAAGAAGCCTGTGGCACATTGTGGCTGAAAACATAATTACCTAAAGGTCTGAGTCATACGCTGTACATGAATATCTTAATGTTGAGACAAACAACCAGAATTAAATTGTTCTTTAAAAAAATGAGGGCTTAAGGGTTTGGATCACGCTGTGATTTATGAATGCCCAAATTTGAAACAACATAATTACACCAAATAATTAAAGAACACAACTATTCTGATATCCATTCTTAAGCATGTGATATGAGTCCAAATCAAGGCATTTTATTATTCAGAATGTTTTTGAGTACACGTTGGCCATAACAAAGTGTAGCTGACATATAGAGTAGTTGCAAGATTGTGCCAGCAAGTCTGCTAGGTTAAACTATTTAAAAATGGACACAACAGCAGCCCAAAAGCTACCTGTTATATTTGCAATCTGATAATTTCTCAAAGTCACAGGGACAGAGCTTCCTTCAATAAGACTGAATTTGACTTGACGCCTAAAGTTTAAATACTTGGTTGAATAAAACCAGTTTAATCCATGATCTTAGGCTGAGGCTCAGTCAAAGCATAGAGTTGAATTTGGTTTTTAATTTGAAGTAGAAAGGTGCTATTTTTTCCTTTCCCAACTGACCAATGAGAAGCCGATAATTAAAAGCCAGTTTCAGCATTGTCACCAATAAGATGGGTATGCACAGGGACTCCTCTTCTATTGATTTTACTGTGATTCAGGTATGTGGCTTGCAACTGCGTGCTTGGGCAGATACACGGGGAAAACAAACAAACACTGGGACATTACAACAACTTTGAATGTCTGTTAATATGCAAAGTCCAAATGATGGCAAGTGAAATCCAATAATTACCAGACGTCAGTGACCGATATAAATCTGAACTAAAATATGTAGACATATTATAAATTCAACTGCTTATGTCTTCAACTATCCATGTCTGAGTTTAGTTTTACACACATGCAAATCAACACAATTAGCTCCTAGAAGTTATTTTTAAAATAACATTCAAATAAGTAACATTCAGAGCACAAAGCTCTACCACAAACATCTTCTCCTGGGCCCTTTTATTTTACCCTTCTGGCAACCATATTTTACAAAAATCTGTGTATAGTCAGCCTGTGATTTGAAATTACCAAACCATATACCCCCTGATAACATAATGATAACTAGGCAATAAATAGAGTACGAGCGGAGCGTCACAAATTATCCAAAGTTTTTTGTTTTGGCAAAGCAGAGGTTACCTACAGATATATGCTGTATCATACGTTACATCATCTTGATTATATTTAAAAGAAGGAAGTTGAATTTAAGTAACAGTGAGGAAAATGTGAAAATCATTCAGAAAGGGAAAATCTATATATCTGAATACTATAGGTTGACAGATTTTCTAAAGAGTAGTCAAGGAGTCAAGTTAACCACTACTCGAAAGAGGGCCCATTTAACTGTAAGTTTCTGGCATCTAAAACAACACAAACCTCAAAACCTTTATAAGTGAATGTAATGTTGTGGAGTTTTACACCACTTCACTTCTGCATCAGATAGTTACAATGATTATGCTAAGTACCGCATATTTTTTTAAAGTTTGCAATTAATGTGTGATGCTTCCAAAGATTTCTGGACCAAAGACACTGTAAATTTCAGCTGATTTAGGCTGTATGAGAAATCTCCGTATAACAACACTACACAGTGCACATACACAACAATGTAGGCAGTGATGACATCTTTACATAACCTCCTACAATACATTCATGCGTAATTACATAGAACCATGCTTAAAGCATCAAATTTCAGCCTTCAAATGGTCCATTTTTCCCCTTAATAAAACACTCAAGAATAGTGTTCAACCCTATACTGTGCACAACTTACCCCCTCCTCACAGTCCCACCACAGGGAGAGGAGAGAGAAAAAAGAAAAGATGAAAATAATGCTGTGGTAAGTAGTCCCAGCTTGCAAAGAGCTGCCTGGAAAACCTGGCAAGGATCGTGTTGCTCTGAAACGGACCGACCAGCAGATGAAGCTTGGGCAAATCCAATATTTTCCAACTAGGTCTTTGAGAATATCTGATATCCTCCTTTTTCACACGCTCTGCTTAAAGATCAATACTGGTACACACAGAAGGAGCATATGATTGACCTTAATAAAGGGTATTTCCATGAGTATCATTCACAAACGTGAAGTTGTGCAAAGTGTATGAAGCCAAGAACCTTGTTTCACCACAGATCTATTAAAGTTAGAACTGTTTCTTAATTGCTAAGCAGTTAGATTTAAGACACAATACCAATCCCTCTACTGGCCTGTAGTTTTAATTACGTAGAACAGTAAAGAAAACCAAATAAAGCCCACCAAGCTCTGAAGAATGACTTAGTGGATGGTGTTTTTTACTGAATATGAACACCTTATTGAGCTCTAGAGGTGTTTTATATTTATGTAAATGGAGCGAATAATTGTGGCATCTATGCGGAGCTATACAATCATCTTCAGGTAATCTCTTGCCAGGACAAAAAGCAGCAATGGCCATTACAAAAGCAAAAGCAAACGGAGTACATTTCTGTTGATTGGTCATTCGTGTTTAGTTAATCAAAATCAAGCAAATTAACCCAAGTAACTCTTTGCCTGTGGCATTAACGCCTCATCTCAAAGCAATGGATTATATGAGTCATTTAGAACACCACGTTAGGATTAATTCAGAGAAAAAACAAGGGAGAGAGCTATGACCCTTGCTGGCATTGTTTTATGGAGCACCTATACAAATGTATAGAGTTATGACTGAGTGGAATTACAGCTTGATTGCCTCAAGAGAAACTGGAAACACTGGAAATCAATAAGCTGAAAAGAACAGCACATAACATGAAGTTCTAACCACAACTGAAACATACACAAACTAGGAGAAAACATAAAAGCAATTAAAAATACCCGGTATCGGGTATCAGTCCAATACCGTGCACGTGCTCATAAAAGTATTTCGATACCACAATTCCTGATACCACTTTACGACAGTGTAACATTCACCTTTCAGCTCAGCAGTCAAGTTGTAAATGGAGAGAAATGTCAGCTGTGTGAAGGTAGTTTTTGTGTGTTTTTTTGGCGTTGGCTGTCCTGATCCATACTCATTACCAACAACAAGTAATGGTAATGCAGCGTTGGGGTAGCATTGTTTGCTAAATGCCAATAAACACCACCAGAAGAAGACAAAGAGGAAGCTGTGCAGAGGTATTTCAAAGTGAACGATGGTGACAAAAGTAAAGCAAACTGTAAATTATGCTCAGCAAAGCTGTCAAGAAGAGGACAAAATCTATCACTTTCAACACAAGCAATCTGCTAAGACATCTAAAAGAAAACCAAAACAATGATGACGCCACGTTCAAAGAGTTTGCTATTAGCACCCTAAAATGGCCACAGTTTCTCACTGAGCAGAAGAGAGCCTGGGAATATACTGATCTGAGTGTGAGCTTCCTGACAATCTCACCCCTCATCAATGAAAGATTTTGGAAAAGGCTACTGCCGTCCTGGCTCTGTTTGAGTAGTTAACGTGAAAAGTAAGCTGATTTTCAAACACATTTTTGAAGTCCTTGTAGGAAGTGAACAGGCATCTATTAGTACTTGTATCAGTACTTGGTATTGACAAGTACTGCTGTTTTAAATTAAGCTTAATTGTTGTCCACAAAACCCACAATTTTGAAGTAAGGATTAAGAGGTAATGTATTAAAGCCAGGGCTTTTGGTTACTACAAGGTAACTCAGTTTATCCCAGTTCATCTCATTTCTGTACCATGTTTAATATTGATTTACTCTGAGAAATTGACTTTTTAAAAAGATATACATTTTAGTGTCAACTGAAGAGTTTTACAGACTACTTAAATGACTGTGCCATTCTGTGTAAGTAGGTAATAAGTACCACTGTCTATTTCCACATATCTCAGTCCCCGCTCCAAAAGAACTGGAACCTGACAACCAAATAATTTGACAAAAGTCTTAGATTTCATTTCTACATTAGCTGCACCACTAATTCAATGAATATGACAAAATTTAACGCTGTAAACACGCAAAATGATTTATTTGGCAAAAAGATAAAAACGTACTTCTTTTTGTTCTTAGACGTCGACAAGGGCGGTGCCTGGGGTAGGATGGCAGCGGCATCTTTGCGTGGCCTGCCACGTGGTCGCTTGTCTGCGAGGGCAGGACTTCCTGTGGACGTAGCCCCTGCACAGCTGGACGGCGGTGAGGGTCCCTGGTCAGAGGGCTCCACAGTCTTATCCTCTGATGACATTCTGAGAAACAATAGGACAAGATGATACAAGCTTTATATGGCAAATAATCAAAGCTTGTAAAAATGGTGGTGATCTGCATGGCATTTGATTTTACTTTAAAAGGTTCTCAAATGGCTGGTAGTAAAAAGAAGCGACACAAATGGAAGAAATGGCTGGGCAAACTTGTTCACCGACACATCAAGTTGTTTACATATATTTTAGCTATAGTGTTGCTGAAGACATGCATGTATGTGAAATATTTGACAGCTACAGAATCACTCCTTCCAAAAGCCACCGAACCAGGAAGTTGCTTCAAATAAGTTTCTAAGTAGAACACAGAGAAAGGTGAGCATTTGGTAATGAACATTATATAATTCAAAAAGGTTAAAAAACAAAAACTGGACTTCTATTCTGTAGCTGAATAGAACCGCTACAGAATAGAAGTCAAATTGTTTTTGTTTTTTTAACCTTTTTTGGAATTGCCATGTCCTGGATGACGGAGAAACTACTCCAGCATATAAACATTATATAATGTTCATCTTTGTTGTCGAGATGCCAAACTGAAACATAAAATAAATTGGGGCCATAAAATGTGGCACACACACACACCCACACACAGAAATAATGACTTAATATTTTTAACAAGTGGATTTCATTTGCTTGACAATTTTACACAAGCAGTTTCAGTGACCACTGATATTGCATTAATGATTCTCTACTCTGTCATTTTGGGGCTGTGCAGACAAAACACTAAAATGTGTCCTGGTGATTCGATTACAAGAGGACAGCGCTCAGTATAGGCATGTGAACATACTCAGACCCTCCCCAAGAAGGTAAGTAACAGTAAAGACTTCTGAATCAAATACTTTTAATCAACTTATCAGCAATTGTGAGCACATTTCTACAAGATGTTTTAGATGTATGCTGGTCTGAAGCATTTAGGTATATATTAACAAAATGCCACGAATGAAAACTCAGTAATTTAGCTAAGCAATTATTACTACTCACCAATCTACCAAGTGCTATGAGTAGGCGGACTGATTGCTTGGCAGGCGACTAGAATTGACTGATTTTTCAGCTTGGTTAATAACTTACAGATCAGGTGCTCAACTTTTCTTTATTTATTTTTTAGGTACACCTATGACTGGTTCCTTAATAACACATGGTCTACAGACTTCCCTTACAGTGCCAGCTGCTGAAACATGTGTATAATTCATGTAGAGCTGCCTACTTTGTGACTTGTAATCGGCAGTCGAGGAAAAATGTAAATATTGATATTAGTTCAATAGTTACAAAAATCAAGTTTAATTTTGTCATGTTTACAGTTACAACTTGCATTTGCTTCCACTCAGTTATGGCAAAATAGTGTTCCCCCTGTCACACTGTGAGTCTAAAGGCTTTTTCACAAAACAGCTCCACGAAATGGCTGCAATGCTGCCTCTCGTCATTTATAAATCTCCAACGGAGCAGGTTATGTGCCGCACAGACATGAGCTTTCAGAAATGAAGAGAGCATCGCGGAACCAAAAGAGCAGAACTAAGCTGGGTTGACATGGAGTGTATTAAATGTGTGATGGACATCTCCCTTGTATTGTTTTCAAAACATAAATTAACTCAGTTTAGGGCTTCTATTTTTTTTTAACTAAATGCAAAGTTCCTGTGTGTCATCATCGACCTTCCATTCGTAATAAAAACCTGTTTGTTGTTGTTTATTCCCGTGGCCGGGTGGTCACACAGACCATGTCATCATTTAATCATATTATTGAGCCTTTTCACATGTTGACCGTTTCAGCTCCGTTTCTACCAAAGGCGCATCAGGGGTGGGTTAGCTTCGACCCCTGTCGTCGATTCGGCCAATTCAGAAACCACACCAAGGCCACCAGAAGTCCTGGCTTGAAGTGTTTTCTGCAAGAGCCTCATGTGTGTTTGCTGTCAGCTAAGAGTTTGTCTTCCAAATAGTGTTTTGTTTTCTTTAAATCACTTCAAAACATACAGGGAAAACAACATGAGAAGACAAAGGAACCTCCTCATTTCATGGGTTAAGTTGGAAAATCCTAATGGCAGCAATACTATGATTGTGTAGTAAACAAAAATCACAGAATCTACTGAAAGCAGTAGATTTTCCTCATACTTCATGTAATAACCTCAAGAAATGAACAGGTAAATGTGGTTCAATTGGAAATGAGCAAAGAGGAATATGTGTACATGTAAAGTATGCTGTGGTTTGTTAAGAGATTAAAATCAGCCAAATTTGAAATCAGCAGGACAGATCTTTAAAACCCTAAAACGCCACTGAATCATCCACAAAAACCACAATCAGCGCTTCTATAGTTACAACCCCATTTCAAACCATTTAAAGTCCATTTTTCTACAGTGAAAGATTATTCAGAAGAGGAAAACACTAAAGACAGCTGTCAATGTTCCCAGTTGTGGACGTCCCAGCAGATTCAACCAAAAGGTTAACCATGCTATGCTCAGAATAAACACAAATATCCCCAGAGCTTCATCTCCCACAGCATGTAAAAATTTAAGCGTCATGAAGGTGCAATTAAAAGGACTGAATAAGAATGGCTTGTACGGAAAAATTCACAGAAAAAAAACAACAACATTGCAACACAACTTAAATTTGCAAAGCTGCATCTGCACACGCTACAATGTCCTTGGAACAAATTAGACCAGAGCGAATGTTTAGCCATAGTGCACAATGCCATTTTTGGCAAAAACCAAAACACAGCATATCAACTCCTCATACCAACTGTCAAGCACAGACATGTGACAAGTGTTGATTTGGGCTTGTTTTGCAGCCACAGCACCTGGGACCCTTGCAGTCACTGAGTCTAACATGAACTCCGCTGTATCCCAAAGTATTTTAGAGTCAGATGCAAGGCCATCTGTCCCTATCCGACAGCTATAGCTTCGGTAAAAATGGGTCATGCATCAGGACAATGATCCAAAACACACTAGCAAATCTACAACTAAATAGCTGAAGAAGAAAAAAAAAAAAGAAACGGGGTGCTTCCTGATTGAAATGCTGTGGTGAGACCATAGTTATGAATTTAAAAATAAAAACACCAAAAAGTCAAGCAAAATGATACCACTGAAATACTTCAAGTTATAACTGCAAAGGGTAGTTAGCAGTTAAAACATGGTATGTGCCTGTTTTTTGTTTCCAAACTGCGTCTGCATTTTGGCTTAGTTTCTCTTAAATAAATAACAGCATTATAGGTTATGAGTTGAGGTTCAACTGGGTTGTATTAACCTAAATTGAAGACATGGTGAGGTTGAGGGGCTTTTTAAATGTCAAACCTAAAAATCTGAAAGGGGGTACATAATTTTTCACCATGACTGCATCTGTGTGCATATTGTAATTTACATCACATACAGTATATCACATAATGTGACAGAGTTGAACTATTGGCAATTTCTAAACTGTATGTTTTATTAAGGTTTTCAACTCTCTCATAGGTGAAGACATTAAAGCGGTTTAAGAGAAAAAAAAAAAAAGCACAATTACAAAAACTTTAAATGCTGTCAATGATTTTATTGAATTACAAGTCCACAAGCAAAAACCAAGACCTTCCACACAAAACTTTGAGACACCTTCCAGCATCAGTATCATGTGTGAAATGACAGCAGTGGGATAGGCGTTGAAACTGATCCAACATCATTACGCCTCTAACCAAACAAGGGAGGTAGTCACAGAGCTGACATGGAGAGTGTGGGGGTGAGACGAGTGGCGCTATACTAACCAACTAACTGCTGTTGCTCTGCAGTGTCGTCGTGCACGTTGTTGAAAGAACTGTACCAGCTTGACTGGTTGACATCTCAACCAATGATGTGATGCTTAATCTTGGACTAAATGTTGTAAAAGGAATATGGAGAAAACTGCCCTTCAGTATAGATTGGATGGGCTTACTGTCAGTAAAATAAAAACGCACAAACACTACTGGTTTCATTATTAAGATGATAATATTAATGTTGATTAGAAAATACCTCGAGCACAACTTTGATAGCCAGTTATGGAGGCTTCAATATGCTATATAAATGTCTGTGTCGCAATCAGTGATATCTGTGTGTTGTCCTAGACTGAGTGTTTGCAACAGCAACACTTTTCTTGAACAAATCTGGAGTAAACAATAATGGGTGTCTCCGGCATCTTTCACAACTCGAATAGAGTACACATGCACAATCTTAAATTAGGCTGGTCAGGAAAATAGCAATATGTTTTATTAGGACTTTAGTTCAGGGAAGAGTGCGGCGCAACTAATTTCTCTCACATAAAATCCTTTGTAACATCCCCTCTGCTCTTTATAAGTACAATGAATAAATAACAGTTTAATTCAGTCAGCCATAACCTGAGTATTTTGGTTGCTGGATGTAGTGAGGTAACTGCCACCAAATACATTGATGTGGCTGCAGATGAGTTAAAAAAAAAGAAAAAAAGGAAAATTTGAAAATGTGGGATTCAAAAATGGCAATGCACAAAAACACACCAGTTACTCTTACTCCAGAAACAAGGCTAAGATTTTATCTGCATACTTTCAGACACAATGGAGAGCTGATGCTAGAAATTAAACTTAAACAATCTGTGGAAGAATACAAACTTCCTGTCCTAGAGGAGGAGCTTTGCTGCAAAAGGCAGAGGAGGCAGCCAGGTGACCTGGTGAAATGCACAGAAGGTGGTGTCTGATAGAAGATAAAAAAGAGCATAGGATCAGCTGGAAAAAAGCTTAACGCTAACCCAGGGACCAACTATATCATCACCTTTCCACACCAATATTGGCTCCTTGGCCAACGGGATGAATTGTTCAAGGCTGCAATCACACACACAGAACAAAGTAAGCTACTGTTGTGTTTTTGTTATGAGTGAAACCTAGCTCTATAGCAACATGTGCATCTGCAGTCCAACTGGACGGGCTAACAAGTTTCCTTGCAGACAGAGAAGCAGAATCTCTGTTGTATAACCTGAGTGGTGCAGATCTGTGGCAGGTCTCGGAGTTCAACAAGACAGCGATAGATGTTGTGAGGAAACCTCTCCTTCAAACTTGAGTATTAACATCCGTCATAGGCTTATGTTTGCACGTGACCGATCTCAACAACAATGTTGATTGGGAAAAAGTTATACTTTTACACGGTAATCCTGTCTGTCCACGCGCCGGCACTGACACCAGTCTCTCAAGCATGTAAACAGATTCAAAATGGTGAATTTACGTACCTTTGTTTGGACCTACAGTGACGTTGGGTTGCTGCTATACGTTGAAAAGGGTAAGTAGCACAAAGAGCCCTCTGCTATCTGCCATTGTTACTGTTGCTGATCTACTCGCCCTGCAGCCGTCCGTAGTGCGCATGTACGATTTCACATGTGGCAGCTTCCTTTGATATGCAACAGGGAGTATCTGAAAAGTTCCACTCTGAGACCCGGGTTTTAAAAGGTTTTGTTCTCAGAGAATCCGATCGCTGTTGACGTGTAAACGCATGGCCGAACTGCAGCAAAAACATTTCAGCTTCACTAGAAAAAACAGCGTTTTGTAAACTGCCCTATAGACGAGTACAACAGCACCACGGAGACCAATGATGCAGGTTAGTGTAAAGACATCACAAATGTGGTCAAAACAGTAAGTCCGTCTGCTACCTGGGCCTCAGATGTGACAAGTGGCCTTCTTTTCTCCTCCCATGTACTGTCGAGTCTCCTGACATTTTGAACATATTAGATAAGAGAAACACTGTTTTG
>JAOXNZ010000092.1:11414021-11425565 GCA_028566095.1 Kryptolebias brasiliensis
CCACCCTTTGTCTCAAAACAAAATGAAAATAGCAACAAACAGAGTGAGAGAAACGCTGTTGCCTCCCCTCGTGGGAGTGTCTGTCCTTTATCGTTGTCGGCACCTGAAATGCACAAGATTTATTTAGACGTATCTTTAGAGAGGAGGTGAAAATTGCTGCAATTTTCATTTATTGATGCAGCTTTTATTGTTGTCTGATGCGTGCGTGCTCCTCACGCAAACTATCAGGAGTCTGATGTAAGCAATCGTGATGTCTCCGAGCATCCTGTCAGAAGTCAAGATTTTCCTTCATTTATGAGTACACATTTGTACTTATTAAAAGCTCTTCAGCGATGGAGGACATTGATGGTCTCAGTGTCTAAAAACCGGCCTGCACAGTGCAGTTAGTGAGCACTGTTGCCTCGCACCAAGAAGGTTGCAGGTTTGATTCCCAGCTGGAGCCTTTCTGTGTGGAGTTAGCATGTTTTTCTAATGTGTTTTCCTCCCGCAGTCCAAAAATATGCCTCTTAGGTTAACTGGTAACTCTAAATTGTGTTAGTGAGAGTGCTAATGGTTGCTCGTTTTGTTCGTCTCAGTGTGTCCCTGTGAGGAACTGGGGACCTGTCCAGGGTTAACCCCGTCTCTGGAGAGAGATACCAGCTCCCTGTGACACTGAACAGCAACACATGGGTGCAGAAAACGGGTGGATGGACATCTGAGAATGTAAAAGATCTATCTAAAGTTCTGTACGCCTTTGTAAGGTTTTCTAGAAACAATATAAATGTTGTCCTAACGCTTTATGTGAGTGACTCCAGCCTGAGTTTGGAGCCTGCAATGTGTAGGTGGGTGAAACGCTCCACTTTTCACAAAGGGATAATGCTCTGCATGGATGAATCAACTAGAGCTTATACACTTAAGAATGCTGTGAGAGAACACTACCACTTCAAAATATGTGATGTTTCTATTTACTTTTGGCCTTTAACTTTTTTTTAAACAAGAATGACTCTTTTGGATCATAGTTGTAAGTGAAGATGTAAGCAGTGTAGCTTCTTCACCAGCGATGCTGTTTTAAGGCTGTTGATAACAAACCAGATCCATGTTCAGACTGGAGGAGATTTCAGACAGCTGATCAAAAGGGCAGCGAGCGATCACTGTCAGAAATCTTGGTCATCCCACTTCTTTTATTTACTTCAGCATTCTGGTTTGTAAGTAATACATAATACCGTAAAAGCCATTGGAAAGTGTGACAGAAATTGACGAAGCTAAAGCTTAAGTTCTTGGTATGATCCTGTTTTTACAACAACATAAAAAGGGTTATTTATCCTAAGGTTTATTAGAAGGAAAACTTATCTTATTAAAGCCAGTAAAGGCTGTGTATTTTGGCACATCTTTGGCTTCAGTTTGGTGCTACCCTCTTTGTTTTCTGACTTTGTGCTGTAAAAGGTTACCTGACTCAGGTAATCACTTAAAATAACTTGCAATTCTCAGTTTTACCTGTAGATCATGTTAACTGACTGAATGTTTGAAACCACACTAGCATATGCTTTGCCTGCTCTGTGAAATGCTGATTTCTTTTTTCTTAGAAAATCCAAGAATCACTGTTCGTGAAGATGGCTGTAAAGGATAATGATTGCATTTCATTTGGAAATGTTTTCTTCTGATTTTTCAGCAGAAAATGGAACATTTCTAACATTATTTGATTGACTTTTGATTAAAATTACAGGAAACTTCTAAACTAGTAGCTCAAAAATGAAATATCTGTTTCCAGAAACACAGGAGGGAGTCTCATTAGGTTCTTTAAGTTATTTTACCACTGACTGATTGAACCCACACAGTTTGTGTTACGTGTGTGAAGATATTTTACCTTTGGAAAGTATAGTGTTTGTTACATACTGAGTGTAATAGGTAGAAAAATGACCTGGTTTCACAAGGAGACATATTTCCTCCATTACATTGAGCACATCTTCATGTCACATTTATTGATCAGTACAAGTTATTTTTTTAGACACATGCTGCACTGAAACAGACACTGCTTTGAGGTGCAATAAAATCCTTTTGCTCTCCTTCAACTTTTAGCCATTTTTAGAGCAGATACATGGTGAGGATAGACACAGGAACAGGATTATAATCTGCAAGCCTGTCAAAGCGATTGAACATTTTATTTCTGGCTCTGGCTCAGGTCTGAAGAGCTTGTTGGTATCGGTGTGTCTTTCCCATCAGGGTTTGATAAAAATCCTATGAATCCAGAATACAACATTGTTCACCCTATTGTGAAAATATGTTCCTCTGCTGTAATAAATCAGCCTATTGATGTGACTGCTGTTTTTCTACATCTACTCACTGCCTTCAGTATTGATTAATTTTGCTGTTAGAGAAACTGTGCAAAGGCAGTAGGTGCAAAAGGGAAATAAACACATACAGTATGTGCAGGATTGTTTTAGAGATTTAATTGAAAGTAGCTTGCATTTTAGAGGCTTTAAAGACAAACACGGCACCTCCTCTGCTCCATATTGTTGAGCTGTCTCTATTTTACATCTCCCCCTCATTAACTTGCGGATGGTTCACTGAGCTGCTCCATGAGCAGTTTCTCCACTACAGGCAGATGGAGACCCGGTCTAATTGGTAACACGGCTGTGAACAGCTGGACTGATACGGGTGGCTGGAGCTCCTCAGTAGCCGTGAGCAGAGGGGGGAGATTCATGTGCAAAGTTTGCTGTTTGTGCACACAAATGAATAGTGACCCTTTGTCGCACGGCTTCTTAAAGCCACTCTGTTGTTTTCACCTCAACCTTTCAACCATCTGGAGGCCGTTCATTAAATCGTAAACATGCAATCATTCCCCACCAAGGCTGTGTGTCCCCTGAAGGGTACAATAATGATGTGGAAACCAATTGTGGTCGAATATTCAATCCAAGTACGTCACAGAAAATGTTCAGGTCAACATCACTGAGACCAGACTTTGCAATGTTGTAAAAGGCTTCTTGTGTCTAACAGTTACATTAATAAAAATCCCAGCATTCCTCAGCAGAATCACCTGCTGCCTTTTGATATTTTGGGTTGACGCCAAAAAGCAAAAATGTTGCATAATTCACAGTGCTTGAAATGTGTTATATGAACTAGTATCAGCTACTACCACACCAAATTTGAGTTGTAGCCATTCTTGTGCTTCCAAAGATTAATTGGCTTGGGTGGCCATCTTCAACTGTGTTGACTCCAAGAGTTAATCAATTGGAGATACACACCCAATGATTACTTTCTGAAAGTTACATTTTATTCAAGTGGTTCATGTTGCTAACAAAACACACAAACACATTCGCACACACAGATATTTTGCTAACAGACAAGCAGAGTTGACTCCAAGTTTGTGTTTGCTGACACTGCTTCGCTATGCCATAGCAAAGCAGCGTCATACTGAAATGACTCTATAAGTTATTCAGTATTATTCTTTTTTTTTGCCCTTTCACTTTTGGCAACGGGCAATAATACAATGAAATAATTTGCATATTCTTGTTTTTCCTATTTCAGATCATTTTATTGTATTCTATTACCATTTATGCTCCCTGAACCCTTTGCTTTAATGATTTGTAGCATCCAGTTTACTTGTAGCATGTGTTTCAAAATGTAAAGAGGGGTCCTTGAAGAAAACTTGCTTTAAAATGCAAAGATTGAAGGCACAGATTGCCTTTGAACTCAACATTTCCCGAAGCAAAAAGCCAAAGCGACGCTGCATTGGCTTCTGGTTGAGCCTCTCTGTGTGCTCAAGTAGAAGCCAAACAAACATCTTAGTAGAGACCTGATATAAGTGCTTAGATGGCTCACTAATCATTTGATGGGGGTGAGAAAATGTGCCAGGAAGAATGAGGAAAAACATGCCTTAGTACAACATCTCCTGAGTGACAGAAATGTATATTCAGTGGTACGAAGCCTGAAGAGACTTACCCTGAACACCTGAAACTAAATATAGATCAGCGACCGTCTCAGCTGGTAATTACCATGTTCATGCTAACCAGCTGATTCAGACCGTTGCTGGGTTTGACGCATGAGCTCCCGGCAAGGCTGAATGAGTAGCTGAATGAACCTGTACCTCTGCTGACACCAGCTTCCCCCGGCCTCCAACTGCTTCTCAGTTGTTAAACTTTAACAAGGAGGTGTCCACATAAAGCTCAGTCGAGGGTGTGAACACATTTAACTAATGGATTATCAATTAACCTGGAGAAACATCTGAAATGACCCTCTAATTATCTATTTTAATTTGAAGATAGAACAAGAATAAAATGACTGAATATGGCATTAAACAGCATCTTATTTATAACCAGAGTAAATGATCAGCATGGCTCGTAGCACTAAAGGGTACAGCAGCTTGATTAAGGATTAAATTAAGGATTTCTTTGACCAATTTCAACCACCAATTAAAAAGCAGCTCCATAGGATGATGCTTCCACCAGCATGCTTCTGTTTGGGGTGGGGTTCTTGAGTTAAACAGGTGGTGCCCGTTCTTTGGTTCTCAACATGTTTGGTTTTTTTTTATTCTCCATTGGAGCAAATGACCTTTTTTTATTACTTGTTAAGAGTCCAGTGCCACTTTAATAAACTCCAAAGGAGATTTCTTGTTGTTTTCTTGAAATAATGAGCAGTTTTCCTCAAAGATCATCTTTATGAAGTCTACAAATGAAATCAAATCTTTTCAGTGGATTTCCGCAGTTTCTTTAAAAAATATACTTTTTTAATGATCTTAGGTAACTATTACCTTTTAATGTCTTCTTTGCTCGGTTGGTCTGCTCTTTTCTGACAGCTTTAGTTGGCTCGTTTATTAATTACTTTCTAACTGTGGATTTTATGGAGCTCTGAGGGCTAGACTGAGCCTTTGTTGTTGATGATGATGATGGTGGGTTTTTTTTCTTACATAATCCAGCTATTTTCTAAACTCCTCACAGACATTTGTCTCTGAATTATGTGGAAACTCAGTGATCTTTATTGTCCTGTTTGTTTTGTGGTTTTTCCAGTGACATTTAGATGACACAAAGTTGGTATTGATTTAATTATTTAAATGTCTTCTGCAGGTTTTAGCAGACCTATATCTTATTTAAGTACTCCAAAGCAAAATCTTTGGACTAGTTTGGATACTTTGAAAAATAAAATAAAATCCCTGAAACATATTCCTTACAATTACATCTTGCAAAGCAAGAAGAAAAATGCAAAATGGGGTGTTAGGATTACCCATCAGAAAGGAAAGCTATTGAACCTCTCTTTCAAATCTGTCATAACAAGTTACATAATAAATTATGGTGTTTTTAGAAAGTATAGATAGTCCTGAAAATTGAAAACGAAAATGTTGAGAAAAATGCTCCAACAATGCCCCAAGCCTGAAAGTAGACAGGGTTGGAGAGGTGAACGTTCATCACTGGTTATGAAAACGGTTTCTGCTGCTTTCAAATGGACACAGTGTGTGTAGAAGTGATTGATGATGTGTTTGTGGCAGTAAAATCACACAGTAACGGCACTAAAATTGCTTCCATATTGAAATAGCCAAAGACAAGTGCTTTTGGGTTCAGGCCATTCTTCTGAGGCCAACCTGACTGCTGCCTCCCACAAGTCTGCTCTTAAAATGTTTTCTGTGTCCTGTGGATTTTTTTCGCCGTAGATGCGCTTCAAACAGCGCTGATTAGCTATCTACCATCTGCTGGGCCGTGTGAGGAGAGCAGCTCATTATTCTGCCTGTTGTGTCTGCTCTGAAGCCGTAGCTCCACTCCAGCTATCAGGCGAAGCTGCAGGGGCTCTTCGTATGCAAGCAGCGGGGAGTGGCTTCGTGATTGCAGAGTTACTGCATGAAAGCGGCTGAGTTGTAGTCTGTCAGAGAAATGAGCCGTTCTGCAGCCAATCTCTGCCTCCAGCTGTGAAAGTACAAAATACTTCTGTCTTATGTGTGATGACAAGAATTCAAAAACACCAAGGTCATCCAGGAACATCATCTATACAGCAGGACAGATCAGCCCGTAGGAGTGAATCATTTTAGTTGGGATTTATATGAACCGCTGCTGATTTTTAATTTATTTTTAGTGTGTTTGCAGCAATGGCATGTTTATGTTGTCTTTCAGGACCTGGTGGGCAGTGCGCCACCCCAGAGGAACTGGAAGGGAATAGCAATCGCCCTGCTGGTCATCCTGATCATCTGCTCCCTGATCGTTACCTCCGTTATCCTGCTGACCCCCAGTAGGTGTCACACATACAAATGCATGTGCACCACATCACTTAAAAGTGGGTTTTCTGAATCATTGAACCCACCGATTTGATCCCATGGCATATAAATACCACATTCTTACGTGTTATTTATGTGCATTATTTGAAACATTTAAATGTCACACTGAATAATTACAGCTAGAGTGTTGTCTTTTCATGACCCCAAACTTTAAATGACATAAAACCCAAGAAAGCAACTAAACGCAGTAAGAAAATATGATTACTTAGCGTGTTATAACAATGTTATTTTATCAGATGAGGCTGCAGAATCTTATTCTTTCACAGTATGTGTGCAGTGTTTCATTAAAAACTGAAAAATATGTGACAGCCAACATGATTTGGTTTATTTATTGGTTATTTTATATTGTATTATTCTCACAAATGTGATCTTTTAATACTTCTGGAAGATAGACTTCAATCAAATGCAAATAAGGTTTCTTGCTTTAATTAGGAAAAGGTGGTATGTACTTGTAAAAAAACAAAACAAAGGAAGACCAAGTTGCCAACAGAAGAAAATCAAAGACACCGTATGGAGTTTGTGTAAAAGATATGTTAAATCTTTTTTTTTATGGCAAAAACCAACGAGTTGTGACCAAACTTGACAATGACAAAGACCAGGCTTGGTCACAACATGTTAGTCAAACTTTAACTCTTTTGTAAGTATTTTTACATATGTTTTCCTCAAACTCTACAGAGTGCCTTCGATTGTTTTGTGTTTGCCACATACTTCAAGTACATTCATGTTTGTTATGTGTAAGTTTCTGAGCTATGTTTTGTATTTTATGCCGGTTCTGGTTTCATTGTTTCAACATATTTAAGTGCACATTTTCTTGCATATCGTTCTCCTCAGTAGTTTTTGATTTCCGCTCCACACACCTGTTTGTCACCTGTTCTCACTCACTAATCATCCATCCTTGGTTTCATCCAGTCTTAGACAGATCCACATCATTTCTTCTTGTTCTGTTCCTGAGTTTTGTAGATTTTTTTCATTAAATTTATTTATTTTTATTCCTACTTCTACCCAATTTCCACATGGGATTAATAAAGTCTTCTGATTCTGATTCTCCCTGCTCATATTGTGGATTTCCCTGCAATTTGTGTTTTATTTCCTTACTTCATGACATGATTCTTAAAGCAAGAAGCTTTATTTGCAATGACCAGAGTGTATGTTTAAAACGTGTTTCTACGAAAGAAGCAAAATTGTCCAAAATGTCAAAATTGAAAAGCGCCTGACAAAATGTTGTACAAAACTTGTATTAGAATTCACTGAAACAAAAAAGCCAATATAGGTGTAACCAGGGACCTAGAAGCACTATCAAACCCATTGAATCTTTTGAAATACAAATATTTCTGCAATAAAATATAAATGAGACCTGAAGAAAACAAGCTTTTCTAACTTTCTTCTTTGAAACTCTGAACTGGCTTTATCTTTCAAAGTAAAAAAAACACCCTTTGTCCTGAAAATCTAGCTAATATTTACCTAAATTAATAATTTGTTCACTTCAACAGAAGGCAAATTAACAAAATCACTCATTTCAGGAAAAGTAATAGGGAAGAAATGGTTGAAATCACACAGAATAACCAAACAGCTTGCTTCCACAGACATCGATTTCAAATTTTACAAATTTGAACGTTTTTTCTGGTCACATCAAATAATCTACTTAGTTTCATAGAACATTTACTCAGGCAGTCAGAGATTATAGAGTCATTAGTAGTTGAGATCATGAAAATCCCAATTGCAGTGAGTGATAAACTTGTAAACTATTGTATTTTTGGAGGCAAATGTTCCCCCAAATGTCTCTAAAATCTGCTGAGGCACTGATGATCGACGTGTAACCATGGTGATGAGAAAGAAAAGCATCCATACACATCTGTTTAGCAGCTTTGATACAAACGTGTTCAGCACACATGGCTGAGTTTAAATTCAGAGTAACAAACTAACCTCACACAGACCGTCTTTGAAGCTGCTCCTTCCTGCAGCACAGACAGACGGCTGATTTAATTTCCTTCATTCAAGCAGGGCACGTTTTTAAAGACAACACTGCGTCTTTGGATGGTGATTGTGTGCCCATTTCACACAGAGGCAGGGTCATCGTCTCACTGGATAATGGGCCTTTTAATGTGTAATGTCGTTCATGCCTGTTTAATGGGGATGATAATGCAGTAATAGATCCGGCCTGTTGTCAGCACAGCATCTCAGATACAATTTTCCTCAGCTTTCTCACTCTGCCCTGCCTTGCCAGACAAGAGACTTCCTCTGATTTTTCTTTAAGTTGAAAAACAGTTCTCAATTTTTTACACATTTTGCTGCTCATATAGGCCTGTCAAAGAGTCTAATTGATGATTTGTACAATAAATTCAGGCTGCCAGTCTTTCTGATAATAGTTGTTTTCCAAACAGAACGCAGTCCGGGTGGTTGAAAAATGTATCTTGTTTTCTTCTTTAGGCCCAGAATCCCCTGTTGTCTGCTGCACCTGCTGTTCAGCTGCCCGCTTCAGCTCTCATTTTACGTTTTGGGTTAGCGAGGACTCGCCAGCCTTCTGCTGAGAAACGCAGCAGGCAGCTGGAAACTGATGCTGTCAGACCATCGGGGCAGCTCCAGGGGTTTATTTATTGTTTGCACTTTGTTCTAATTTGCTTAACCTATACCAGGAAGTAGTTGTTTAGTGTACTACAGGGTTTCCAGAGGAGTAGACTGTAGCAAGATGATGAAAATCTCAAAGCAGCAAGATCTTCTTGAGTCTTTCTTTTGAAACTACTAAACATCCATCCTTCCATTTTCTGCTGCTTATTTGTGGTCGAGTCGTGGATGTCAGGTCCAGGAGGGACATTCAGACATCCCTTTCTCCAGCGACATCCTCCAGCTGCTCCTGGTTCCAAACCAGACACCATCCCCTCCATGACTGCACCTTTAGATCCTGTCCATGAACACCTCAAACAGGATCAGTCCAGTGGAGTCCGAACCGCACCTGCGCGTCAAGCTCCACATACAGCTCCTGCTTTAGTTACAGGGATTGAACTTTGTGAAGTCTACCTTAAAAATCACCAGAATATTTCCACTGTAGTAAGTCATATTTAATGTCCACATGTTTATGTATCTGTCTGATTCACTCAACAGGTGAAGATGACAGCCTCGCCCTTAAGAAGAAAGTCACTGTAGAGGACGTCTTTGGTCCCGACCTTTACATCCATGACCCAGAATCTAAATGGCTCAGTGGTAGGTTAACCATTTGGCTTTGACATTTAAAATCTGACTCCTTCATCAAAACACAGCGCACACTCAGACACTGTGACATTTTCGTTCTTGTTTCACAACACACCACTGGTATTCATATCTGACACTTTTCTTTAAGAAGTAAAGCTACATCTATAAATGTAGAAACTGTTTAGAAGAAACCAGCAGTGAGATAATATTCATCTAAAAACTTTTGTTTATGCAGTGAAATTAAAAACTATGCATCCACACATCATATTCCAACTACAAAAATATCTAATTTTAGGAATAATTGAAAGTAATCCTGCCTCGTGTAACATTCACTGATGGTGTGTGTTCATTTAAACAGTATTTGAACTAATTTGAAGGCAAATTAGAGAGGAGAGCTGAGGTCGTTAGGCAGCTGCAACCATTCGGCTTTATGGGCGAAAATGAGCAGATGAAATGTAAAATTCGCTTTGTTTTCAATCTCAATCAACTCACATAACAAACAAAGCAGAGGAGAACATTAAATCGGCCCTTTTGTGGGGCTAATGGAGGTCCAAACTGTCCCAATAAAAGAGCCGCAAACAACTTTTTCCAAAGAGCCTGCAGATAAAATCATGATGTCGACTCATATTAATCCGTTCTCATTGCAGTGTGTCAAACTTATAATAAGATGATCTGAACAAAAGTTCAACAGAGACATTCTGCTTTGTTTTTCCACCTTCAAAATAAGAGAACTGGAAGCTGCCACCTGAGCTCATCCATGTCAGAGCAGTGAACTCAGCGCCCCCTGCTGGTCAGCAGGAAAACTGTTTCATAAGGTTTTAGTTTCAAACATGCTGCTCTGAATCAGGGCTGCTGTTTCCTGGCATTATGTTGTGTTGTCAGTGATTTCTATAACACAGCTGCTTTTACTGAACTATGATTGTTTTCTGTAAAAGTAAGTCATTTTCTAAATAACTTGTTTTAATTTAAAAAATGTGATAAAAGTGCTTTGAATTAAACAAAGGTAACAGAGTTGATTGATCGACATAAAACTGAGTAAGAACTTTGCAAATCGCTCTCTGTAGCAAAGTCATTATTTCAATTCATTAACAGGAAGAAAAACTGGTTTAAAACTGTAAGAAAGTGCTAACTTTAAAGCTCATCTTGAGTCCCAGCAGAGGCTTAATCTGTGTTGCAACCCTGTTTGGTTCTGACTTCAGAGCTTTTATTGGAAATTACTTCACCTGATTTCCTGTCACGTCTTTACTACCCTAATAAAGACAACAAAACCTTATTTTTTCCAAGGTAGTGCCTTTTCTGTGTCTTGTAAAGAGCACCACTGCATTTGGAAGTGAGTGAATCGCCTTCTGCTGAGTTTTATAACTTCATGGAGAGTAACAGATAAGTCATTTATGTGTGGATCTGTTTTTGGTTTTTGAGTTTGCTGAGCTTGTAAGGCTTTCGTGTTCATGCTTTGTTTTATTTTCAGTCTGTTTTGGGTTTAGGTCCTGGGTTGGTTTTACTCTTTGTTACATTTCTTGATTTCATACAGCATTAGTTTCATGTTCACGGTTTTGGGACGATCGTCTTGGCTTTTGTTGGAGCTTGTCTTGATTTCCTTTTAACTTTGTCAAACTCAAGCTGTGGTTTACGATTTCTGTCACTTGTTTTCTGTATTTTATTATTATTATTCCTGAGCTCTGGTTGTCTCATATTTCAGTCAGTCATCTAATCCTTATCTTTCTCAGTGTATGTAGTGTTTGGTTTTCAGTTAGTTCTTGCCCTTGTCTTGTGTAATCCATACGTTTAATTCAGTCAGTTTGATTGTCCTGGGAAATAAAGTTCCTGGATCCATCTACTGTATTTACCTGCTTGCTGCCTCCTTTGCCTGCATTTGGGTCCCGTTTCCAGCTTCCACCCTGTAATTTTCACACAGCAGAGGTTTGTTTGGGTGTCTTAGAATTTGCAAACAGATGTAGAATTTTCTTATGGTCATAGCGGCAAATAAAAGCTCCAGGAAACACGATGACATTTTGTGCCAAGTAACAATTTACAAGTAGTGTTCAAATACTGTGAACATACCATGTGTGGAGCCTCCCTTTTTGGTCTAAATTACAGAAATCTTTTGCAGATTCAAAATGCCA
>JAOXNZ010000092.1:11460143-11471422 GCA_028566095.1 Kryptolebias brasiliensis
CAATAGAGGGTCACAGATTCTGCTACTAAGAATGAAGGATTAGGGGTTTTTTTTCCTTAATAGTTTCTACTAAAAAAAAAAAAGCTTTTTTAAACAGCCCTCAGTCCGTGTGAAAATTTCCTTTCACACCCTGAGTGTGTTTTTGTTCTGCCCAGGTAGAACAGGTTTTAAATGACTTCTTTTTTTAGCCTTTGTTATCTATTTTATGCAGAATGTCATTGATCCTTTTTATGTCAGTAAAACACTCATTGTAAGATATTCAAAGACTTTGGTTCATTTGTTACCGTTTCACAGGGTGTGACTGGGCTCTTTTAAAGCTGTATTGTGGGATGGTTTTAACTTGCTAGTTTTTCCTGTGCAAAACCTCCAGTTCTACTCTCTGCATTGATGGCATTACAAGAACAAATGATGTCAGCAGAAGTTGTACTACACACACCTCTTCATCAGGGTTACTGTTTTCCTGAATGACTTTGATCCATGAAAGCATGTCTTCCCTCCCTTCAGCCTGGAACAAATACTCGCAGTCCGAGGTGGTTAATCGCAGCACATTCTTGCGTCTTGTATCGCTGTAGGAGATGTCAATCAGACAGGCCTTGATGCTAATTTGAAGTGGATCATCGTCAGATTGAGCTGAAGCATGAGAAAGTGCGTCCTTCTTGTCTTTGTAGAGGCTCAGGGTGTGACCTTGTAAAACAGCGTACATTGGCTTCCAGGATCTCATGCCTCCACCAACACGCTATAAAATTTGAGAAGGAAGAAATGCTCACACTTCACATTATGATTTAATATGACTTTTAAATGAAGCCTGTAGCCTTAAGAAAAATACCTTGTTTTTATCTGTAAACTGCCTGAAATTAAGCAACCCTTCCTTGGAGGAGTCAGAGAAGACGTCTGAGGAGGAGTCTCCTCGAGATCCAGAATCTCCTGATGATTTATCCAGAGCCTACAAGGATGAAAAAGGCATTTTTTTTCGGGTGTTATCAAATGACTGCAGAGCGTGACATGAAACATGGAGGAGTGTGTGAGGAGAGGATGACATGCTACAAAGATCTGCAGATGGAAACAGACTGGGGATGTCACAGTTACATGGTCACGACATCCCAAATCTGAAAAATACACTTCCCACATGAATAGAAGGAAAGCACCAAAGCCTGTGTGTCAAACTCAAAAGACATGACGTCAGGAAAAATAGGATTATTTTTGCTCAAAAAACTCAGCTTATAGAAAGTTGCTTATATTAATGAATGTGTTTGAGTGTGTGTCTCTCTCTGTATAAAAAAAACTTAATAAAATTAGAAACAATAAAAGGAAAATAGATGTTAGCCGACACTGATTAACAATAAAAATAAGCAGTGTTCCACAGTACTATCAATATTATAAGAATAAATAGTCATAGAAAGTGATGATGTAGGTTGTGTTGTAATTCTGTCTGAAAATACATAAATATTTCAGGCTGTAATATTTCAGTCCTAATTTGGCTCTCCAGTAAGTGGCAGATGTTTATCACAATGTAAGAGAGACTAACTTGTCATGTCTGTATTATTTGTATTAGATATAAAGACATAGAGTGAATTCGAATTTTAAGGGACAACTAGTATTCTTGTTGTCTCTATATTTATATACAATTAGATCTTATTTACATGTGACTTTCTAGAATCCCTCACTACCAGACAAAATGGACCACAGTAAGAAAATGCGGGAATTTTGAAATATTATCAAAGAACGTTGCAAAATGTCATACAAACATGATTGACTTCATACTTTCTCACCTTTCTTAGGCCCTTGAAACTGGGCATATGCTTACTTGAAGATCTTCTAAAAAAGAAAAAAGAAAGACAGAAAGAGCAATGTCAGACAGATTGAACGCACCCACCTTTAAATACATAAATTAAAAAAACACTTAGGATGCACTCACCCTCTCGCCTCTTCTTGATAGCCATCCAAGCCCTCGTCGTAGGACTTGGACCGCTCTGTTTTACTGGCTGAGTCCGAGTCCAACAAAGCGCTGCGCAGAGACTCTATAGATTTGTGGTAAAAATATGAAATTATTCTCTTTATAATTGAAACTCCAAGAGGTGATGAGGCTAAAAGATCAATAAAAATTTATAGGGAAAAAAGCAATATCAAGATGAATTCCATAAAAAATACTCAATAATATCCATACCAACCAAGCCAAGGCAGTTTACCTTGGTCATGTGACAGCTGCCGACGAATGGGAGGACACGGGGAGCCTTGACTGGAGGGTGCTGTGGCTATGGATGGTGCAACAGATACCACAACAGAGGGAGGGATAGGAGCAGCCTCTCGGTCAACACTCGGGCTGACCGGCTCATCTATGAAGACAAGAAAATATTCAATGTGAGCACAGAGATCAAGTAGAACTTCCCATGTGTCGGTTCTCCAGTGCATTGTCTTTTCATATGCTGTCTGACTGCAGAAAAAGAGAACAATGGCTCTAAGATTCAATTATACTGAAAAGATAATTTTATTAGCCATTATCTATGGGAAATTTAGAAAACAAAAAGATTAGTCTCTGTGAGACAATAATGTCTTCTTTTAAAAGAAGAAAGTTTATCTATTGCCCACTCTGGGCATTGCAAGCCTGAAATGGCTCAGAGTACAAAGCTGCTCTCTGCAGCCGAGGGGCTTTTGGAGCTAAATTTAAAAGCTACTGCCCTAGTTCCAGCTTGTACCCAACTTTGAAACTGGGCAAAAAACAGAATACCTCCATCTTTCTAACAAGGCCTCCCTGGATATTTCTAAAAGTTATATCTGTCGTTGATCAGTGCTTTGGGGTAACATCCTTTACGTTTTACAACTTTCTGGGAGCATATGAGACTTGAGTTAAGACTGTCACTAAAAGATTCATTATTATGGACTATCCTGTAGCTGTACTTCAGAGGAGAAAAATGCAAGTATCTGAGTTTTTCCAAACATTTTGCTGAGTGACAGACTGCACTTGGTTTACTATGAGTGTTTTATGAACTGCCAGGCTGGAAACATTCGACTCTCTTTAAGGGTCAGGGGTTAGAGAAAGGGTTAGGTGTGTGTGCAACCATCTCCAAAATCAAAAGCACAAAAGAGAAGAGAAGGGACTCAGGCCCAAACTTACATTCAGGAACAAGAGATGTTCAGTCGCTTACTGTCACATTATGTATTTTAGTTAAATAAATTCAAACAGGGTCTAATACGCCATGTATACCCCATGTCTAGATGATGTCAAGATGATTTTTAAATATTTCCTGATATGCAAAACCTCAGAAATGAAAGCCAGTGTATTGTATTTTTTCTAAAACTGTATACGTATAAAATATATGAATATTTAGAAACCCTACAAAACAGTGAAAATTTAAGTCATTGTTATTTAAATGATAAAGTACTGTCAGCTCATTAAAAAACTAACAGTGGCTCTTTAAGACCAAATACTAATCTTGCATACTTAAAGCCTAAAAAACGGATTCATTTATTTATTTATTTAAAACAGACCACTGAGGTTTACTGAATCAGGGCACTGTTCTCTTGAACCAGGGCACAAATCCCAGAAAGGATGGGTTACGACATCATCAGTCACTGCTTTGTCTGAACTTGGACTCTCAGGCAGCGTTAAAACCAAAATTATACAGATCACGGCAAAAACAGCAAAACCAACCTGTGAAAGTTTAGTTTTGAGATTTGAAAATTGAGAGGAGTTTTTACATGAAGTTCACTGGTACATTTATCTTGCACCTTCAAAGAGACCTAGATATGAATCTGAAACCCAATTTTCTCCCAAAGATCAAACTAAAACCTCTCAGTAACATCACAGCCTGTGACCTAGTTCCTCTTTAGGATCTACCTGCAAAGCACTATATATTCCTTTTGATTCCTTCTCTCCAAAAACAGCAATCCCAATCTATCTTCTTAAATGAAACAATACACAATATGTTGACTCTAAAAGAAATGTAATCTCGGGATTGATTTACATGTCAGATACTGACAAATACTCTGAGGAAAAACTAAAAAGATTCAGCAAAACTAGACTGAATACCAGATTATTTTCTAATTGTGCTGCACTTTACCAGTTTACCATTACCATCTATTATTGTGTGGCACCTTAAAAAATGACAATGGCAAACAGATGGATAGGCAGATACTCAAACATACATAATACATGTAGGGAAAGGAATGAAAAAAACCCAGCATGATATACAGAAATATCCAACCACATTTGGTAGCAATTCAAACAGTAAATTTCAGAAAATTCTTTAAAGATCTAACATATTCTTCATCTGCATATTCTCTAAACAAAAAAATTTTCTTATAGCCATTATAATAAACAACAGTTAATATTTTCCTTGCATTGACCTGATTAAGGCAAAACTCAATTAAGCAAACTTCAGTCAACATTTAAAGTGCACTGAAACACTTGATATGTGAGTGGAAAGATATTTTTGAGATGCCAACCATTTAATGACCACAACATCTATTATAGGACAGCACCACCATAATGCAGTCTGCTCTAGAGAGGCATTATCAAGAAAACAATAAATTAGAAGAGAAATTCAATTAATTCCAAGCCTACCTTTACTCTGCACTGGTTAAATCTCACAAAGCCTCTCTGAAGGAATCAAAACCCGATCAATAACAGCTTCCCACAGAAATAAATTTACCTGAGAATATCTTCCTATCACTATACTTCCACAATAACGCATTCAATTCGATCAGTGATGAAGTTACAATTGTTGCTCCAGTCAGTTTTCAATTGATTCATCTATTTCAAACCAGTTTTTGGTAAAATCTAATGTGCTAATGTTTTTTTTTTTGTTAAAATAAAATACAGCATTAGCACGGCCACTTCGAACCATGTTACTACTAACTGCTGCTGTTGTTGCGAGGGTTACAACTGTTGATTCTCTTACCGATAAATGGAATGGAGTCTAGAGATTCGTCCAAGTTGCTGGAGCAGGAGGTGTGTCGTTCCTCGATTCGACGCATGTGCATCTCTCTGCGTGCATCATTTGGAAGCCAGCACACCCCCACATCAGCCGTAGAGTCTGCTCCATCATCGTTTACAGCCAGAATGTATGAGTGTTGCCGTAAGGGGCTGGGGCTTTTCCCAGCATGAGATTTCTCCCTCAGAACTACCGCATTTTCTATGAGACTTTGCCCATTAACCTGACTTTGATAGTCTTGCTGGGGTGTTTTGAGGATGCCAGGCCTCTGAGGAATTTCTTTTGAAGTAGAGCATGACAAAGACCTGAGTCCTACCAATGCGGAGTCTCTGCCTGCATCAGTGGGCTGCATGGTTTCTGCCCGCATCCTGCCCTGGCCTTGCTGGTTAGTGATGCCTGGTTGGTGTCCTTTGACTGAAACTCTTTGGTCAATAAAAGAATGTTCAGCACTTGTGCTCTTTCCAAAAACTGAGGGCCTGTGAGAGATCTTGGGTGAGGAACGGTTCTGAAGTGAGTCTGGTCCTTTAGAGTAGAAAGAAGGGTTTGATGTCCCTCTCATGCCAGCACTGTATCCAGCAGAAGGCCTAAAGGGCATAGCATTTCTGGGGATGGACTGCCTGCTTGGCCTTGTACCTTGGTCTGCCCTTGGATAAACTCCTCTGCTTTCACTAGGCCGGGCAAGCTCTACAGAATCAGCATAGTCTATGGAACGTGCCCGAGCTTTCAGAACAAGGCCATCTTGGGACACGCTTCGAGGAGGCCAGTTCCTTGCATGGCTCATCATCTCTGCATTTCCCATGCGGTCCTGTGAGGCACTGCGTGGGGCAATCTGAAATTGGGTTGGAGGTCTGTGGTATGATCGTTCATGGGAGGTACTCCTGCGCCGTATTTCCTTAGGTGCCCAGTCCCTCTGAGGAATGTGATGAGTATTGGCAAACGAAGCCTGACTGGCAGTTCGCAAATTGTCCAGTCTCTCCTGGATGGTCCGACTTCCATGGGAATGAATGCCTTTGTTGTCAATATACTCCCTGTATGTTTGGTAAGTCCGCCAATCAATGTTTTGATGGTTGCCTGGATAGTTAGGTGTCTGACCGGCAAATGGAACCATTCCTGGACCACTGGGATAGACATCAGCCTTTCGAGGGTGAGGATACTGGGCCAGTGACCCAGGTCTTCCCCTAACAAAGACAGGGTCCATAAATTCTATCCTTCGTGCCTGAACCACGTGCCCCATATGTGCTGTATTAGAGGGAACCACCACAGTCCTAATGCTGTCATTGCGCATGCACACTGCCGTTTGGCTTTTAGGATATGGTTGAGGAGGAGATGGGGGTACAGTAATCTCCTTACGATACCCATGGTCAAGAGGTGCTGTTGGCCCTCGGCAAACCTGTCCCATTAAGTCTGTTGCCTGGGCCATGCCCACAGGCTTACAGTCTACTCTGGGGTAGCATACTGGGGGAGGATTAGGGATATGACAGGCATTTCCACTGTAGCTGCTGTGGCCACGGAGGTAGGCATCCTGGGAGTAGGCCTGCAGACAGAGCAAAAAGACAATGTTACAACGGAGTAGTACAAACCACAAGCATGTGTAATATTCAACAGTACAGCAGTAGATGCTTAAAGAGAAGTCAAGTGTGATATTGCAAATGTTACAGCATGCATGTGTGTAGGCAGTGCATGTTGCAGTATGAGTGAGCGGAGGCGTTTAAAACAGTTGAGGGGTGTCAATGTTCTACATCTGATCCTTATTTAGACTTCTTATGGTAATAATTGCAGATAGTGTACACATAAAACCAAGCAGTTTTTTTTTTTTTTTTTATAAATCGAGGTTGCTTTAAGCACTTCCTTTATAATGCAGCATTCTTCCTCTAATACATTTGCATGTCATCTCCAAATAACAGCTCATTTCTATCCAATTTTTAGTATTAAATAAACCTCACCTATGAAACACTTACAATAACTGTAAACATTCAAAGAACATCGAAAAACTTTTTATTTTCATTGAGTTCTGAGAATTTAGCTTGAACTGAAACAGCTGCTGTTTAGATTTTGCAACAACACAAAGTTTATACACAGACATATATGAACAAAAAGCGATAAAATAAAAAATGGCATGTACACAGGAAACCAATCAACATTTACCCACCTCTGACGGACTGTGATCTCCTAAAGACAGCCTATCCTTCACAGTGAAAGTGCTATATTTAGTCACCCATGCCATCATCCAGTGGTACAAAGCCTAAATGATTTCCTTGTTGATGCAAAAAAAAGCTCTACTTATAACAAAGTTGCAAGTAGAGCTTTTTCTTGTACAATGTGTTTGTAATGCTAACAAAATTTATCTACCCGACTCAACGTGTTGTACATACAACAAACAAGGGAAAAGTGAAGGTATGAGGACTTTGAGCCTTTAACAACATGATGTTAGATTACATTCTTACATAAAGTATGCATCTCTCAGCAATTAGTGTCAGGCTCAGTTCCTCCCTTTATAACCATGACAAGAGTTCAGAGGTCAGTGGCCTTTATCACACTGATGACATCTGACAGGGTACAAAGAAGGGGCGAGGTCTCACTGAGATTCCAGCTGGTTGCCAACTCAAGCCCTAAATCTAACAGGTACTGCAGCCACAGTGCATCGGCCATTTCTGCAGTCTAAACATATGAATCATGAGCTCATATGTGACCATTAAACACACATCCCAGTCAAGTATATGGCAGAAATGTATAACCTAAAGGCAACATCTTATAACGGTGGTGACATGCATGACACATGAAAAATGACACAGCTGGTACAACATGTCAACATCAAGCTGTTACACAGTGTGCCGTTTTCTTACCAGATTAGTTGTTTCCCCAGAGAAAGGCTGCCATTACAGCATGTGAAAACAAGTGCATTAAGGAATCACGGGAGAGAGGTTGGAAGAGAAAAAGATGAAAGCAGAGCAATATGCACATTTTGTAAAACACAGAACCGATCCCAAAAGCACAAAAGATGAATCAGCCATAGCAATCCTACGGATTGTCATGCTAAAAATACACTAGAGTTGCAGTGACGGTACACAAGGATGAGAAAGCAAAGAGGTAGCAGGGGTTGCCACGTTACAACCTGCCTGTGACACTCTGTCCTGGGTGAGCTGACACGAGCAGAAGCTTGCTTCTTATGTTGCTCTTAGGTCTTCATGGCTCCATCCATCTCCAAACAGAATATTACGCTAACTGAACAAGGTGTCTCCAGTCTCTCCCTCTCTTTCCCTCCCTGGTACTGATCACATGACAGAAACAGCAGCTGCTGATTATACATTCAGCTGTGATGGTACAGCTCCCCCTCCCACTCCTTCCTCCTCTCTCCTTTTCTCTAAGCGTCAACCTGTTCAAAACACAGAGCAGTCAGCTGACTTTATCCACTTGTTTAAGCTCATCATTCATGCCGTTGTTTCCTCCGCTTTCATGCCGTAATGTTCCCTCTCTTTTCTGCTCCTTAAATGTTCAATGTCTCCTTCTCTTTGCTAAGCAACTGCTGCCCGTCTCCAAGCATTCAGTGCATGCTGCCTCCTACAGTATCACATCTCTCTGCTAGCATCTCTGATAATCCTCTGATTTTGACAGACAGATCTTACTTTGCATGCCTACATCACAGATATTTTTTCTGCTGCTGCTTTTTTTTACTTGCAATACAACATTGTGGCAAGAACAGACTATATATAACTACAGAAACAAAGCAAGGAAGAGAGAGGACTGAAAAAGATGGAGTAGAAGTGGTTATCACAGATGAGAAAATTAACTAATGATAAAAGGGGGAAAGGTGTTAGCTGGATGGGACAAATATATACATTTTTTGACAATTAAAGTTTCATTTAGGCAACTCAGGCTCAGTCTATAATTTGATATTTTGGACAAATAACTTTGGAAGTGTGGGACTGACTACAATATAGATATTGGTATTGCAAATGTCAACTAAAATGCCAACTGAATCAAGTATTCAGCTAATGGTTGCGATTCGACGTGGCCCTAAAGAATCCCCAGGGATAAATTTGTTGGGAAGCAAATATTACTGCTGTTTCATTACATTGTATAATTCATAAACACGTTGTCAAATAATAAAAAGCTGGTAGGAAAGGACTCCTGCACATCCTGCCAAAACATCAAGAGTGTTTATACTTAAGATCAGAAACAGATAAGTGCACCTTAGCTTTGCTCTGAATGTGCAGAATCAATAACAGCTACCCACAGCATGCATAAAAGATTTGATGATAAGATCAAGTCTGCATAGGTATGAGGGTTTACCTCTGCACTGAAGAAAATTTGGGTCAAGCAATTCTCAAGGTACTATTTAGTGAAGTACCTATTTCTAAAGAAGCCCCTGCAGCAAAATTGAAGCATACAAACAAAAACATTTTATGTGCTAAAAATTGTTGCAGTTTATGTGGTTTTATGGTATCTGATCAAATTTAAATATAATGTGCAGCATTATTATAGAATCTAAATTCCTTTGAATTTGTAATCAAATCTCACCGTGTTTAGGGTTAAATACTTTAAATTATTTATACCATCTACCTACTGCTACCTGAATAAATAGATCAACAGAAGATTTAAAAGACTCGATGTCTAGTTTGTGATTTTGAGACTGAACAGTTGATCAAACACACGGAAAGAGCTGAACGTTCCTAATTTACATGTCGAAGGTCTCGACTAAGACCTATAAGGTAATGAGCTCAAGTAATTTATTTTATTTGCATAAAAAAAGACACTGCTTCCACTAAAAGAAAAAAATGAATATATATGTGAAAGCAAATGGGACTCATTTTGCTGTTACATAGTAACTTTATCATTGTGTGGGTTTAAAATGATGCTTATGAACAATTTCTCTTTTTCCTTTACATTCAGTTTAGTGGAACATATTAGTTTAACAAAATTAATATGGATTTGAAACTCCTTAAATGCGGCATAAATGGGAAACTAGTCAATTTAAGGGAAAGAGAGTAAAACTAAACACTACCTGATTTATTTTACACCACAATACAAAAGGTAAACGGATATTAGATAACCCAACTTTATTAATCAATGTTTTCCCAGAATAAACACAAAAATTTTTTCCCATCACGCACAGCATAGTTTTGCCATCCCCAAGGTGTTATAAAATCTAAGTAATGGACAAATCTTCATAACATTTCTCTCTGCTTAACCACGAAGTACAAATATGGATAGAGCTGATAATGTGAGACTTGTGTGGCTCATTTGAACACATCAGAAGCAAATCAGCTTTGTTTTGTTTGCAAATCTGTAGAAATGTAATGCATCTTTACAAATAAACTCTGCATCTTTAAGACAGAAACAACAGCAAACAAAACAACAAAAAAACAACAACAAGCTAAAAATTTTGCTCTATGTTGAACTGTCTTCTATAGATATTTAGGGTGACGCATGCTTTAGCAGTAAATTGAGGTCATTTCAACAGTGGTGTCAGCAGCAGTTCTGGAGGACAGAAAGACTGCTTTGGCCTGATTAAGAGGCCCAGATATAGAGCGCTGATGGGACAGGCCGGCTGCCTGGATCTCATGACTGCTGTCTCATCATAAACACCTTAAACCAGAGCAGTGTGATGACTGAATACAAGTCGTTTTACAACTCAAAAGAAGAAGAGTTTTTCCCACACTCTTCAAAATGTGTGAATAAAAAGCCATGAAGATACCATTGTGGCAAAGTAAAACTTACCAGCTGCAGAATGTCCTCATCTTTTGGCATCACACAGAGTTCAAGAAACTCACCACTGCAGGAAACAAAATAAAAAAGCTTTTAAAACTGTGTGAATTCACCCAAATGAAGCAGAATCCACCATACAAATACTGCCAGCCTTACCTGTCTTGGATCAAAGATATCACATCAGAATAAGCTTTCCCGATGATGCTCGCTCCATTTACCTTCACTATTCGATCTCCTAATCAACAAAAGAACAACGCCATCAGGAAACAGCCCAAAATCTGCCAAATGGCAGGTTTATTGAAAATGCAATCTTTGTCTTAAAAGTTCTCCAACTCACAAACATTATCATCTGTACTCCATATGATCTGGGGTGAGTTTTGGTAAATAATAATAATAATAAACTTATGGCTGACTGGTTATTACCTGTGCAAAGCCCAGCTCCATGAGCAGGCCCACCTTCCTTGACCTGCTTCACAAAAATAGTGTCCATAGGCTCGAGCCTGTTCCGCTGCCTCCCTGGTGAAATTAGACAAAAAGAATATTTTATTCACACAGCAAGCAGGATAGTTTTTATGGTCATTGATTTTTAAGATTTATTACATTCATCTTTTCTTTGACAGCTTATTAAGCCTATAACTTCTG
>JAOXNZ010000092.1:11471522-11491613 GCA_028566095.1 Kryptolebias brasiliensis
CTGCCTCCCTGGTGAAATTAGACAAAAAGAATATTTTATTCACACAGCAAGCAGGAAAAAAAAAAACTATTTTCAGAAAACAGCTATTTATAAAAAGGAAAAACATCTAACAGCAAATGAATAATGCTCAACACAGCTATTTTTTATTGCATCTGACATGAAAATGTTAAAAACCTAGATACCATTGTCAAATCAATCATAATTTGAGCCTCTGACGGACAAAAAAAAAAGTGAAAATAAACAAACAGTTCATACAAAATAAAATAAAAAAAGAACATTTAAGTCAGAAGGCAGATCAGCTGTGTGTAAAGCTGGGAGAGAAACTGGAGGGCCTCTGAAACAAGAGCTGGAAGATACATTTTTTCCCCGTTTGTAAAACACACCATCATTACACACACACACACAAAAGTTACTATATGGAGACACTGTGTGGTTTTAGGGACATGGATAAGAATGACTAAAGACAGAAAAACCTGTTTGATCATTCTCCCCCTGACTCCTAGCAGCTGCATGGTCACCAAAAAAAAAAAAAAAAAAAAAAAGAGTGAGAAAAAGAGGCTGAAGAGGAAGAGTGTCAGTGTGCTCAGCTGCACGCCTCCCACTCTTTCCTTGTGAACTGAGAAATAGCTGTGGGCACAGCTAAAGAGTGGATAAAATACTTCCCTGGTAGTTAACATTCGAGTGGTGAGTCAACGCACATTACCTCCCAAGCTCGAGTACACGGGAAGTCAAGCATGAGATCACATGTGAGTGTTTGTGACTGTGCTGTTCATGCTATTTAAAAACAAGCCACCATTTCCTATAATATGGGCAAAACAAAACTTTTAACCGGTTACATTGAGCATGTGACAGCTGTAATATCTGAATGTTAAAAAATGGAACACATTTGCAGTAAAATTCAGCTCTTTTCTGATATGTTCTCCTATTTTAACACAAGATTACTCATGCAGGACCACATTATGAGGTTTCAGATTACATAACAGTACAACAGTTTACTACAACCACAGCAGGCAGTCATGCTCCCTCTAGTGGCATAATGTAGGACTGTACCTTCAGTTCCTCAATAAAGCTGTTATTAAATAAATTTTATGTACTACGAGGGGACTGGTTTATTTTTTTATCAACATAAACAATTTTAGTATTGGAAGAAATAGTTAAACTGGGGGGAAAAAAGCTCTGTACTCTGTACTATAAGAATCCGTTTAGACATTGATAAAGACAGTTTATAAATTTGTTAACCATCTGAAAAAAATGGTCTGTTCCTGTTAAATACCGATGCAAATGACAGTCATCTGTGACGGATGTGATTTTTATTTTTTTTCTCCCAAATTTACATGCAATGCACTCAAACTTGACTCTGGTGTGATGAAAGAAGACTCTGTCTTGAGAGGGAGACTAACATAATTAGACAACTGATTGTGGTGTGACAGTGTGGATGAGCCTGAACAGGGAACCTAAAACCCAGACGTTTTGTTCAGACAGATTTCCAGACACATACCAGCATTTAAACCACTGGACCTGACTACAAACTAACAGCATCTATGAGATGAACCTCCTCCCTTAAGTCCAGCACTCATATTCTTAATATATTCATATTCTTATGCCCCCAAAATAGTTCTGTCACATAAACACATTATTAGTTTTTTTTATATATACTTGTTTTTATGTTCAGTGAATTTCATCCCTTTCATTCTGAAGGGGGCATCTCAAACAGATTTATGAATTTAAAAATAAAGAAATAAAACTAAAAAAGGTCAAATTATGACTCCTAACTCTTGAGTGCCAGCCTTATGTGAGGCAGTGTCTCCATTTTTTTGCTGTTACTGAAACCATTGTAGGTTGGCCTTTTCCTCTTTAGTTTTGGCGAGCTGCCTTCGAGACCCTTGTGTGCACCAAATGAAAATACTGCCACGCATGCTTAAGATTCACTGGCTTACTTAAACTGAAACCAGACAGTCGCCCATGTATTAATTTCATTGTGAGGCAAAGCTCAAAAAGCACTACTTTAAAATTTATTTCTAAGGGTTTTCCTGCTTCGTGACAAAGGGTGTAAAGAAAAGTGGAAAATTTGTCATTTTTTATACAATGAAATTGTGTTTGACTGTGGAAAAAAATCTAATCTGAAAGTTAAGTAAATCTTGAGACTGCTGAAGCAAAAACTGTGAGTTTGTATTTATAATTATTCACACTCATCACATCTACCATTAAAGAAAGATATTGGAAAAACTAAATTCCCACCCTGGTTTATAAATACGCCCTGAAGTGAGCTGTTCAGATTTTAGTGAGGTAAACTGAGTCACAGAGCAAACTCTGAGTAGCATTTTCCAACTTCCTAAACTACATCTCTCCACCCAATGAAAACTTCAAACATACCTCACTTCAAAACTCTGCCTTTTTTTTATAGCAGATACATAGTTCACTTAAGATGAAGAAAAGAAAGAAATGACCCAATAATGGTCTACCAGTACTTTAATAATTTGATTCTCCCTTGGAAATTCAGATTTTCGCATTTGTTGTGAAAGCACACTCACGATGCCTTTGCTAAAATACACACAAGCAGTTCAAAGCAACAGTTCCAACAAGAAGTCTTTCTAAAAACTAAATTAAACTAAACAAAGAAGCAGCTAATTTGGACCCCTTCTGCTGGCCTTTATTTTGAACTGCAGACGATAAAAATGTAAATATAGTAATTGTTGGTATCATCCAGCCACATTTCACTTCAACAAGTGTATGATTTACAGTAACTCAGTGACATTCAAGGGGTGTTCCAGGTCAAATAAAAACCAAGAGGCTTCTTGTCAATATAATTATTTACTTCCTCAATATGAGCTAAAAAAAGAAATCCAGCACTACTTACTGGAAAAACTATTTTTTCCTACAAAGTTTGTTTCTCTTCACCCAAAGTGAAGAGAAACAAACCAGACTAAGGTGAAACAACCGTCAGCAGACTAAAAGAACTGATTTAACAGCAATGACACCAGGATGGCTGAACTTTGAACTGATCAAAAGCCCATTTACAAAAAAGCTGAAGAGGAAGCCTCAATAGGTACAAAACTGCTGATTTTGTTCCCCCACTAAGAATGTGACAAAAACATTTTAAAATTAAATTGCTTTCTGGTCACTTTATAACCTCAGATTCATGTTTTATTTTAGATTTCGGCTTGACAAAAATTTAAAAGACATAAACTACTATAATGGCACTTAACGTAACGCCCCTTTTTTAAAGCTATCATTTTGTGTTACTGTCACTGGCTTGGGGAATACTTGAATGGTAACATAAATATTAGCCATATTCCCTACATAATGAAGAATTAAAAATTACAAAGTATATGCTGAGTTTGCAAAACATGTTAGAGAAAAGTTAATCGTTTAAATATCTTTTGTGTTAAAGAAAAGTCTCAAAAAGAGCCAAAGAGTGGGTGGATTTGGAGTCATTTGAGGGCAGCAGCTGGATTTATTAGTGTGGACGGACAGGAAGTAAGAAGGAAAGTTGCTTACCTCTGAGGCCACGATCTTCCTCCTGTAAAAACACATAGATACTCTGATGACTGGGCTGCTTAGGGTCACAGAATTTAATTAACCTGGCTTTTTGGTGAAATCGTGGTTATGGACAAATACGGTGTTGAAATTTACCGGGAAGTAATGCAGGCTTGACTCTGGCGGGTACACGATGAAGTGCCGCAAGGTGAATCCAAACCCTTGGGAAGTGCGACGTAGAAGCACAGTTTTCGGCCTCGGCCACGAGAACGCCTCGTCCTCTGTTGGGTACAGGGCCGAGGAAAATTCAGCCAAACTTCGACCCTCCAAAGAGTCATTCTGCACAAATAAAAAGAAGAAAGAATTAAGTTAAAGAACTCCTGACCGCCACAAGAGGGTTATATTAGGTTTCTGTGATAAACAGGCGATCATCTGAAAAGCTTGAGAGAGCAGAGCAATCACACAAGATCTATAGGTAATGTTTGTAGCATTTTTTTTTTTTTTTTTAAATTTGACACAAAGTGGGCTTTAGTAATGTTTCCAGCCAGAGAAAAGCACATCAGGCTTTGGGGCTTTGAACAATCACTTGTTTGTTTACAGACTTTTCATGACCTCACAGCTTTGTTGCAACACCTTTACTTAAATTTCCTTGTATCATATTTCAGGCAGCAGTATGATGTTAATGAACACCAATGTTTAGCCGTTTAATGCAACACTAAAAAACTATTTTCCCCTCTTCTTATCTAGTCTCAACCAGGCCCTCCCCCTCCCCCAGAATCCCAGACCTTTCCCCACAATGTGAGGAATTTGGTGAGCTTGCATTAACAATATCTCTGCCCGTGCTGATATGTTGAGTAAAGTGTAGGAAAACCAAAATGTCCTACATGAATGTCAGCACAACTCGTTGTGTAATGTAAGCAAATAATTTGCAAGAGGTTTGTCTGCTCATATAAAATCTGCACGAGCTTGTCACTTGTTCCAGGTAAAAGAAAATGAGCCAAAAGATTTAAAAAAAAAAGTTTGCGTGCAAAAACTTGAGAGAATGAACATGAATTCTCACACTCGGTGACTTAATATCGTGTTTGCCTGGAGGTCAGTACCATGTTAAAGCACATTTTAATGGGCTCCTTGCAGCAAAACTCGGGAGGATTTTGCTGCTTTTCAACCGCAAGGTTTCAAAAGGACACAAATCCTTTGAGTTGAAGCTTATTAAAAGTGGTAACTTGAGCTGTCAAGTATCTCTGGAGAGATTAAATGTGCAAATTGAAGAGAGAGGAAAATAAATACACTGTACCATGTGACTGGGAAGAAAAGCTACAGGTGCAGCTGACACCCATGCATTTTGATGAAACTGGCAAAACAGGTTTTTGACTCTGAACAGCCAAGCAAAGGTAGGTTATTCATCAACACCAACACTTGCATATATCAGTCTGTGCTTGTCTGATTCTCGAGTTCCCGCAAAATACAGAAACTGTTAAACTTTGTACACCGAGTAGGGCTTCTGAAGTTATGACTTTTTGAAATGCCTGCAATGATGCCTTCCTGTCTTAGAGGCAAGTCCGTCCTAGTCTACTGAATCTGATTTAGCAGGCTGACGGGGTCGTTTCCAACCCTCTGATCTTTAGATGTGGACAACAGAAGGGGGTGTGGGCCTCCTCGCAGACACATGCCTTGCAGTGTTAGCATTGCCACTTGCAGAGTTAATACTGTTGTGACATTCCAGGTCAATAAATTCCAGGTCCCACATTGCTCTCGTGGTTTTTGTTTTTTTAGGAACAAAAAATAAAAATAAAGAAAGAAACAACGGCAAGGAAACAGAACAGACTTCGGGGGAACAAGTAATAGAGCAGACTGACAAGAGCTCAAAAGGAAATTAAAAGGGAAGAGAACACGGAGTTGCGAAAAAGAGGACTATAAAAGGAACGCCCACATCAAAGCACACTCATCTCCTTTCATACCCACAAGCAGAGCGCCTCTCACCCATTTATGAATCTCTAGAATGCCAGACTGATATTTGCACTGGGTGAGGCAGCTGGGAGAAGATTTTCTAAGCGCATTTGTTCCCCAGCTGGATGCCTCTTGGAAATGAAAAGTGACCAGGCCTGTGTCTCAAGGTAAGAGCGCAGGATCAACAGATGGCGGCTCACAATGAGCACGCCACACAGTAAACACATTCCCTGGGCTTCAAGGAAAAGTCCACACAATTAAAACAAAGCTATGACACCATAAAAAATGCTCAACATTCATTATAATGCCTACACGGTGCCTGAAAGTTGTCAGTAAAATGGTAAACTCAGTATCCTGCTGCTGTAAACTTTAACCCTGTAAGTATACGTATATCATTCGACATCTATAATTAGCTTTTTAAAAAATGCAGTTTTCTGCTTATGTGGCATTTACTAAAGAAAAAAATGTTTTTAAGAAACTACTCAGGTATTTTTTTAATCTCTGTGGTTTGGGGATAAAAATTACAGACAAGATGTGAAGCTGATTAATCTTTTTTTTTTATATATTTGTTGTAATTTAACCTTTTTCTTGTTTGCCTTAGGAACAAATTCACACACAACCACTACTTTACCATATGGCTGGTGCCTTTTGTAATCTATGCATTTTATACGTATATCTATCACGCATCTAAACTTTTACCTCAAATGTTTACAGAAGCAAAACTGAATAATATCTCTATGACAATAAAATAAAACCCATTTTAATCCAGTTAGACTTAACTAGTCTGTTGAGCTCTTTAAATATCTCCACTTCACCTTAATGTTTAAACGTGGATAACAGTTTACAAAAGTTAATACTCTGACAAATAATTAGCGCTTTAAGTTATTTATGCCAAACCCACAACCCATGCAATCATTTAATGAGAGATTTAGGGTGACGACATCACCACAGAGATTAGAGGGTAACCCAACAAACCTCCTGCTAAGTTTAAGGGGAATTACTGAACATACACAGCTGTTTACACTCCACACATGTTGATACCTAAATGCTGAGTTCACACTGACAAAGCAACTGGAATTTCCATCCGGTCCATTTAAAAAAAACAAAAAACTATTTTTTAAAAAACCACATTGCATGCCCTTCCATGCCCCCAAAAACCTCTGCTGGTATCATCTAATGACACATTACAAGCTTCACATGATACCAGCTGTAAGAAAAACAAAACAAAACACAAAAGCAAACAATCCTAAAATGCAAGCAAACCCAGTTCTCTGTGGGCTGCTAAATTCTACGCCACATCCCAGTTAAAGCAAGCACCATGCTGTGAAAAGCCTACGATAATGATACAGAGGGTCAGCGGTGAGGCCTGGGCGTTCCAGCTTTCTACCTCCAGACAGGGTTAGGAGTATCATTATTCAGTCTACAGAATGTAGACACTTGGTGAGTGGTGAGCATGCCATACTTCGAAGTGTTTTATAACAATCAGCTTGGAAAGAAAGGCTCTTTGAACCGCTTTCCCCCCCCCCCCGGGACATCTTTACAAAATGATGAAACTTGTGCTGCAGAACATGCAACACATTCTTGAAAAGGATTGTGGACATTTGTGCATAATTTCACAATTTATTGTTTAAACTCACAATGCTTGAAATTTGTGAAGACTTTTAGTGCAATATTATTTAATATAATAAGTGAAAGCAAGAAGCAGTGCACAATTTATGGTAGAATCTACAGACAAACCAACTTCCGTCGTAATGTTGTAGTAAAAATACTACAGACACAGGATGATTAATACAAAGTTGAAAGTGTTTGCCTTGATCATTCAGATCTACACTTGTGTCACAAGCAAACTACTTTTATTCCTCATAATTTATACAAGCAACATGCTTCTTGTTGCTTGTTTTCATATTGTGCCAACAGTGAAAACCATGCCTCTTACTAAACTGAAATCTACATCACTCTTTGTATCTCATAAAAGGCAGACCTAGGATTAAATGAGCACATGCAGCTGAGACAATAAGAAATCATTCACCTGCAGACTGTGATGCGAACTCAAATACTTCTGTGATGCTTGCAGCGTGCCTTTATAATCTGGCAGATAATCAGTGATATTATATTAGACACAAGAGCCCTAACAAAGTGTCATTTACTGTCCAAACAAAAACAAATGAAACAGCGCTGAAATATTATTATTACTGCTGTCCTTGTTTTCCTGGTGAGGCTTGTGTCAAAAACTCTTAATTTTTCTTACAAAGTTGACCAAAACTCCTCACTCAACATGCATATTTTACCAACATACTACAACCAAATAAGCCTTGCTTATATGACAAGTTCCTGTTTACAGATGTTTGACCAACTATACTTAAACTTATTGTTTCTGTCTTAAACATGTTTTAACAATCAACCAATGTTGGTTTGTGAGAATCCGATTCATTGAGCTGTAGTTCAAACAGAAAATCACCATCGGCTCATTTTGTTAATTCATCCCTACAGACTCACCTTTCTACCTTCGATGACTTATTTAAACAAGACGAGAAAAACGTCACAGGCACGCGTTTCAATTCAAAGCGCCGACACAGTGGAGAGACACTGAATCTTACAGCCAGTATTTTTCTCCAGAGACACAGCCACAATACAACAGGAAGTTGCAGACTTCTTCTATCAAATTGAAAGTCAATTTTCCCTTCCGATTGCCATTAGTCAGCCATACGATGCCTGCGTGGAGGGGTCTGTAAAAAGGCAGCCCTCCTAAATGAGATAAACAATGAGCTTTAATGAACCCAAGATTGTAGGGACAAGAAGGGAGCTGGAGAGGGGTCGAAGCCCTCATGCAGGTCTAAAAATAGCTTGTGCTTCCTTTTTTAAAATAATTGATTTCCCTCCATACTCATTTTTTTTCACAAATTGAGATTGAAAAGTAGGTATAATGCACTATGATGATACTACTAAGCATAGAAAACTACAAAACTAATCTAAAAACCTCCGTGCTTCTTACTTCATATGTGACTAGAGGAGTCCAACTTGAAGGAGGAGTTTGTGCCACTTGGATTTAGCTGCAATGTTCAAATACCATGCACTATTCAGCTGATACAGCAGACAGACCCTCCAGTGTAAAGGGGAAAAAAAAAAAAAAAAAGAACAAAACCATTAGCAATGCTCAAAAACAAACTTCCTGAATCAAACCTATTGTGATCTTTTTATCGTTATTATTGCGTTTTAAGAGTTTGTCACAATGCATAAACACCGAGTCACGCAGGTGAAAAGTTCATAAGCTGACTGGTATGAAATTTTAAGCCAAGGCAAAAGAGAGCCCTTTTAGATTTCATTGTGCGTGTGATAAAGCGTGTAATGAAGTTGTGCCTTTTATAGAATCTCTATTACATTAATCCTAACAGAGTTACAGCCTGAAAATTGCAAACTGAGCTTTTCTTTGTCTCGGACAACAACTTGTCTCCACTGCTTGTTTACACCAGAGGCAAAAACACAATTTCTATGGAGGGAAAAAAAAGAGGCATGTCTCAACATAACTGATCTCAATAAAATGAGGCCCTGACTTTTTTTTTTAGACTACACTTCAAAATGAAGACCCACTTATGAAAATCTGAAGGCATTAAATCTACAACATCAACTTTGAAGTAAACCACTATACCAGAGACTCCAGGGGTGTTCCAAAACTTCTCAAAATGAACATGGGAATTGGTTTGGGTGGTAGTTTGATTAGAGGGACGGCTAAAAGGAGAAGTTTCCACATGTACTGAGGCTTCGCCTTCATGCTACCAGACATAAATCAGATATTCTAAAGTACTCTGCTATTTGTGTTATGGGACAGAAAGTTTGAACAAATGTGCAATAATGTTTTATCCCATGTCTGTGTTTGTCTATCTCATGAACCACTATACAGATTTTAATGAAACTTGCAGAAAGTAATCATTGGATGTAAACCTACAACTGATTATTTTTTGTAGACAACCTGATTCAAGATGGCAGCCATAGCCAACTGACCCTAAAAAAAACGAACACAGAAATGGCTATAACTTAGTAGTCAATTTTTCAGAAACTGAGCTAAAATTAGATATGGCAGTAGCTGATGATCATCCCCAACACGTACTCTGAGGGTCACATCTCGCAATATTGTGTGTCGTTTTCAAGGTTTGACCAAAACAGCTACAACTCCATCATTTCTCAACATAAGATGATCTTATTCTCAAACTTTGACATGGAAAGCAGCGAGCAATATGCATTTCTTCAAATAATGCTAAGCCTTTGATTTCAATATGATGCCCATAATTACGATACAGGAAAGTTTCTCTGTTTTCGCATTTCTATGCTCAACATGAATTAATTAATTTTAATACAAGTTAAAATGCATCTACATGGTTGATACAAAAAGCTATCAGTCTGTTTAATATGTGTAACAGTGGGATGGCAAACAAACATATCAACAATATACAACAATATATGTTGTTTGCCCGGACCACAGAATGGGGCATCAAGTATAAAATAAAGATCTTCTTGTGGGTGACACACTTTTAGAGGAGCAGATGGTCTGGTATTACAGGGGTCACAGCTTACAAATCTGAGGCAGGACGTGAACAAAGTGCTTCACTGTTGTAACTTTGATTAAACTTTTAATTCCACTTACAAGCTGCAAACAAAAGGTTCTCTCATGTCTTCATTTACAATGATCAACTGTTGCTTTTGCAAGAGAAAATAAGAGGCATGTATAAATCTGATGCACTGTTTAGATTACCAGCAAAAAAATAACATGACAAGAGACGTTAAAAAAAATCGCCCGGTCCAAGGTGTCAACAAAAAATCTCCCCAATTAAAACACTTGCGCACTCTCTCCTCCTTTTACAAACTATATGATTTAGGATTATTATTATTCATGTGTTTACCTCACAGAAAGAAGATCTTGCCCGTTGCCTCTCATCATCTTCACAGGAGTGAACCCAACGCGATGCCATCATTCAGCTTTGATAAAAATCCTCTCGTCTGCGAGCGCCCACATTGAAAAGCTAAATCCAGCGGAGATGCACAAAAATATCTTCACCTTTGATTTACACCTCCATTTCTGATGGATTTCTTAGTCCACCTGTAAAAGAGAGAGAGTAAAGAGACATTATTAAAGTATGAAGTTTAGCTTCACACACAGTTCAACAAAGCTCTTGTTGAACAATATATGTTAAGTTCTGGACATTTTTAAACTTGTTTTTATTTTCTTTACAAACTTTCACTTTCAGGTGAACAGGAAAAGTCGTTATGCAAATGTTGGGGTAGTGTTTGAAAAAAACCCCAACTAATTAACAAGGTGACTAAATGGGGAAAATGTTATGCATTTCTTAGGACAGATCACCAGGATTACAAATTCACATAAACACACAAACCTTACTACAATCAGACTTTAAAAAATATGGTAACACATCTATATTTTCAAATTAAAACAAAATTAAGAAGCAATAAACTTAAAAATGCTCATGAAGCTAATTTTGATCATTTTTAAAAGCCTGTTTTATTTAAATTAACAATACCTGCACGGATTATTAAGGATTAAAAGGGTATTTTATTTGCATTTTCGAGTTTATAGCTTCTAATTTAATAGAAGCTGAACACTTCAGTCGCTTAACAAGAGGTAAATGTTGTACATGACATCGCAATAACACTGTTTTGTAATTATATTTTAATTATACAGTAGTATTTGCTTATTGTACACAATGCAACAATTCTAAAGTAAATACAAGACAAATAAAGTTGTGAAACATCATATTTAATGACTGAACCTAGTTTTAAAAAAGAAATCTCCAGGAGTTTCTCAAATAGGCTCAATAAATTAAAGTTTTAGTAGATTTTTAATAAACAAGTAGATGACGTTACCATTACTAAACTTTGCCACGTGAGTAACTAAAGTATTCAGTTACTCACCTCGTCTGAGACTAATGTAACCCAACACTTCCATACATGTTTAGTGTTGATTAAGGTTTTTTTTTTAAGTATTACTCATAAACAAACTATTTGTTGTTATGAATAGGTGAACAACAATGAGAACGCTCGGCTCCGCGGTATGAATGGCGAGCAACAAGTGAACCACAGGGTAGGAAAAAAGCTCGATGTTTTTAAAATTACATCCCCCAAAAACGTACGAAAATCGGCGTTTACAAACTATACGGCTTCCCGGCGTCTTGTATTGGCTTGTTCAGATAAATAAACAGGACGTGTTGTCTTCTGGGAGGCTGATTTTGGGGATCGATGAGAGGCTACGAACGCAGCGTGCCATCCGAGCTGTTGTTCTCCTCAGCGTTCAAAGAAAAAAGGAGCTTTACTTTTCTTACTGTTAGCTGAACACCATCAGGAAAAGTCTAAAACCCCGCATGGAACGTCGTATCCTATTTCTACGCTACGTACGCGGTGAAAGTACTTTAAAATCGGCTGAAACAAGCAAAGTATCTGCGGCAACGGGTTGCTAATGGTTAGCATCCGTGCTAACGGCTGGAGTTTTAACAAAGTTACCTGTGTAGTTCAGGAGCGTCTCTACAGTCGGACAAAAGCGGCGGCAGTAATCCATGAAGGCAAACAAGAAAAGTAAAAACATCACGTGTTTCTTGATCCGTACTCGTAATTTGCTTAAAACGACTTCCCCGTGATTATTGCAAACCGACTCAGTCAGTGGAGGCGCATGGTGCAATTTTTTTTTTTTTTAACTGGATTTTTTTTTCCTCCCAGCTTTCCCGACTCGCAGGGAGTCCACCTTCGGGCAAAAGGACACTCTCGACCAATCAGAAGCGGCGTTGTATTTCAACCCAGCCAATCAGGCGAAGGTTAATAAAAAAAAAAAATCTATCGTCGCTCTTCTAAAAGTGTTTTTTTTTTTTTTCTTTTAACCGTCCTTCGGCGCGCATTAGATTATAATCCCCGACAGGATTAGGAGTTATCGTGCACATACACGCTCTGAGAAATCCGCATCGTAGTTGTGTCATTCTACCGCAAACCACTGGCGTTTGTACACACAACAAGGGTGAACGAGAAGTCACATGCTGTGGTTCAGAAAGAGGCCATGTAGATGACTGGATGTGGAATATCACACGCACCTCACTGAATTTTTATCTTAATTTCTCATGATAGAGCTGTCATCCCCTGAGCATACAGTTGAAAATGTAAAGTCCCCTTTTTAACTACTTATATTCAGAAGGAGACTGTTGTTGTAGACTATAATCAGTGCTCAGATTCTCAGGGCTCAGACAAATGCCTCTTTTATGCCCCTCCAACATAAGGGGCCACCTGTTCTTGGATTTGGTAGCTTTTGTTGCAGAGGTCAGATGGGGGGGACCTTTCACAAGGCTGTCTTGTCCAGCCAGTTCTACTTTCAGTCTGAATATAAACAGGAAAAAAAGAGAAGGAAATACTGAACTAATCTGAGTGGTAGGAAACTGAACATTTCTTTTAATTGTCAGCATAACTTTTGAGAATAAACAGCTGATGAATACACTGCTACTAACTATGCATTTTGTCATCAAAATTAATCTTTTAGTCTTTTGTTTGTGTGTGTGAAACTGGGTACTTTTAAGTGTTAGCGCTACTTTGGAGAATTAGTTTCTTCCAGCAGCTAAAATTAAGAGTAGGGGTCCCCAAAGGGTGGACCGCGGCCCAGATCTGGATCCAAATTCAGTCTTATCTGGACCCAGATCTGTTGGATTTCAGTAGAAAATTAAAAAAAATGAAAAATACAGGTTTTAAATATAGGTTTTTCAGCATTTACAGTAATATATAGTAGGCGATGCAGCTCTTCTAGCAATTACAGCAATACATTTTAGGTGGTGCAGCTTTTCTAGCATTTACGGTAATTTCAAATAAATAATCTTTAGGCAGACATAGTAGAATTTTAATTGAAGACCACTGATCTAATAGAAAAAATATCTGTTGAAAGCTTTGATCAAAACATTCGTGTTGGAGCTGAATTCCCCTGAAAGGTCAGAATCAATTAACTTTAATCCCAAAAAGAGCTTTAAAACAAAGAAAAACACATTTTGTCTCTATTTCACAAAATGTTCCCGCCCTGAAGAACAGGTGTCATGAATCAGGTGTAAACAATGAGCTCAGCAGCTAAACGCATTTGTCTCCCTTTTGTTCTTTTCATTAGTTCATATGTAAGTGACCTTTTTAAAAAAAAATCAAAGAATAGTAACGTGATGTTACGCATTGTGGCTTTAGTTAAAAAATACCCTGCAATCCAGTAAATGTAAAACATGTAAAGATTTTACAGAATGAATTCTTAGCCCCCCTAAAAAAAATAGCAAATGAAAAAAAAAATAAAAGGCTTTTCTGCTTTGTGAGGTTCACCAAATCCCCCAAATCACAAGGGGACATTCATTTCTTTAGTGGCGCACATCTAACACACAAAATTATTAAAAAATACTTTATTAAATCATAAACTGTAAAAAGAAGCAAAGAAAAGACAAAAGTATCCCACATCAAAATGGAGAAAAGAGGTAGTTAATGCACATAGTTTTAAGAACACTAGAGTTTCCCCCTGAGCCTTGACAGAAGAGCGCCCTAAAACTTCAAAATGGCAGCGGAGAAGACAACCCAACAAGAAAATGATTGATCCTATATAAAAAAACACACTCCTATGTTGTTTCACATAATACTGACTAAAAAGCAGCACAACAGAGATAGTTTTAGTAACGGAGTCAGATTTACAAAATGAGCATTGTAGTGGTAAACATGGGAGTTACTTTCTTATCGCAAAAAAAAAAAAAATCCTATTTTGCTACCATTATCAGATAAATGTGGTATGTTCTATTGCCAAACAAACATGCTTGAAAGAAGAAATTTTACTAGTATGCTTGAGATAAGATGGTATCACGGCGAAGATATGGGAATGGCATCTCCAGGGAGAAGTCTGGGCTTGCTGTAAGATGGCAGATGTGCACAACGGTCCCTTTTTTTTCTTTAAATTTTATATTTCTTCTTTCCACTTTCGCTGATCACACATATATGCTAAAGGAAAAAAAAAAAAAAAAAGGCCCAGTCAAAAGATCTTCTAAATAAAGTCATTGCTGTCTTAAACGAAGCAGACACTGACTTACATTAAGGTCTCTAAAGTACTCATTGTAGTCCAAGGCGTATCCAACCACAAAACGATTGGGTATCTCAAAGCCGATATCTATAAGGCAAGGATTAACCGTAAATGTTTTCCATTGTTCACTCAAACCCATGTTCTTAACTGATGGGAACGGACTCAAAAAATGCTTAGTAATATACTTACAGTCAGGGACACGAGCTGATCTATTCTGTACCCTCTTCACCAGCAATCTGGGAAATAAAGATATCTTTAACAGCATCGGTTTCCCAATCGTCTATTACAACATCAACAGGCAGCATTGCTTTTGAAAGTCTGCGTCACCTGCTCTTTGATTCTGATTTATGTTTCAGCCTAAACAGTGGAAACCTACTGATTCACGAAGCAGGCCAGCAGGGCTGGGTTCAATTTGACTTCCTTACCCTGCCACTTTGATCATTTTAGGTCTGAAGGCTCCAACGTGCTTCAGGAGAGTCTCCATTGTCTTTCCGGTGCCCACGATGCCCTGAGAGAGGATGGAAAAACTGGGCTGAGTAAGCTGATAAATGCTAAATGTGGAACTAGACAAAAATAAAGTTTTACATCATAATGAAACACAAGTAGGATAGAAGTTCCCTCACTGTCGTACTGCACCTATATTATGCAACTTGTAATGATATTTTGCTTAATGACTTCCCAGCAAGCATGTGATCATTTACACAAAACTACTTGCACAATATAAATATAAAATCATTTGAAAATGATGCATCATTACCAGCTAAGGCGCAGTTTACTGTTTAGCGAACCTGTTACTCAGCGTCACAAAATATTGTTAAATACAATCAAGACAGTCAGTTCACGTTTCGAACTGACTGTGCGAAGGGGTCTGATTTACAGATTCTTCTTCAAATAAATATGACGTTAAAAATCACATGATCATCACTGTAATCAGCATACAACTATGGACAATTCCTTACATCAAAGGTTAAACGTAGCATTTCTTTTCCAAAAGAGTATAATTACATCCACATATCTATTATTCAGTCAAGTATTTTGATTCAGTTTGTAATTTTGCAATAAAGCCTCTCAATCAAACCAGAAAAAAAATAAAATAAACATAACCTTGTTGACACTTTGACGAGGTACGAGATTATGAGAGCAAGAACTTTCAACGTCAGCAGATTTAAATATTTCTGACATGAGGCAGAACATTTATTTATAGAACTATACGACTAATGTGTAGTGTCAGTAGTTTTTTGACACTCTGACAGAAAAAAAAGCTAATGTCAAGCTAATAGCATATTAGCAATTTACAAAACTAATTGGGCATAAAAGTTGTGTTTATAAACATTCAGCAAAACCTGAATTTGATGTTAAAGTTATGCCACAGTCGAGGCTTTTTGACAGAAAACTGGACTGCTGTTCAAATAACGGCTCACTAAGTATTCTCTGTTTATAACCATCATGAATGACCTCTTCAGTTTCTTCACTGAGAGGACTGTTTTATACGTTTCTAGTGCACCGACTCATCATATTGGTCTCAGTTATCGTGTTTACAGAGCAGAGGCAGCTGTAATGCCTGAAAAACAGCCCTCTGGTTTCTTGAATGTAGGTCGGCCAATTTAAAAGTTTCCTCATGTGAAACTCAAGTCCTGCAGCAGAAAAAAAAAACAAACTTTAAATGGCCCCTTTTGACCCAGATCACGAACAACATACACAATGGGGCCGTTTTGTAAGGAGTAAAAGCAAGACTGACTCACCTCCACGATGAGTACATTCTTATGAGAGCATGTTGGGGGAGAGAGACAAAAAGGAATGAAGCAAACACTCAGGGTTAGAAATAAATAAATACACTTTGGCATCCTTAGATCAACTATACACACACATATGATGATAACGCATGCAAAAATGTGGGGAAAAAAAAGTGACGAATTTTGAGTAAACAACAACTGCAACAAGTTTCTGTTTCATACAGAAACAGAAAGCAAACTGAAAACAAACCAAAGGGAGTTTTTTTAGCTTCAATTTTAGAAATGACTTAATGCAGAAGAACTCAAACGTCATCTGAGCCACACCCAAACAGCCCTGCATTAGTAATGGTTTTTAAATAACCATATGGTGAGCGTATGCACAAAATGATGACAGAAAACTTCCACATTGTCAATTAAAAATCCTTTCGTCAGCCGGGTTTTGAATGACACTGAAACAGCTCATATTCCGCAAAAGTCTGTTCAACAGTCCCAATCTGAGCTCCACTCTAACTTATCTAGGTTAAGACTAAACCTAAAACTCCTCAGCCGCCTGTTTACTCTACTTTTCAAACAAAGGGTTCGTTCGAGCATGTGGTCGCGTTTTGTTTAAGCCTCATTATCCCCGCAGACCTATTCAGGGTGAAGTGCACCCAGGGGTAATAATAAGCTAAACACTTTATTTAAAATAGAAAGGGGAAGCAACTCTCCGCACTTAAGAGCATGAGCCATTTACATGGCGCTGCGCTCACTGTCACACAGCAGCACAGCTAAATCCAACTGTCAGAGTGAGCTCAGGAACGTCACACAAACGAGTGAAATACTGTGAGGAAAGCACACATCAGTGACTCAAATGTCCTACTCATGTTTTAGGTATTTCTATCTGCTCACCACGCCTCACTGCAGGGAGTACAAGTGACCGGCTGAAAGACGCGTGACCGTGAATGTGCAGATAAGCTGATTTATATTAGGCCTGTGTAGTAATAGTTAGTGATTCACCTCTACACACATGCAGACGTGCACTGATAAAAGCTTTTATTTAAAGTTGCATGGAGTGAGTTGACGACAGTAAACAATATTTAAGACGTTACTTTAAGGCTTTATTTTTGGAATATTTACATGAAAATCAATTCATTGTCTCCTGCAGGATTCCTGGTCCTGAATTTACTTTTATATCAAACAAAATGATCTACTCGCCTATGTGTTTTACATAAATTGATGACTTTTTTGTTAATAAAAGACCTAAGTGGTTTTGTTTCTCATCTGTGTAGCGGTTAACGCCCATTACGATGTAAAACTCCTCAATATTTCACAAAGAAAAACAACAAGGATAGCTTCATAAAACAAACTTGTTTTCTCACGTCCAAATGAAGAAATAGTCTTGAAACCACCAAAATTAATCTTGTGACCTGCCTCAGTGTTGAGCGAGATACTTTCAGGACGAAAAAAATCCTCCCTATCAGAGCTTAAAAACAGCCAGTGCGCGCTCACAGACCATGACTGCATGGTAACAAGCAGCTGAAGAGCACGCCTCAAACACTCAGGCCACCGTCATCCTGACTCATGCGCTCACTGTGTCGTCACACTCGCACCGACTCCACACTTTGCTCCCGCTGAGATAAGGTGGAATAAAGCTTTAAAGAACTGCATTAGAACAGCTGGTATGTGATTACTGCTGTCAGAGTCTGCCATCTTTGAGCTGCTGTCCCATCAGGCAGGAGGAGGAAGCAGATTAGAGGGAATTGCTGCCCTCTTGAGGCTGATGTGCCCAGATCAAGCAAAAAAAGAAAACTGCCTAAACTACTTAGATGACTATGTTTTTGTATAATGCATGCATTTGTTCATAAGGAAAACTGTTTTGAGTGAATATGTCAGTGAGAAGACTACCTTTCCAGTTAAAAAAGACAAATCCTCTGCTCCGAGGATGTGAAGATCTTCTGTCGACTGGTCGTTCTGTGGAGATAAACACGTGTTTTCGTGAAATTAGGCCTAACTGTTGGACATTTAAGCACAATAAAAGCTGCAGATAAGAATAATTTCTCCACATAAAACAATTAAAAGGATTATTACAAAAATTCTTCCTTTCTTCCACACATCAAAACACCACATTCCAAGCAAAATTACACAAAGATGCTACTATCATAACGTTGCATAAAGCATAACACACATATCCTCTGACTGAGTCATGAGGCTCGGTTGTCATGGCTGATGAGTTCAAGCACTGAGACTGACGCAGCACTCCTGCATGCGAGCAGTGTGAGGTCAAACCGGCAGCGAGCCTCACCAGGTAGCTCTTGAGCCGGATGAAGTGGACCCTCATGAGGATGGTGTGCTCCGAGGTGCAGCTGAGAGCCTTGATCTGGTCCACCAGGTCGGCACAGAACTGGTAGCCCCCTTTCAGCACGCACAGAACCACGATGTGGTGGTCCCCCAGGTCGTCCATGATGTTTCGAGCAAGACGCTCTGTCCTGGAAACAGTGAGGGAAGGGTGAGGGTCTCAGGTAGACAGGGTCTCAGTGTTTATGAACAGAAGTTCCTCTCATTACTGTTAGAACAAAGAAATAATCTACATGACGTTAAATGTACCACAAAACATCAACTGCTCTGTTGCCGTATTTTATTATAAGCTTGATAGTTATTACAGTATATATACTATAATTGTCACCCGCTGCTGAAGGATTATTACTGAGAAAGCTCCTCGGATGAGAAGCGAAACGTCTTCAGCTACAGAATAGAAGTCCAGTTGTTTTTAACCTTTTTTTTGGAATGTCAAGTTTGGATTGTGTCTTTTCTATTTTGAACTCCACAGCCAGGAAAACCAGATCAGGGTGATGTTGGTGGGCAGGTGACGGTGTAAACATTAATGAACTAAACATTAATTTTACACTTCCTCTCAGTCTTACAACTTTAAATCAACAAAGAGATTAACTGAATAATGTTCACCCCCCCCCAAGGGATCCTTATACTGCAGTCCCTGCATATATTTGTGAAAACCACTTCTGTAAGGAAAATTATTATATTTTTTATATTTATCCTGCAACTATCTGTCCAGAATGTTTAGATGTTTGTTTGTCTGCTTGTCTGTAACCCAACATGTGATCCTGTAAACACAAACGTTTGCGTAAAGCCTGTAAGAAGTTGGGTAACAGAAAAAAAGCATGACTGTGAAAGAAATGTTTCATCATTTTTAAATACTGAGGCCAGCAAACTTCTCTTACCAAAAAAAAACCCAACAACACAAACATCACATGTGACATATGTGGAACACATGTTCTGCACATGTTCCCTGTGTGATTTACCACAAGAACATGTGAAAAACATCAGTTAGTTTATGTGGTTTAGTCAATGAACTGCCTGTCTATTGACAAATACACAAATAATATTAATATTTATAATCTCCAGCTATTTTGATCACTTACTATTCTAAATGATCCTTTCAGACATCACTTAGATGCTCACTAAATGTGAAGATTAATGACATTATTTGTCAAATATTATATTAAACTGAAAACATTTGCTTCTTAAATATTAAACCAAGATAATAATAGATGTCACTTTCAGATTAAAATAAAATAGAAAAATAAATTCCTAACTTCATTTCCATGTCTTATAAGCAAAGCTTTTAACTTAGAAAAAAGCTGCCAGAATATTTTAAGTTATATTTCTGAGGAAAAGCCACCTAACCGTAACAGCTGTTTCACATCTATGAAGAGTTCCTTTTAATAAACATAGTTTATTTTGTTAATTATTGTTTGATTTTTAGAGTCTGAAAACATTTCTTAGAGACCGAAGAACATATTAGTCCATTATAAACTCTATATGGCTGTTGTTAAAAAATGTAAACCATAAATTATCTTTTAATAATTC
>JAOXNZ010000092.1:11511739-11522247 GCA_028566095.1 Kryptolebias brasiliensis
CTCGACCAGCGTAAGCCAGTGTTAAGACTGTAATTTTCTTGGCTGATTTTGATTTAGGATTTTTGTAAAGCTCCCAGTTTTGGCTGATATCAATTTCTAAAATGATATAGTAGCTCCTTTTGCTTCCTTTGACTTTGTTTAAAAACTCACAGACTTGGGAGTTTTCTTCACTCAGAAAAACCTTTTGCACAGAAGCCAAAAAAAAAAAAAATCAGATTTTTTTTTTGTTTTTATTGCCATTAAGGTGTGATACATTCATGCTAGGGGAAAAACTGGTCTCTAAAATAATTCCTGTCATCGTAAATAAACACAATGATCGAACAGGCTACTTGTAAAGGGGGAAATTTAGGAACAGACACAAAAAAAAGCTTAAAAAGCCACTCTTATGAACAAAAAATGAAGCGTTGCACTTCTGTGGATGATCCTGAGCACCTGGATTGTTGCCCTGCGAGTGCTTTAAAATGAAAACATGTTTAATTAATGATGCTGGAGCATTCTGTCACAATTAGGTAGATTTAAAATCAAACGAGGCAGGAGTGATGTCCCTGACAGCCATGATGAAAGTTTATCCCTTCAGCCTCTAACTGGCAGCGAACAGCAAACACTGGACTGGATCCATTTCCCATCAATACAGTAATGCAATACACTCTGCAGCCCTGTAGCGTAGATATGTGTGTGTGTGTGTGTGTGTGTGTGTGTGTGTGTTCTTTCTTGCCTAGTTTTCGTTCACATCACATGACCCCAGAGAGGACGAGGCAGTGGCTGTGCTCCCTATTGATTGTGTGGGCACACGTCATCTAGCGTTTCAGCAGTTAATAAATCAGGACTGCTCCTGACACAAATGTGTGTGTGTGTGTGTATGTGTGGGCCTGTCACGGAGCAGTCAGCAGGAGTGAAAGCGACAGCCGCATGATAATGTAACATCACCACCATTCATCCCTGCCACACAGCATTCTGAGACAAAACAACAACAACCTGGGAACCTGAAAAAAGCAGCGTGACTTACAGCAGACATGACAAGTATCACTAATACCCCCCCCCACCCACACACACACACACACCTCCCACTACTCCTACAGCTCCTGCCTTCATCTGCATCTGATACAGTCCCAATAAAGCAGGCTACATCGAAGGCAGCATTGTGCCATATTTCATGCTGAACAATACTGTTACCAACACAAAACTATTTTAATGCCGAATTTTAATGTTTTAACTCAAATTCAGCAGATTACAACAAAACACCATAAAACAATAATTACATACACATATATTATACTGCATTTATTTAGCTGATAATGGAATTAAATCTTTGCATCAGCCGGTGAGAAACAATCTCAAGTAAGGTTTCTTTTCTCCACAATTGAATTATTTCATACATTACTGCACAGATGTTGCTCTAAACTCCTTTTATACAATCCACCTGACAATGTACACTCAAATAGATGGTCCAGTCATGCAGCAGATAGTTTTCAGTACAGCGATATAAGCCCAACGCAAACAGCACAGACAGGGAAATTCATCAGATTTTGTGTAATTTTCAAATCGTGTACTCTTCAGCACATGTAAGTAACCTTGAAGAAATGCATATCGCCTACTGCCTTACATGCCAAAGTTTTCATTTAAGGTCTTGTGTGATCTGTTAGTGCAGCGAGTATGTGTTGTGAGTGACTCTCAGTTACTACCACACCAAACTATAGCACAATATCTGTAAAATTAACTGAATTATAACCATTTGTGTGTTTGCTAATGCCATTTGCTAACATAGCAGACAAACAAATGCACATGCATTATAGACAGAGAGCAATAATCAAGGTTTAATCCGTCATTTATTTTTTTAGGAACACTAAGAATGTTGGAAATAAGTCTCTCAACTTCATCCACCACAATCCTAAAAAAACAACACGTATAATACAAAATATGTTGGCAAATGTAAAACAAGTGACTTGTGACTAAAAAAAAATATTGTGTGACAGGTTTTCATTCAACTTCTATGCAGTACATTGCAGCTGGCTTTGTTTGTTCTCTGAGTTTTGTTTTTCTGTAAGTTTAGTTTTTTAAATTCGATAGATTCAAAACTGAAATTTTAACCAGAAGTTGCTCGTTCAAAATCTGAAATCTTTCAAATATCTAAACCAAATTCTGTTTTTGTCCAAACTACAATACCAAACACAACAAAAAAAAAAGCTCATATTTAACACTTCTGGTTGAAAAATGAACCTCAAGACTGTCAACAAACTTGGCAATTTCACCATTAATCGTGGCTACCTTTGTATTCAAGGCAATAATCCAACTACTGGGCCTAATTTAAAGGAGAAAGTACTAAGATTAAAGTATGTGCATGAGTCAAAGCCCATTCATATTCCTGTTTTCATAATAAAGAGCAAAATCTGTGTAACGAGTCACATCCCCATAAGCTACTGAAATATCTCCGTCCAACCAAATACTTCCCCACTGCTAAAAAAGCACTATATGGGCATCTCTCACAAACTAAACATTTTGCCCACCGCCATTCTCTTCTGTCCTGACTCTGCTGCTGGATCTGGTGTTATCTCATATTGTGACAACAACAAGCAACCTAGAAAACAAGCCCAAAAGAAGTGACAGGGTTCTTAAAAATTGCAGATCAAAGCTGCTTATATCTCGAGTTGTAAAGCAGCAACATGTCACCAGATCTGTTGTTGACTTGTGTAGGAAGTGATAGTTTCATTACAAGGTACAGATACAGATGATACAAGGTTGATTATTGCTCACTGATATGATTTCTTTTCAGATGAAGGTCATCAGAAAATGCTAAATACTCAACTTGGTCTGAATAATGTTGCAGTAAAAATGAACACAACTATCGTCCCACCTCTATAGGTCCACAGATCTCAGCCTTCAAGCGTGACAACTTTCAATACTCCATGCTACAAACACCAATAAAACAAGATTTATAGATTGCAGCATGTTGCCGCAACATTACAAAATCCCATCGTTCACAATCAGCGGACCTGATGAAAAGTGTTGGGTTGTCTAAATGTTTTGCAAACTCAAATCAAGATTTGTGACCAAACTTTTTCCAGGCCCAAAATGTTCTCTCCATCACCAGATAATGGGAAGTGGTACGGCTTCAGTACACAAGGGCGTAGTCATAAAATAACTCTAAAGCAGCTTTATGTTTTATCAGCCATCTGAGTATCATGTGCAGAAAGGGGGCAGAGTTGAAGTGTTGTATCTGACACTGGGTGGGGGGATGGGGATTACCAAGGACATGGAGAAAGCACCAAAGAAATACTAGAGAGGCAGACAGAGATGAGGAGATGTGGATGGTACAGGCTGGGAAGGGAAGAGAGTGATGGAGGGAGAATGAAAGGCGAAAAATAGAAATGGAATAGGAAAGCGAGGTGTCAATTAAAAAAATGAACCCCAGTGCATTTGGGAGGTGACAGCTGGTGGGAGACGAGCTGACAGGCGTCACATTAGGCGGATTTGGTGGCCGCTCCCCTCATCCCCTCCTTTTTTTTTTTTCCATCTCTTTCCCTGTCTCTTTCCCTCTCTGGCTTTCTCCAACTGGCGATCATCAGTTTCTCGTGGCGGCGGCAACCGAGGGAAGAACTCAGCTTGGTGTTTTTCAGAACAAGTTCCCCCTGCAGCTACTCCTAATAACGGTAATTATCGTCATCATCGGAGGCTTAAGCAGGCCAGTTTGAGGCCTGAGGGGCTGGCCTGATAATGAGGCAGCCAGCGCCAGAGGAGAGGACCATTCAGAGCACCGCCCTGCCACCAACACAGAACACTCCAATTTAAAAGCCTTCATTAAAATAATTCATTATTCCAAATAGGCAATGCATTAGCCCCCTGGATGTCAGACTTTCTTAAGGTATCTTAAAATATATATCTCACTGACTGAATCAAACTTGTGCTCCACTCGTGCATTTCTACCAGCTCCAGGCTGAACCCGGGAGCAGCTGAGGAGTAGTCACAAGCTTAGAGACAGCAAACAGAGACAAAGACATCTCTACGGAGAGCGGACCGTGTAAAAGCAAACACAAAGTAAACAAAGGACTGGAAACTCTTTAGAAACCTGCAGTGGGACTGGGAATTTGAAGCATATTTTTAGGTATGTTTGTCTTCATAAGCTGGTTAGAGAGGTGAGAAAAGCCTACAGAAAACACTCTGGGATTTCAAACCAAAGATGGTATTATTCTGCAAGACATACAATCTGCCATCAAAGCTCTCTTCAGTAAGTAGGCAGGTGCACGAAGATTAAAAAAAGGTGGTGATTGTGACAGTTGAACTTTTCTTTTTAACTCACATGTACAAAAAAAAATACGACCTGAGAGTCAGAAGGGCCCCTTAAACAATCTCCACCGTGGCTCTTAATGTTCGTAAACTAAAAAACAAAAATTTTTAGAAATCTCTTGCACTAAAATAAGTCTGTAGGTCAGTTGTTATGCTGACAGAACCACAAGCTTTAAAATCAAAATGTTGCAGCTCTTAACTATAGCTGGCTGAAAGATTTATTATCCAGTCCAGTATGTGACCAACTGATTGTTTTAACTAAATGATTATAGCCCTTTGCAACAAAATGTTGCCCAAATGTTGCTCTCATTATTCATTATTTATTCAAGCATCCATCCATCCGTCCACTAATCAGAATCTGTCTTCTTTATGAAACAAGAAGTATGGCGCCAAAGAAACGAGTCCTAGTGATGTCAAAAAATGTAATAATTGCTGTGTGTTTTACAATAACCCCTGTTTAATATCTTGACACAATTTCCAATAAAATACTTAGCAACTCGCCTTTCTTAAAGAACACTGACATTTTTTTCTATGGCCTCTTTAACATGAGACAAACACTGGACACCGACTAACATCTGGCTTTTGTCTTCAGTGAAAACATTTTCAACCAGCATTCTCGCTGAGGTCAAAGGACTCTACAGTAGTCACGGCTATTTATGGGCTGATGGAAACATGACACCCAGGTGGGAATGCTAATTTTCTTCCAATTTCTGGCACAGTGCCTAAATCAACAACGTCTTTCATGGATATAGTGAAGGTTTTTTTTTGCCTTTCTCTTAGGCTCTTTGTGATTTCACCTACAGTTTCTATCTGCCTCCATTGTAGCAACACACAAACATTTAGTTGGTGTTAAAAAAAACACTGTTTTCTGCTGTCTACTAGTGTCTACCAATGTCTCTGATTTACAATGGCACACAAGGGAGAAAAACAAATGGGAAGACAAACTTTTGTCTTTAAAAATCCTACAAACGCAGCTTAAAATGAGCTTTAAATCAATTCTAGTTTTATTGATCTAAGGGGTCCAAATTTTGTCCAGTCGTTGTTAACGGTATGATATAAATCAGGAAGCATACTTCAGCTTACAGCCTAAATGTTGAGATGTTATTAAGTAAAAAAGGTTGTCTGCTCTTAGTAAGTGAATGGCAGCCTGTAATGAAATGACAGCCAGCATTGCGATGCTGTCCTGGACAACAGTTGGCGAGGAGGTGATGTGTGAAGCGTCAGGAGCCAAGAGGACATCGTCCATAATAGTTAATGTCCTGCCCTAACTGTTGTCCGACAAGTCCTCCCAACGCAGCAGGACAAACCATGAAACAAGAGGTCCGGTAAAACAATCCCCCTCAAGTCCCCGCGGTGTGTGTTCCTGCGCGTGGCACATTTCATAAGGCCCCGCTCTTTGACTGTTGATGAGTTTATGCGAAGGTAATTAACAGTAATTAATCCTTAATTACAGCAATTAGCAGAGTCGCAGTAAATTAAGCTACATCTGGAGGCACAGCGCAGGACTGCACAAGAAGGGGGTTGGCTTTTCGATGAGTGGGGAGGCAGAGACTTTGTGACAGAGATCACTCAGGTCTTCCCGGGACCTGTGGGTCCACACAGATAGGTGATGGAGGCAGGCTTTAATAAGCATAAAAAGGCTGAACTGCATTCACCACTGAACAGAATTTGTTCCATCTCGGGGAGAAAGGCTCCCTCAAGCTAGCATGCAAGGACAACTCACCATATGGCCGCTCATAGACAGGAGTGCTCGTGGTTCTGCTTCGCTGTGCTCAGCTTCTCTCGACAACAAGCGAACACAAATTTCACACAAGAGGCTTAAACCAGTCTCACCGTGGAACTAAACTACACCCATTAAGTTCAGACGCAAACACTTATAAACTGCTGGTATGCTATTGTTACCAGCAAGTTTTTGTTTACAGTCACATGATCAGGGCCGTACGTTTCGTACAATTAAAAAGATTCAGAGTGGCTACTTAGATTATCCGATGATACATCTCTTATCCGCTGGGAACAATATCCTCCATGATGACAATGCTTCTTTCTGTAGAACACAAGTGGTCACTGAGTGCTTTAAAAGGCATGATAATGATGTTAGCCATATGACTTCTCTAAATAGATATGATCCTATTCCCCTCTCTATATATAGATAAAACCTAATCGGAGCATCTGTGTGTACATACATTATCCGTGCATTGAGGAAGCGTGACATCACTGACTAAATGTCTGAGCTAACAGATAACGTCTGCTGTGATAAATGTTAATATCACGTTCTTCATTTAGAGGAGTAATTTGAAAGGTTTTATGCTAAGCCAGTGGCAGCTCCTTCAGTTCCCATCATCCTCTTTCAGAAACAGCAGAAGCCCTGAAGCCTTCCACAAGCTCAGATCACACCCCACAAAAATACAAGAGACACTTTTGTTGTCCTATGACAAACCATGCAAAGATAAAAATATAAATTTATTGTCTGTCAGTGTGGTGGGGTTCGCGAAATGTCACATCACATCAGGGTAACAGCTCCAGAAACACTAAACGTACAATTTTGAGGCATCTTATTGAATTTCCACACACTTTAAGCTACATTTGAGGGGTAACTATTTCATTATTTTATCAAATATAAGTTTATAAAAAGCATAATTGCCCAACTTAGGATTTCCACACATTAATCTGATCTTAAACATAAAACTAAATATATATTTTACTGAATAAAAGCCCCAATACAAAGTTAAGAAGTTGTTAAATTGCCTCCACCTCAGTTTGTAACAACCTCAACTGATGCTCCCACATTAATACGCCAATAAACAAAAATCATTGTGGGGTTAATTTGCATAATCAGTACATTTACGCTTCACACCTGAAGTATGTTTTGTTGCTGCGCATTAAAATTAAGTACCAATTAGGATGCAGAAAGCTTGTTATATATTTGAAGAAATGACTGGTCCTGGGCTGCAGTTAACAGATACTTCTATCAATTATTCTTCACATTAATTATAATTGATAAACAGTTGTTTTGCCCATAAAATGTCAGAAAATAGTGAAAAATGCAAGGAAACGTTTGTTATACCTGACTGAAAGTCTGTACATGTTAACTTGGATGAAAAACAGAAAAGCTTCATAGTTAAGGTGATTGATTTATCAAATATTTGCCATTTTAGCATTTAAAAATCCAATAACTAATAGTTTATTTACAAAGAAGCAGATCATATTTTGTTTTGGAGTTAAATTTAGTTTCAGAATGAGCAGCAATTACTTTTTTTTTTTAAACCAACAATCCTAAACTTGAAGACAATCTGTTTATGGCGACAAAAAAGTGGAAAATCAACAAATGGCCACATTAAAAGGATTGATATGAAAGAATGGTTTGTATCTCATGGATGAATCGCTGACCAACCTTTTCATCAGCAACTCAATCAACATTTCATCCCTTGACTTATAAACTGTATTTGGACTCAAGAATTTGTTGAATTTGTTGAAAGAGGCTAAATGTTTAAAAGGTTTAAATGTGCTATTATTATTGTAACTGTTGAGAGATCTGCTTCACATTAAAATCAAATTGAGCTTTCACGAGGGTGCTTTGACAAGTTAAGATAAGTACGACTGGTTTCTGAACTGAGTTGTTTGGACGCTTTCACAATAAGAGCCATTTCCTGTTCACGACTCCTAATAACCTGGGTTTTCGGTGATTGTTTGCTTTGAATAAAAGATTAAGTGCCGACAGTTTTGCATAAGCAAAACACAGCACTTATAAGACAAACAGAAGCCCTTGTTTTACCTGTCTTGATGCAAAAAAAAAAAATGCAAATAATATTAGACTAATGTTTGTCACGAGAGGGCACAAAGTTCATAGGGATGTTTGGCCTCTGTTTCTGTTTGTGGTGAAGGAACTTGGAATAGCCATTTAGAGCTGCGGCGATGAATATGACAACGCAGAGTCCGCAGGCGGCGAGAGTGAGACGTAGGAACACTGAGGCAGACAAGGAGAGAGTGTTTACAGCAGAGGTAGTGGTCCAAGCAGTCTAAGTGGCCTGGCTGGCAGGCCTACCACTCTACTAGTGGATAAAGCCCATGTCATTAATCACAGGCCTGTGGGATCGTCCCACTGTGGCAGAATACTGGGTCAGAAAGAGCTCCTGCTGTCAGTCAGCGCCGAAATGTGTGTGCGAGTCTTGAGTGGAGTGGAACTGTAAGTGGGGGAATGTGTTTTTGATGAGAATGTGTCATTTTGCCTCCAGCTACAAAAAAAAAAAAAAAAAGCACATAGTACAGAGGAATTAATGCATTAATGCACGCCCCAGTGTGCAAGGGCTGGATGTCATTTACATGAAAACCATATGAAGTCATCCGTTGGAAATGAAAGCAAGAGTTTTCTGCCATATAAGCTGAAGCTGGACTAAGAAAATAAAGACAGCACGGCTCTAATTAAAAGGACACTAACCGATATACCACACAGATAGGCCAGTGCAGCGGGAGAACACACCAGAAATGATAACAACCCACTGAAATCTGAGATGCGTGTTGGGCACAAGGCTACTGGTAAAAGTTTAACCAGTGTTTGACTCAGAGTTGATGTGGGTTAATTCAAAACCATCGCTGCCCTCACCAACCTAAATCTAGAGAATTTTAAAGCCTTGCCTTCCTTGCACATTGACCAGCACTTTGAAATCTTGTAAGTAACGTTATGCATGATCACATGCAATACTGCAAGAACTCTCTTAGTGCTCAGAGTCGGTGTTGGAGCTGACTGTCAGCTACTACCATGTCAGATTTCAGCTCAGTATCTGTAAAACTGACTGAGTTATAGCCATTTTTGTATATGCTAAGGTCAGTTGGCTGTGGTGGCCATCCTAAATTGGACTGACTCCCAAAGTTAATCAGTTCTAGATACCTATTCAATGATGAATTGCTCAGAGTTTTGTTAAAATCAGTGCGCCGGTTCATGAGATATTTTGCTAACAGACAGACAGGATTGACCACACAATCCATTCGTACTCAGAGTATGTGTTAGGACAGATTCTCATATACTACCACACCAAATTTTAACTCAGTATCTGTAAAATTAGCTGAAGAATAGCCATTTCCGTGTTTGCTGCGGGTGATTAGCTGTGGCGATTCATTTGCAAAAAAACAGAGTGGGGTCAGAGCTCTGGTCTGAGTGTGCAATAAGCTAAGTGTTAAATCAAAGCACAGAATGAAAGGAGTAATAAAGCATTAAACGAGTGAGAAGGTCCAAAACTAAAGCTGCTGTCTGCGTTTTTGTCTCTGATGACACCGTGTATGTGAGAAGTTGAGTCAAGCTGCATGTTTTCACTCGTGCAGCTTGTTGACACTCTTTGGTTATCTGATACGAGACGCCGCACTCACTTCAGCCACTCAGACAACCTGCAGTACTTGTGCAGATGTTGGCCTCAGTCTATAACAAGGGGGTGTAATATAAGACTGAGCTTGCATGCTACGCATTTAAAACATATAACCATGAATAATAAATCCTGTTTGTTGCTCTGTGTTGCAGTGATATTTACCGCTGCCGCGCAAAGATTTAAAAAGACGTTTTGGACATTCGCTCTGTTTGATTTGGCTCGTTCAGTGCAGATGTGAAACTGAGAAGAAGATGCACCTCCACTGTCCTCGGCACAGCCGTGGTCAGAACATCGTTACCATGGAAACAGCGTCAAATATCTGCCTGCATCAGGGATGTCTCTAAAAGCAGAACACCAAGCTAAAGATGGGAATGAAGGAAATCATTTGTATACTATTTTGTAACCTAAAATGACAAAAATGACCAAAAAGGGACATTTTTTACCTGTTATTTTCTTTTCAGTAATCTCTGATTGCCATAATCTGTTTTAAAAGTGATGTATCGCTTAATTTCTATATATATATTTTTTTTTCAAATGTGCACCTCAAACCTCTTTTTATACACGACACATATCAGATATGTTTTTTACATCCACGTGAGCCACCTCAGTTTCTAATTTTCACTTCATCACATAGGAGTAGATTATCAATTTATAACATAACAAGAACAGGATGATTGATCAGTTTTAGGGAAATTGTTGAAAAACCTGAGCTGATTCCTTGCACACAGATGCGACGGATTGTGCTGCCCTATCAATTACTTTCTTAACAGGTCAGATCAGATGTATGGTATCCGCAGAACCTGATGTGTAAAGTAAGCATCATATCATCAGTTCTGGACTTTTAAAACTGGCTCGTGCTGCAGCATCACC